>VWZP01002274.1:209742-372802 GCA_013396995.1 Dicaeum eximium | reverse complement strand
GCCCGGGGCCGCGCTCCGCCGCCGGCTGCTCGCGGCTGGGCGCAGCCCCCGGGCTCCCGCTGCAGAGGGCGGCCGGAGCTCCGTGCCAGCCCCGTGCCCGCCCCGCCGCCGCCCGCGCTGTCCCCGCGCTGTCCCCTCAGCCGGGGGCGCCCGTTGGGACCGTTACCTGCGGCCGCGCGCCCGCTCCCTCACGCGCCCGAGTGCCACGTCTGAGGCGGCCGGCGCGGGCCGCGCCTGCGCAGTGCGGGCGGTGAGGCCGCGCCCGCGGCCGGGCCGTGCCCTCCCCGGCGGGGGCGAAGGGCAGCCCGGGGCGGTCACCCGGGGCCGGTGTTTGCTGTCGCACCGCGGGGCACGGCCCGCTCCGAACACGGAGCAGTCGTACAAAAGGGACGCGTTTTTTCTCTCGTTATGTGCTTGGAAAACAGAATCACGGAGTCAATTAGGTTGGAAAAGACCTCTGAGATCAGCGAGTCCAGCTTATGAACGAGCAGCAGCACGTTCACTAACCCATGTCCCTCGGTGCCACGTCCCGCCTTTCCTGAAACGCCTCCAGGGACGGTGACTCCACCGCCTCGCCGGGCAGCCCATTCCAATGTCTAATTATTGATTCTGTGAGAAATTCTTCCTCAT
The DNA here is from genome assembly GCA_013396995.1 of Dicaeum eximium. Lineage (NCBI taxonomy): Eukaryota > Metazoa > Chordata > Aves > Passeriformes > Dicaeidae > Dicaeum > Dicaeum eximium. The sequence goes on along the minus strand of VWZP01002274.1, from coordinate 372,172 downwards.
GTCCAACCTAAACCTCCCCTGGAGCAGCTTAAGGCTGTGTCCTCCCATCCTGTCGCCAGCTGCCTGGTCAGAGATGTATATATCTATATTTACACCTACAGTTTACATATATATCTTTCATATCTGCATGTAAAATTATGCCACCTGAATACCTACAGTGAAATATGATGCAGGTACTTTACCTGTTTGCATACTCCAGTTTTAATTACTGTTCAAGTGCATTTAAAAATGCTGCCTTGGTTACAGGATAGGTAATGTTTTCCTAATTAATGAAGTAAAAACATGGGAGTAACATGAGAGAGATTGGAAGTAACATGAGGAAGATGTTTTGTAGAGTTACTTTTCTTCCCAATCACAAATAAACATTAATTGTGTTAAAATAAAAAGAAAGGAAACTGGCAGATGAAAAAAAGGAATCACTCAAAAGAATCACAGAATTATAGAACATCCTGAATTGGAAGGGACCCACAAGGATCATCAAAATCCAGCTCCTGGTCCTGAACACGACAGCCCCAAGAATCACACCACAACAGCTGTGTAACTCATGTGCATCTGGAATTCAGGCTCCAGAGGTTTTCTTATCCTCATTCAGCAACCTTAATAAGTCTTCTGAAAGTGCTGAACAGTTTTACCTGGAGCTATACCTTAGTACTGGCTGTGACCTCAAAACAAAGTGTCCAAAGCATTCATTACTGTACAAAATAATTCTGAAAAAAACCCCAGTGCCTTTGAAGGAGGTGTCAAAATGAAGATACACAGTGGCATCCTTTACATGAAAGACTAACTAGAAACCTGAACAAGCAACACAAAGTAGTCAAGAACAAGGCTTGACCTATCTTATCCTTGCTAACCAGAGCTGGATTCACCACTAAATAATATAAGCTGGTTTTCTACGTGTTATCAGAGCCAATACTGTTGGATATTTCAGGGAAAGTCTAAAACCTTTCAAATGTCTCCCAAGTGTCTAATCAGAATGGAAAATTTTGTCCCCGAGGTGACAAGCATCGGTTAAACTGGATGTGGTTTTGGCTGCAGGGTATCTGTGACTCTTTCATAAGCAGGATGCAAACTAATGCCTTTCATCACTGCTGTGCTGTAGTTTCACCCCTCACCCCTATCTCTTTTCCTGGTTATACAGACACATTAAAGCTGTGCAAAACTCTTCTGAAATATCACGCCACTGAGGAAAACAACAGGTTTAAGTTTGGACATTCCCTGTTTTGCCAGGGAGACAGGCAGCCACTGTCCCCCCAGTCCTGCTGTGTCTCGCTCCAAGCTATTAACAGCAAGCAGCTGTGGATAACTCAGCACTGAGGAACCGTGCACTTGGCCACTGAATACTTACTATCAGATTTCTGCTCCCCGAAATCAGCTCCACTGAAACCGAAACATGAGATCAGCAAAAGACAGCAAGGACAGCCACGGCATCGGCAGTTCTTCCCTTAATTCAGGCCCACTCTGGAAATGGATCAGGATGCCTCTTTTTTTCAGGATGCTCCTGTTGTCATTTAGCCTGGCACACAGACAAAAGGCATGCAGCATGTCATAGTCTGGAAGCTATGAGTAGGATTTATCTACTGTTTTCTCCTATAACATTAACTTTCACCATTATAACATTCACAAAGTAATTTAAGGTTTTCAATTTCAGAAATGTGGAAACATCATTAAAGATTAAAGTGTGTTATTGGTCTGGAATGTAATTTCACTTAATTTCTTGTAATTCACTTAATTCACTTGTAATTTCTCAAAAATGAGAATGCAGGATTGCTAAACTATTGTAAGTAATTTTATTAAATCATTTTAATTAAACCATACCATAAAATCTGAGAATCAGACTGGTTTGTTATCGATTGTTGTCAGCAATTATGACCTTGTAGGTTAAATTACCTTTCTTAACAGAATCAATTAGGTTGGAAAATTTATCCTATAGAAATGCTGCTGAAAATGAATGTGATTTCATACATTTCAGACCTAATTTGGAGAAGTATACAGGCTCTATAGAAGGCTAGCTCAAACCTTTCAGAGACCATTATTAAGTTTGTTTTTTATTTATTATTATTTTTCAAATAATTTGAGATTGGACTGTTCCCAGAAATTACTACTGGAGGTCTTTAAAAGAGAACAAAAATCAACCACCACAGAGGGCATTCATTGTCTACCTCAGAGACTGTTGGTAGAGTTTGCTGGCATATCTGCAAAGCAAAAAAGTCTATTTAGGCATGAAAAATGATATGCAAGTGAAAGAGTACTTAATGCTATTATTTGCTTAGGAGAGACTCAGGGTCTTGAGAACAGGGCACTTGCCTTAAAGCCAAGGTCCTGATCTCTTGTTAAGTTGGTCCCTCTTAGCTAAAACCACTTTCTTTCCCCGAAACTCAGTAAAACAGAAATTTTTATAAAACACTTTATGGTCCACATGTGGTAAGTTCTTTGCAAGCCACACATTACAAAAGCAAATGTGCTTTAGAAAAATGACTGTGGCTGCTTTCTCCCAAAAAATATTTTCTGGCTAGTTTAAGCCTCTGGATTTCCCAATATCAGCAAAGTGTGAGACTCCTCTGCTTACTCTCACTGACTGTTGCTATTTTGGTTTTCTAATGAAATCAACATTTTGGCAACTCGATCTGGAACATTTACAGGAGATAGATGTGGTGTTCTGAGAAAACTGCTATGATGTTTCAGTTAGGGAATTTCAATTATTTTTTTAAAGTAATTTACTACTAAGATGCATGAGAGTAGAAGATTGCACTACCTGTTCTTAACCAAAAAAAAACCCCCAAGATTTGATTATCCTGCTGTAATTGCTACATAATGAACTGTAACATAAAAACAAAGATGAGGTCTCAGTATAATCTGATTAATAATGTATCCCTTATAAAGCACTGTGAATAAACATTAGGCCACCAGTCTGAAAGAACAGCAGAAAGTTAAACCATTTTTTCTGTGTTTGCTTGCTGAATGTATGGAATTTCTCAAATATTGATATATTTCACTTTTACATTCAAAAGCAGCTTTATTTACATTGGCTTTCATTTTTCATTTCCTACTTGTGTTTAAAATTTCTGATGTATTAGTGGAGTCTTGCTATAGAGCAGTACTCAAACTTACTAGCAATAAAAAGAGTAACTGAGTGAGTTCATAACAAACTGGTGATTTGATTGAGTTACTTAAGATGAAAATACTTCTGTGTGTGTTCTTACTTTGACTGTGCTTCTGCTTTACTCCATCATTAATGCTGAAGTAAAAAATCTACCTGAGCATGGAAAAACTTACAGAACTGGAAAGAATCTCTGTTTTTTATAAAAATGTTAGTCTTGATTACAAAGTATTTTTCAAAATACTGGGTTTGTGCTATTTGGATACGTTTAGCATAAAGCAACTGATGCATTCCTAATGCTCAACAAAAATAAACATCAGAATTAATTTTTTTAAAAATCCTTCATGTTATTTTTACACCACAGAAGCAACAGAGGGATAGGAGAGGCAGCTGGCATTAAAATTAAGGGCAGGAGCAAGATTCTGTCACGCTTGGTGCCACAGCACATGTGAAGTCACACAAACCACTTGTTCAGCAATTGCAGACATGGGCAGTTGTCTGGAAAACAGATAGATCCATGTCAAGGCCAGCTACAGAGTACATGAGCACCAAAAGCACAGACCAGTACCAGAGGCAGAGGGAGCTGGGAAGTCTGGAAACTAGTTCCTGGCAAGAAGATGCAGTGTACCAGGCCAGGCTGCAGGATCAGCAGGGGTTAAACATCAAGGTGTTTTTGGAGGGCAGATTTTTCCAATAGAATCTGCTCCACTTGGAAAGGAATTAGTTATCAAAGAGTTGGAATTCTTGTTCCTATTGCCAGGAATGAAGATAGCTGGATTGCTGTTTAATCTATTGCAGTTATTTGGATGGGGGGTAACATTTCATGCAGGGAGGTCCTGGTTGTGTCACCTCTGCTTCTCTGGTCAAGCCTAACCAGAACCATTCAGAGGCAGAGTGAGCAATGCTCTCTGCCTTTTGCAGGCAGGACTTGATGCCAAGACAACCTTTTATGCCCTGTCCTTTTGCCAGATGCTGTAATTGGAACCGACATCAGACCCATTGGGGCAGACACCGAGCAAAACTTCATTGCAGTTGTGAGTGTTAGAAATTGCTTCACAGACCTTATAGCTTATTTGTAATACAGAGGAAAGAGGGAAGAGAAGGATACTCCAGGAGGACTCAAGCTATCAAACTACTAAACTACAAGCAGAGAATTTCAGAAGTTTTCATATTTCTCAAGGTTTCACTGCATATCTAGCAGCTATTTCTCCCATTTTCCAGGCCCACACCAAAAAATTAGAATTTTCAAGTGTAATAACAGAATCCAAACTTCCCAAGACCCATACTGCATTATAACTCAGTTTTTCTCTGCTTCTCCAGTTCTTGTTTTCACTATGGAAAAATTCATTCTTAGGAGCCTTCCAAGTAAGAAACAGTACCTGCTTTAAACTGTAATGCAAAAATAGTTGATTTTTATGCTGGACCACAGCCATACATGTAATTGAGCTCCTTCCAAGCAACCAGTCAAGGGGAGTTAATCACCTCTACACTTGCTAACAGGAAACAAAATTTAAAAGATGAAATCTGATGCAGGTGAGTATTTATCAGACTAATTTTAAATCTTTGTGTTCAATCCTAAATTCCACATTAAACCATAATTTCAAAATTTAGTAGATTATTTGGGCCTAATCCATATCTCACCTATGATGAAAATATATTTTCTAACTGAATCTGATGTGATTACTCTTGATTAATTTCACTGTCTTATATCAGAGGAGAGTTTTGCACGGTGGATTTCTTCAGCCCAACACTCTGGCATGAAATGTTCTTTCAATAGGAAGAGGGGAGATGATAAAATCCAACTGGTTTAGATGAACAGATGGATAAAAGGTGCTGTATTACTGAACTGCCACCTTTAAATGCCAATTCAAAGAGCAGGATGAAGCATTAGGGCAGAGGTGAGGAAAGTGAAACACCTGCTTGCATGACTTACATGCATGTTCCATTCAAGGCACTTCCAAGCTTTGGCAAAGAAGATCATTTTTGATTCCCGTAGGCTTTGTTAGGAAGAATGCAATGCAGCATCTCCCTGCCAAAATCAGAAAGAAAATGACACATTAATAGTTTTCTTTTTACTTTGGAGGCTTTTATCAGAATTTTTCCAACTACTGAAGCCAAAAATGTAGTCATCCGATCTCCTGGGAATCAAAATGAACAGGAAATAGACACCTAAGAGTCTTTCCAAGTCCCAAGAGTAAATTAGTTTTTGCTAAAACACAGGGATAAGTAAAACCAGCAGTGGAATGACACCTGGAAACATGAATTCTAGCCCAAAACATTACTTCTAGATTAACAAGAAACAGTAATTCACAGTGTCACAATTTTTTTTCCATGTTCACAAACCTTGCAGTAAATTTGTTTTACTTTTTCTCACAACAAAATCTTCTAGCTATTTTGTGTATTAATTTTTAGACACAATATGAAACCCTTGTCTTTTCATAAAGGAAAACCTAAAAGATTTTTGCATAAGAAGTCCAGGGGGAAAAAAAGTTTACCTCTCTTTAGCCAGTTTTGGAAAATATTTCCTGATTATCCGAGACTGGCTATGGTAGGAACAGGTAGGACAAAACCCAAAGAAACATGAGAGGTCTCCTCCCCAAATTCTTGTCTCTTTGAGTTATCCATACATTTTTATACATTCTTATGTCTTGTATTTAATGGTGCAGGCCTTTGGCTGCAAAAGGCCTATGTACATGCTTTGAGAGCTGCTCATTAACTGGATTGTAATTACATTCTCTACACAAATTTCTATTTACTCTGGTAAAATTCTGCAATGCTCAGTGCTTACAACATCGTCTCCATGTTTTGGATGAAAGTGGCTTCTTTTGCCAGTTTGTTTGGGTGTTTTTCCCTCACAATAGATCCAAAACTCCTATTCTAGAATGACACCCAGTAACCCAAATGCTGAGAAATACCCTCCTGTACTTTTCTCTGCTCTTCCACTGCACTTCATTTGCCAGTCTTGAAGCTGGGGAAAAACCAAGAAAGCGGGACTAGTTCTGAAATTCCAATTCAGTATCTGTACTTCCAGTGAGCAAACCCTCTTATCTGGCAGTGCACTGCAAGGTTCCTCATGCAATCAAAACATCTGGATTTTATTAATTTGTCTTGTAGGACAAGGGAATTTTGCTGGGAAAAGATGAAGAGAATCAGCTTTAATGGATGTTAGCTGGAGCCACGCATTTGAACCTTCCATCAATATATTTAATTCACATTGTCATTTTATACCTCTTTTGAAAATTAAATCCTTTCCATGTGTCTCTGTTCCTTGTTGCTTCTTAAGTCAGGAGAAAAAAACTTAAGGGTAGTAATTAAGCAGAAATTTATTTTTCTACTTCTGTAATGTTTATGGAAAAGGAAGTTTAGATCTGCCTTCAAAATTTGCTTTTGCCTTTTGTAACTACTGAACTGTAGGACTATGAAACAAGGTGTGTTATTAGGCAATGATTTGGAAAAAGAACATGTGCTGAGGGGCCTGACATTGCTCAGTTTGCAGAAGCCACTTTTAAAAAATCATTTGAAGGGATATATTGGAGGAGGTCATCTTCCCTTCATTTGGAAGAGACTGTGTGTCATGATTTCTTTAGTGACATGGCTGTGATTTTATCATTTGTTTCATTAAACCAGCTATATATTTACAAGTGAGGGATTTTCGCCACATAATTAACAAACAAAAAAGCCCCCTAAAACCAAACCAACCAAAAAAACCCCCCAAAAAACAAAACAAAACAAAAAACCCACAAAAACCCACCAAGAAGCCACCCAACAAAGAAGCACTGACATTTTTTTGCCTTTTCCTCCCCTGCTGCTGATTGTCCCATTTGGTTAAAATCACATTCTACAATAAATTGGGTAGTTTATTAAATTGTTTACAGATGATACAGTTAAATCTAGAAAGCTGTTAAAATAGGTATTATTGGGGAACTTGCTTATTTTGATTTTAATGTGGAAAAAAATCAGATATGAAAAGAAAATTAAATGCAGGAAAAGGAGGAAGTCAGACCATCTGGGTACTTACAGCAGTAAAATGCTGCCCATAAATTAGAGATCATGATATCCCCTTTCCCTCTGTCTCTTCCTCATTACTAAGGAATGGGTGGAAATGTTTGCATTTTTAAAGAATCCCCAGACTTAGGATACTACTGTAGGTGAAATGAAAGCTTTGCTTTTATTGCTGGATGAGAAGACAAACATATGTTTTATTTCTTCTAACCATTTGGAGAATGTCTTCTGAACTCAGCGGCAAAAATACTTGATTATTAGAGTTTAGATAAATCCACTTGTAGTAAAACTGTTCAGTATCATAAATTGTGACAGAATGAAGAGAAAATATATGGACAAGTGGCAGCAGATGAGGCAAAGAAAACTAAGAAGTGGTCACCAAGACCACACAGAGCTTTAAATGAATTCAAAGCTGAAATAGCTGACCATTACTGAGATTAGAGAGTGCCATTTTGAAACTAAAGTGTTCCAAGAGAGACTCAGAAAACAAGAAGCCTGTCAGCCTGATATCTATCCAAAACAAAGAGGTGGAAGCTGTAATATGGAAGAGTGGACATCTGGATAAATATGACTTATCTGGGAAGAGTTAAAAAGGTTTTCATAAAAGGAAGTCCTGCCTCACAAACATAAGGCAGTTCTTTGAGGGGATCAAAAAACACGTGGATAAGGGTGATCTGATTGATCTTGGATTTACAAAAGGCTTTCAACAAATTCCTTCACCAAACGCTTTTAAGAAAACTAAGCAGCCATAGCATAACATGGCTTAGAAGTATAAGGTGATACACATTGGGAAAAAAACCATTAATTCACATATAAAACTATGTGCTTTGAACTAAGCAGCAACACACAAGGTTTTAAGATTTTGAAAGATAATTCCAGAAAGCCATTAACTCTGCAGTGTCTGAAAATGCAAATTAGGTTAGCAGTGTTGGAGTTAGCAACTAGAGAACAAAATAGATATCATCATGTTATTGCACAAATCCCAACTTTGTCTGCTCCCTGAAGTCTGTGTGGTGCTGCAAACCCTCATTTCAAAAAGGACTTAGAACTATAGAGGATGTAGAGCAAGAAAACCAGGAGAATGAAAAGTGTGAGACAGTAAAGGATGAAAGGTGTGAGATAATAAAGGATGACTAATTATTCTCTGTCTGAAAAAAGGTGGATATGCAAAAGGTCTGTAAAATAAGTGCCTGGGAAGTGTACCTGAGGATTGCTTGGTCACAGTTTTCCATGATCCATGAACCAGGGGACATCAAATGAATCTGTAGAATCCAGATTCAAGGCAGAGAAGGTGATTTTTTTATGTCAGTATTTAGTTAGGGATGACTTCCCATGTTAAACTAAAGATACTGAAGTTAAGTGGGCCCAAGAGGAAACAACATGCAAAAGTTCATGGAAGAGAAATTCCTGTTACAAAGTACAGAGCTGCCACATCCAGCTGAGGAAGTCTTTGAGTGGAGGCTCTCTGGGGAAAGAAATGCACAATTTTCAATGTTCCATTTTCCATCTATTATCAGAGACAATTCAGGATAGATGGTCTCACTTTGGCTATTCTACAAGTATGGCTGTTACTACCTTATCACAGCTCATCCAGGCTGTTGTGCTGGGTTTTTTGACTGACAGTTCTTGAAGGGAGACAGGCAAGGGGAGGTTTGACCTGGAAATGTTGTAATACAGATCTCATCATACAAGATCAGATTGAAGCCAAAGCTTTCCCTGTATTTGGGCACAGTGAGATGTTGAGTGAGTTCTGCCATTTGTCATTTTTCCAGTTTATAGGATTGTTTGTGAACTGGATCTTTAGGTTTTAGTGAAACAATGGAGATGGTGGAAGTGGTTAAATGGCTGTAGTTGCCATTAGCTTGAAATTTTTCAGTGTATTTTGAAATAATCTCAGAACTGATGCAATTTATTTAAACTCTAGAAATTACAGAGACCAAAAAGTCATAAACTCCATTATGGACTCCACTTTTATCTTGATGCCCAGTTTCTGACCAGAATCTGGAAATCCCAAAGGATGCAAGAGTATACAAAAGGATATGAGTCGTATTAAAAAGCAAACCATGCTGCAGCATAAGCATTTCGAGAAATTCATATAAAGCAACTGGGAATTGTTAAGGCATATCTTATCAATAGTTAAGGCAATCTTTGTGAGATTAAGGCATAGGAAGCTTTGGTTCTCCCCATCATGGGAATAGTTTAGTTACAGACTTCAAATGTTTTCCTTTCTGCAGAGCAAACAAGAAATTAGCCCTTAGAGGAAAGCAGCAGTTTGTTTAGAATTGTTGTTATAAAAGTCACTCAACATGCTGACAAGACAAAAGTTATTTCTCCCATTTCTTTCCTCCTGTCAGGATCACAGCTCTTGTCAGTTCAAGCAAAGGGTTCTCTATCACTTCAAATGTACCAGGTTAAAATATCCCCAAAGCTTTGTCACACACCAAAATCAAACAGATCCTGGTGTTCTGACTAGTCATTTTTTTCAGCTGAGCAATCATTTACCAAGGTTGTTCTGTTGTAAAATTTTACACAGTACTGTTATATGGTCAGAAGTGACAGAAACATCTGTATCTAGTACAAATTCCCATCACACATGTGACCATCCAAATCCAGGGGTGACTGTCTTTAATTTGATTTCTCCAATAAGTATATGAAGAAGTTCAGAAACAGAGATCAGATAAGATTATTCCTATTTACCAAAATGATAAGAGACTAATACAAGCTCGAAACACCCTAACAGTAATTAAGCATTTAGTCACAAATTTGTAACATTTGAAGAACTAATAATTACGTGATAAATTCTGCTAAAACAGATTTTTAATTTTTGTATTTAACGGAGTGTCATAAAGCATTTGTTACAGCTATATACTGAAGAATTTTATTGCCATAAAAATCTATAAAAACTATAAAACATCATTAGGTAAAAAGGAGAGAATTTTGTCTAAAGCAAGATTCTGCCTAGGGAAAGACTAAAAATCTGTCTGCTACAGCAACGTATCAACAATGCAGAAGATAATAAGCTGTTACCCACCTTGAACTACTTCAGATGAGGTGTCTGCACTCAAAGGTTGTGTAGCAAAGTTCTTTAAAGGCCATCCCCTTGCCTAGTAAGGCTTCTCTGATGGTGTTTTCCTTGAGTATTTAATTACATGGCAACCTGTGCTTGTTTTGCTTCTCCAGAGCTGTTGACTTGTAGTCAATAAAGCAAGCACTCTTCCTCCTAGTAAATCCTGTTATTGAGAGTGACATTTTCCTCTGTTTGATTAGGGATCTTCTCTCCACCCAAACTTTGTGTTACCTTACTGTCTTAGAGGACTAATGAAGGACTCAAGCTCCTAAAAGTCTGTCTACTTTTCCCATACAGAATATTTCAGTTTAACAGAAGATCCTGTGTCTACCTTGATATTTTGTCTTTGAAGCATCACTCCAGGGGTCAGTTACTTGACAGATGCACTGGATAGGTTTAAATCCTCAGTGGTTACCTGCTACTTAGATGCAAAGTCATGTAATTTAAATGATGAGGGTTTTCTGTAGCCCAAACATCTCTGACAGCTTAGAACCAACCAAGTGGAAACACTTCAGAGAGAGACCTCAGCGAATTTATAGTGTGAGAATCTGATGTCCCAGTACCCTGGGTCTCAAAGCAAAAGATGTTTCTTTCAGAAACTTGTCCAGACATTAAAGATGGCTCACCTGCTGAACACTCTCCTTTAGAACTTCAAAATGCAATGTGATTTAAACCAGAGTACCTGAGTTTGGGCTGAGGTGAGTAGGAGACAATGCTGTCAATTGTTAACACTCAGCTAGAGGAATATTCATCCTGTGCTAAGAGCAGTCACCTCTTAAACCACCCCAATGAATTTTTTTTTTTTTGGTGCCTGTAGTAAGGTTCCCCTTTAATGACACAATGCAAACCATCCACTGATAGCATCTGTAGAGGGCTCTGATACTTCATTTTACTAACCCTCTTCCCCTCTCTGGTAGGAAAGGCAGCAGGCTGCATAAGAACAGGTATTATTAGGGTCCAATAGTAATTCAGGTCATTGCTAAATCACAGCACACATTAAAATATACTGAGGTCAGAGAGAACTAGAAAAAGAAGCAATTGCATGACAAGGGAATTTGTTTGTTTGTTTGTTTACATGCCTGCAGTGCTGCAGAAAGTACATGCAGAGTAGAGATGAAAATCCTAAAGCCAGTTCAGTATAAGTGCATCAGTTATTCAGAGGATGTACGTGGTGTTTCACTTGAGATTGGGAAGAAATGGATAAATTAGAGTTTAAAACGTCTGGCACCATTTACTAAAGTAAACTTATTTCCCAAATTGTCATAGGGAAACATACACTTCTTTTTGCTGTTGTTTTGATTTAGCTGGCAGGAGAGTCATGTTTAAAGCCAGCCTTCTCTGCCTCATGGCCGAGTCTCTTTGTGTGCATTCCCTCAAGTTCCAAGTTCACTTACTTTACTTTGAAGGTGGGCTGAGCATCGGAATCTGACGAAAGAGTGGGCTGTGCCCTCGGTGCGAGGGAGCTCTTCCATTCCCCTCAATGACTACATTTGCTCGTGCAGTACACAGCAGCAGCAACAGTGTGGTGCTCTGAGTCTCCAGCTCTGCTCGGCAGAGGGATCTCCAGCTCGCTGAACATCTGCAAGCCAAGTTTTTCATGTTCTCCCATATGTGAATGCTGTCCAGCTGCACGGAGAAAATGGGCACAGGGGATTATCTCTGCATTGCTATGAGCGGAGGGGCGCCCTGGGGCTTCAGGCTGCAAGGGGGCAAAGAGCAGAAGCAGCCTTTGCAAATCGCCAAGGTAGGAGCATGACAGAAAGATGTTGTTGGAGTTTTGTGAACAGGGGTGACAGGACCACTTTGTTTAAATCCATCCTGCTTCCAGGGAAATGGTTGGTGTGGATTTGCTGTGATGCTTGTTTGAATTTGCTAATGTGTTTTGCAGAGATTCTACAGGTGCTGGTTCTGTTGGTTTCAATAAAAGGGGATTATTACTTTTTGGTAGCTTGCAAGTGTGCAAAAGTTTTGTTAGATGCTGAATGTTTCACTTGTGACATGATGTGTGCCTTTCAGCTCCTGTTTGCTTAGCTCTCTGGCTTGGAGTGCACTCAGCACATTGCAAAACTCAATCTCATATTAGGAAATGCTGCTTCAGTCATCTATTTTTGATAGTTTTTCTACTCTGGTCATAGAATAAATACAGCTTTATGATGAGAAAATGTTCTTACTATTTTGAGAATCCTGGAAAGCTTTACACTGACTTATCTCTGGTTTTGGAAAGTTATCCAGTCTCAGAAGCAGCTTTAATAGATGCCAAACATTCCCTCTTATATTTCATGAGCAACGCTGAAAATTACTGGACACTTTATAAATTATCTGCACGTATAGAAGGAGGGCAAGACAGACAGTAGAAGCTGACAATAAATTAAAAATAGGAACTGGTAGCCCCAGCTTGCAGAAATAATATTTCAAAAGTAGTTTTGTTAAAAATCAGTGCTCGCTCCAGTGCAACAATGAAGATTTGTCACGGTTATTAAGGCTTATGTAACTGTATGGAGCTGCATTTTGTTCCCTTAGACAAGAGGGACAAATTTTGTCCAGAGCTCTGAGCTCAGCAAAATACCACTGGCTGAAACGTATGGGGACTGATCCCATGAAGTCTGCCTAGTTAAACTGAGGGAGAGAGTTTAAAATGGATCTTATCTCTTTCCAGTACCTTGGTAATGCAGTACACCAAGTGTGTTGGTTTTACTTCCATATAGTATTTTCAATCAGTAGTTTAGTATTTAAGCTGTAACTGTCTCAGGCTGTCAGTACACTTGTTTATTAGTTAACTTTAATTTATTGTATCAGTTAACTTTTCCACAAACAGCAGAAACAATAAATCTACCTCATTTTATAGGAGAAGGTCCTTTTAGCTCCTCTGTTAAGAAAAGAACTTTTGCTATTCTTTTCACTTATTTCCAGCCTATCACATTAACCATATCCAGTAACAGAACTATGACTTATTGAGGGTCTGAATAATTTTTCTCATACCTGTTTTTTGTTTGTTTTTCTATATTTTGCAAGACTTGAACATGTTAACTTTTTTTCCTACCGATGGGCAACTGTTGCTGTGCAAGTAAAGCCTCTGATAACAGATGGCAGTGGACTCCTGCCCTCTAGTGAAAACTTGTAGCTAGAATTTTAAAAATGATGAGCAGTGGTAAAAGGCAAGTGGCCTTGATTACATAAAATCAAAAGTAAAAACCACAAGATTCTGACTAAACTTTAGTTTTCCTGATAAAAATGGTCTATTCAAGGGTGGGTTGTTTTCTTTTTTTTCTTTTCATGTTCACATCCTAGACTGGGCCACTTAAGTCTGGATATTAAAGTTTGGGACTTGAGATAGTTGTACCTAACTTCTTATGTATTTTCAGTAATACACAGTATTACTGTGTATTCAATAATATGCAGTATTTTCTAATGGGAAAATCCCCAGGAAAATATACTAAAATTTAGAAATATTTTTAGGAAAACATGTATTTTTAGGAAAAAACTCACAGGTTTGTTTTCCTGTAAATGAAAGGAAAGGCTCCAGAGGGGTTGCTTACCTTTGTTAGAGCAGAGGGAAGGGCACTCAGGTTCTGGTCATGAGTGGAGAAGTGATCGTGATTAGATCTAAGTGGGAGAGGAATATCAAATGGAGGGAAATGAGATAACCCATTAAAATATGTCAGGACACAAAATTCCCAAATTCACACTTACCCACTCTTTGATAAAGGAAACATATTGGTCTTAAAGCTGATGGGATAAGTCACTGCAGCTCACTGCCAGAAGCAGCTTTTACCATTTTGTTTTATGCCTTTTAAAATAGCTTTATTACATTTATAAAGAATATGTAAACCCTCCCCCCTCTGCCTAGCTCCTAAAGCATATATTCAAGTAGCATTCCCACTGAAATCCATGAGAGTTTTGCCTGGAGTATAAATTATTGTCTTCTATTACAATGCAAAGTGTTAATGGAGAGATAAAGACAAACCTTTTACCAAAAAATGTCTTGGTACTTTTTCACAAGTACTTTTGCAGATAAAACGGACAATTTTCATCAGCAAATAATTTTACAACCACTAAATTAGATTCAAGACCTTTCAGTAATTTCTTAGTGTGAGATTGCAACAAATGGATTTTTCTCAAGTATGAGAAGGTATCATTCTGCTTGTCTATTTTAAACCCTTATCCAACACATAAATTTGACTCATTTTTGGTAGAGACATAAGAAGTATTTAACAATTCTCCTCCTCTAAACCCTGGCTCTGTACCAACTTCCTGAAGTCCGATAATGTTGCAAATACTTCATAAAAACTTAATTTCAGTTAAAAAGAATTTGCATGTTCTACATACTGTCCCAATATAACATAGGGGCTGTAAAAAAAAGTATTTAAAATGCTATGTCCAAAGACACAATGTGCTAAGAAAGTTATTTAATAAATGTTATTTAAAAAAAAAAAGTTTAATCATGAGTCCAAAGCTAAGGAAAACAGTGGTTGTGTGTATCCCTTCACTAAATCATGTCAGTGCTGTGGTGTAGGATGGCTTTGCCAAAGCAGGAGATGGGAAATCTCAGTGTAGCAGTGACCCTAGAAGGATAAGTATTCAAGATATATAAAAGCTAAGCAATGCATGCTGTCCTTTCTGTTTTGCCATGAGATATATGAAAAAATATTTTTTAAAATTAATATCATTGTGGTTTTTCTTCTTGAAAATTTCTTTGCAGTTTTTAATTTAAAATATATACAAAATAATGGCTGATTTTCTAAACTAGCATTTGAAAGAAAGTCTTGTGACTTTTTCTATTAATACTTAACAATAGTTAACAGTAAAGTTATATCCTTTAAGAAGCATCTCTTTTACAACAGGTAATTTAATGGAGTTGTCCTATAGATGATCTAGATTTATATTAATCTACAATGTGACTCTATGAAATCATCTTTGCAAGAGAGATGTTATTTTCAGCATATTTGCTACCTGCACTGAACAGTGATTTGATGAACTCATTGTTTGTATCTGTCAAAGTCTTGGTAATTCAAGTTTGGGAACTTAACCAAATAGTTCTAATATTTAAGGGAGGCAAGTTGCATGACTCAGAGCTATAAGCACTTCAAAGGCAATCCAGATTAGTATCCTAAAAGTAAAAATGAACAGATGCTTACAAGGAGACTTCTACTACTGCTGCCCAAATTGTAGCTTTACCTTTGACTTAGTAATGACATGTGACAGCTGGCTGTCTGGTCATTTTAGACTTGTGCCCTTGACCATCAACATGCTCAGATTTCAAGTCTCAGTTTCATCATTTTGGATTCATTGGAACCTGAAACAGAAAGTGAAACTCAAAGACCTGGGAACACCCTGAACCAACAGTGTGAAAAGTAACATCTGAATATGATTACTAAATACTGGATGTAAACAGAGGTGGGCTGTGTTGTGGTAGGTTGGCTTTTTCTCTGCATTTATCCAAAATACTTGACACATACAGAACAACCACAAGAGGTTTTCATCAAGTTGACCTCAGCATTTTGTCTAGCAGAACAAAAATAAGGGGTGAGACATGTTAGCACAGTTATGCTTTGGATCCTGAGGTAAGGCAAAACACACCACTGTCACATATATTTATGTAACATATTTATTAGCAAACAGTTGGTCTAGCCACAAAACACATCACAGCTGCTGGGCTGAAGGAAACCTTTTGAAGTTGTTGTCATGCTCTTACATTGTCACCCCTGGCAAGTGCTCACACTTGCAGGCATTTGCAAGGTAAATGAGGTTGGTGAAAGCAGCATCTTCCTCTCCACCAGTTTGGAGCTGCAGCTCTCAGCGAGTTGGGCGAAGGCTCAGCCCTGGGCTGACACGACCCTGCTGATCCTGCCTCGTTTGTATCACTTGACATTTCAAGCGGGATTTGAACACAACTTTATGCAATAGCAGTCAGCAGAACAAGTCATGTTTAAAACATGCTATTTGAACTTTGGCAGCAAAGGAGGGGAGTTTAGAGTCAACCTACATGATTTTAAACACAACTTGCCTTACTTGGCCTGTATTTAAAACTGTTTGTTTAAATTTGCTGGCTAATATATTTCCAAACATAGTTTGTTTTTGCAGCCTGGACAGACTTGTATTCTCAAATTCACCCTTCAGACCATCTGACACAGCTGGTATTTGCTGATATTTGGAAAATCCTGTAAGGCATATTTACATATTTTTTCACACAAGGAGTTATGTGGAAGATTGTGGGTTTATCTATATTTTCTGGAGAGGATTTTGACTGTGTTACAAGTCTTGACCCAATTTAATAACCAATACATTTTTACACGTGTTTAGATTACATAGTTCAGCTTTTATGTAAGTAAATTATGAAACTTCCATTGACAGACTGGAAGAAGCTGGGCTTTCTGCAGCTTAAGTAAATTTATTTTGCAAAACAGAGGAACAAAGTAACATTCCCCAAATCTAGTCAAAATACACCACTGCTAAATAAGTCTGTACTGAAAAATCTGCCAGTGTTAGTTGGAAAAATAATGAAGGAAAAAATTCATACACCTTAACCAACAAAGGCTTACATGTTCTTCTAAACATTCAGGCTCTGTGTTCCTTACTTTCAAGTTTTTTCATTCCAGCCATTGTGCCAGTGGAAATGTTTAGCACTGGAGTCCCATGTAGCTGTTTAAAGCTGTGGGCTGAGCTAGCACCAGTGAATACCCCGTTTTGGATATACAGGACTACATAGTGAGCTGGTTTTGGCACGCTTCCCAAAGTATTTAGGCAAATAGAAGCATGTTTTGGATATATGGTATTATTCATTTGTGCTTATTTCCAACTGATGCTTTTCCAGCTCTCATGCTAGGCGACTTTTCAATGGAATAGAATGAACACCATAATTCACACTGATTTAAACTAAACAAACAAAAAAACCCAAAGACTGTATTCCTACTAAATTAGATTAGATGCTTTGTATAAAGCTTTGCTTCGTTTTGTACTTTCTTTTCTGGAAACATTTACAATACACTGCAAGACATTATGATTTGTCATTGTTCTGTATTTTCTGCCGTTGCATTCTTATTGTGAATGTGAATGTAATAGTAAGACTTCTGGCCAAGTTCACATTAAAATATCACAACAGGAAATGTTATTTACAGAGTCCTCTAGGATTGTGTCTGATTGTTTAAGAGGACACAGCTAACAATTTATGCATATCATGGAAGGCTTTTCTTCCAAGTGCAGAACTCAGTGTTCTTCCTATTTGCAGCAGAAATATTTAGAGCAGAAATTACTTTAAGGGGCCATATTTCATAAGTTAAATGCTTAGCACTCTATAAAGGGAGAAGGATTAGCAGAGATAGCTTCAGCTTTAAGAGGAATAATTCTGTGCATGGAATTAGCTATGGACAGAAATGATAACATTTAGATTGCAACCAGTACTCATGAGCACTGTTCATTGGCTGGAACAAAACTGGCAGTAAAAAAAATCCTGGATATCAGCTTGAAGGTTTTAAATTTCAAACCTAATGTACACAAGTTAAACAGTGGATTTTTTTTTTTCCCCTTTTCTGTAATTTATCCCATCTGCACCATTTCATTAGAATCTGTGGGCCATAGTCAGTGGGAATTTTAGGATCAGACTAACATACATTTGAACTGGAACACTTCAGTGTGCACCAAAATCAAAGTGCTGTGTTTTGGTCACCTGCCAATACAACCTGGCGTTGAGCACCAAGGCCAAAAATCTTCAAAACACCTCAGGACCTTGCTCTCAGTGGAGAGCTAAGAACAGTGAAAAGTAGCTGCCTTATTTGTGGCTTATGTGGAAGGTAAATTCTAAGAAAAACCTGGCTCTAAGCTCACCAGAGTGAACAGGCTTAGACCCTGAGCTCTCTATGATGTTCTGCAGTCCTGGGCACAGCACGGACCATCCCTCTCTTATTTAGCAGAGAAACTCTATCTGCAAGTTGTCATTCTACTTTATAGAAATACATTTTGAATCCTTTAAGTATATTTCTTTGTTTTACATCTCCTTCCTACATGTGGGACTGGGCACTGAATGCATGGGTAACCTTTTGCTTCAAAAGAGTTATGTCCTCCTGGACTGAGTAGCTGTGGAATCATTATTTTATGAACTTGCCTTTTTGTAAGTATATTTTAGAAATATGGTCCTATTTAGGAAACTGGATGCTTTGGGTTTTGAAGGCATGTTTTATATTACAATTCATTAGCAGATGAACTAGTGATGGGTCAAAACTCTGAAGAAAGTAGATAAACTGTGGTGTTTTGTACTGCTGGTTTCATTTGATACCTTCTCCATAGCATAAACATACCATGTATGGCATAAATTGCTGCAATATTGAATTTCTAGAAAGTTTCTAAAATAAAAATAATGTAAGACACCGTATGTCCATTGTGTCTCTTTACAGTAAGAGAAAGAAAAGCAAACAGAATGACAGGGGAGCATAATTTAATAAGGCTAAATTTGCCCTTCCTAGTACTCTCTGACTAATAGAGGAATATCAGGAGCTGTTTGTTGTCTGAAGGCAAAGGTGGCAAAACTGAAGCCCTCTTTTAAAAACCCAACAGCTGAAACTGCACTAAAAGAAGCCTTAACAGAGGAGTTACGTTTTTTCCCATGAACTCATTGGGAGCTTTGCCATTGATTTCAAAGAGCAAAGGTTTGGGCCTTAGTATGTGTAATATAGTGCAGTTATTTAATTAGAAGCAGATATCATGAATAAAAATCCTCATTGGGAAGAGTGTAGCAGATTTTGCTATGGATCTATTTAGTACAGATTTCTGTGTCTAGCAGAAGTAATTTACTTCTAAGGAACAAAAAACCACCTTAGATTTTGGGGTATTGTGGTAACACAGTTATATAATGTAACTTTTATTCAAGTTATTTGGTAATTATTTGGTATATTTCTTTTCCAACCTGTCTAGGAAGTCTGTGTGAGAACAAGAAGGCACTTCAATCTGCTTATTTGTAAGAGAAAGAAATGATTGCTAATAGTACAGAGTAGAGTGACATTACTAGAAACTAGAAGCCATTTATTAAAGGACTGATAATATCAGTCAGTGTAAGCTAAGGAAAACATTTAGGCAGAGGACGTATCCCTCAGTTGCACGTTTGCTGTTTGAAGGCACTCCTTGTAACTGCCCTCTCACATTCTCTAGCTCTGCAAACAGACTGACCTGTGTTGGATCAATGGTATTGCCTAAAAATTTAGATTTCAGGGCTTTGCTAATTCACCTCATTTTGCCTAACAGCTCAGGCAACAGTCCTACAAGCAGTTTATCTGTCAGGTTGGAAGAGTAGAAACCCACAGGTTAGGAGAGGAAGGAGGAAAGGGACAGGAGTGCCAGGCAGCTGGGGGTGACACTTTTCCAGCAGGCACAGGTGTGGCTGGACAAGTCTGTAAATCCTTGACACACCCACCTTGTAAATGTGTCTCCAACAGTTTAACTGGCATCCCTTTGGAAAGGCTCTAAAGGTGCTGCCTGTCATCTGTAAGAAAAGCATCTCTGTGGAGAGCCATGCAGCAGTAATTACAATTGTTGTCCATACCTGTGTAGTAGAAGGTGTTCCCAAGATGTGCTGCTCTCAAGGGGAATCACCTCGTGAGTTCTAACATCTTTATTCATCCATCACCACCGAAACAGTCATCTCTCTATGTACCTCTCTAAATCATCTCTGCCAGGAATTCTTGCTCTGCTTTCTCTTATCATTCTCACTGTGATACTTCTATTTAAATACAAAAGTACAGGTACTTACTTAAACATCAGTTACAGTGAATTCACTGCAAACTGTGGGCAAAATGCCTCCAGCTTCAAACCTTGTTATTTGGTTAGAATAGTGCCCATCACTTCCACTGAACTTCCTTTGGACTGAAAGAAATACAGGAAACTTTTTACTTTCATGAGCTCCCTCAGCACAGGATCTCTGAACTACTAGAGCTTAACAGATGTGGCTGGAATAGAGTGATCAGCATTTTGTTCCACAAATTACATTTTCCTATTTTGCAGAGATCACTTCAAAGGCCAGCTGCCATAAGCCATTGATTCAATTTCAGAGGATGCATATGGAAGTAATCTGAAAGGGATAAATAGCTTTCTGTATTATCATATATTCATACTGAGCTTTCTGCATGCTGAAATAATACTTGCAGGATGGATAGTGTAAGACTCACTTGCAAAATCCTTCAAATTAGGAAAAACTATCATTAAGCATGGATGTTTTAAGCATATTCCAACATGTGATAGTATTTAATGCCTAAGATCCTCATGAAGGAGCAGCTGTTAGACATCCTTCATAGAAAAAGAGACCAAAGTTTCAGAATTGTTTGCTTTCCAAAAAAAAAAAAAAAAGGATACCTAGGAAATTAGAGTACATTATGCTAATCAATATAAAATAAGCTATTCACAAAAGTGGAGAGTTTCATAATAGAATACATAGTAAGATTACATCGTTAGCTTTTGAAACAAAATTTTAGTATTAAAGTTGTTATCTCATGGTATTCATACTGTTAGTCAAAGTCAGTCTTTAGATGCATTGTGATTTTTGGGGGTATCTGAGGGAAGGTACCTGACACTTGAAAACCACAACTAGGACACTGTTTCCTTTGGGGCCCCCCTGTCCCTTTGGTAAGTGAATTTGAAGTGTGCCTTTATGTCCACTTTAAATAATCACCTTTTCATGACACTGACATTATTGATTATCACTAGATGGTGCTCTTCACAGTCCCCAAAATCATAGGTAAGTGAATGTAAAGCCAGTTCTGCCTTGGAGAAGTTTTTGTTGAAAGGTTTAATGTTTTCTTACTGAAGCTGAAAGTATCATTCAGCTCAGCTCCTCTCAGACCACATGGCAGAATTAATGCCCTCAGGAAAATTTGTATATAAACCAAGTCAATAATCACAGAATATCAAATTCATCAAAATCATAACATCAAATTAGTAATCCCAAATCTTCCTTTCACTTCTACTTATTATTCCCTGCACACAAATAAAATGTAATCCCCTTAAGGAGGGCTCCATAAATTTGTACTAGGGTTTGACTTGTGGTTTCATAACACTACAGTTAGGAAAAATTTTGATCTTAGAAAAAACTTGACTAAAAATTCTTTCAGTAGTATTGCAGAAGAAAGAAGCAGTTGTAATCCTTTAAAGAGAAAACAAAAGTATTTCTGCACATATGTGACACCATATTATGAACATTAAATAGTAATATTACACACGACTATTGATTACATGCAGTGAAATTATAACTGAAAAGAGTATTAAAAAATTATCTCAAACCTCAGTTCCTTGCAGCCCAATATGATGACAGCCTGAACAGACAGGGCTGGGAGCCGTGGAGGTTTAAGAACTCTCCCAGGTCTTGCATCCAATTTAAATCAAATTTGGAGTTATATTAAAATGGTGGTTTTAATAAATTCTTCATTATCCTTTCTCTGCCTTCACATTTAGTCATGACTTCAGTCTGAAACACTAGATCTTCATTTTACTAATTTGATTAAGAACAGACTTACATGAAGTACACCAAATCCAAGACTATATCATTGACCAGCCATGGTGTTGGAAATCTACCTGAGTTTTGCAGATTAAGCCCATTTTTACTCAAATAGTTTAAAATTAACAGATCAGTAGTACAGGTGTGATGTAACTCAATTTTTCATGGTTGAATCTTCATTTCAAAGTGTCATAGGTTAGACTATAAAGATGTACTGTATCACCATCTTCAGGAGCTGTTGAAACCAGGAGGAGCAGTGTTTTCCTTGCCTCCTTGCCTGGACTATCTCCTGTTAGTGGGCCCATCAATACCTTGCCCATGACTCAGAGATAACTCCCTCTGGGAGCCATTTCTATTTAATGGGCAATCAAAGATCCACCCATGACTCATAGAATGATATCAGCCCATGTGAGATGCTCTGCCCAGGGGGAGGAGCTAAGCATCCCCACCTGGATATAATCTGAGGTGTGGGACAGAACAAGCTGCCCTTTCCCACTGGTTTCCAGAGGATGAGAGCTACCAGACCTTTTCTACAGGATCACTACTTCAACAAGGCTATTTCATCTAGACTACTACCATCACCCTAACTACCAGAGTTCAGCTTGTATTCTGATACTGTCAGTAGTTTTCTTTTGTACTATTGCATGCATTTTATTTTATCTTTTTCCTATTAAATTATGTTTCTGACTTGGAGTCTCTCACTAGTTTTGCTTTCAAACCAGAACACAAGGACCCTGATGCAGCTTGTAAATGTGCTACATTTTAAGTAATTTTCCACATCCCCAGGATAATGGTACCAAAGCATTTCTGATTTCATGGCACAATTTGTGACTACAAAAGAGGTTTGACTTTAAAACCTCTTGTCATTCTGTTTCAGTTTTCTTCCTCTATGTTTACAGAACAGTGAGAAACAATCCAATGAATTCTTAATGTAGTGAGAGGCCCATGAATGCCTCTTTTTCTACACTGGCAAGAACAGTACAAAGGCTACAATAATTAAGCCTGAGGAGGTAGTTGTGCCTGTCATTTTTTAGAGTTACACTACAAACAGAGCACTGAAATGCATGGCCTGAGAACAATAGTGCCCAGCCCCATACCAGCCTTCTGGGTCACTCACTGGTTGTTTGCTTCCAGGCCTGATTTGCATAAGAGGCCTGGAAAAGTTGCAGAGGCTGGGAATTAGCACAAATTTATATGGGGTGCTAATTGACTCAGAAAAAAACTAAAGATGCACTGACCTGTTCAAATCAGACTTGCAATTCAGGCCTCTGGATTCCTGCATTGTCCAGTGCTGAAGAATTAAACCCTGGCATGGTTCATCAGCTGCTGGGCCCTGGGATAAAAATAGACAGGCAGAAAGGAGATAATGTTTTAGCATAATCAGCTGAAACTGAAAAGGGTGGGAAGAAACCCTTCCTCTTATGGAAAATGCTTTCTTTTGGGGTGTTTTGGGTGTTGTAAGCAATGCCATGGCAATTGAGCTCACCTAAAATGAGAGCCAAATGAAATCTTTCCCCAAAACCTTTTACTGCTCTAGAGCCAAATACTTTTTTAAAGGTTGAAAAATATTCATTGTTCCACGTTTGTGGGCAGGTGTGTTCCATCAAGAGCAAGGAATTATTTATTTCAGTGACTGGATCAAATGTGCTGGATGCAGACCCAGTGGTTGACAGCTGTAGGAGTTACCTATTGCCTCAGCCCTATGCAGTGCCTCTCTTGTCTGATGAACAGCTAAAAAGCTTCTTCCAATAGCTTTCCATGAGATCATTATGAGAAGAAAGGATATGTTACAAAATCCTCTCTGCTTTTGGAGGTCTGTTCACCCATGAAAGCAGTGTTCACCCATGCAGATTCACACAATCTCATGTTATACCTGTATGTCCCTTAAAGCAAAAATTACACTTCTGCCCAAGTGAGTTTAGTTTAATTTACAAGTTTTCATGAACTTTTGTGGATTTCTTCAGTTTTACACTTGCAAGATGCTCTCAAGCCAGATATTTTCATGTGCTTGGGTTTCCTTTTAACTTGGTAATTTAATTTGGGTCACACAGGCCTTCTGTACCTGTAGTTTCTCCATTATTTTAACACATTTAGTCACACCCTACACTAGTATATCAAACAGACATCCTGACACAACTGCACTTAGCTGGTTTTGGCTAGTTTCTTCCCTGCTAAAAGAATGTACAGTCTTCTCTGACACAGTGACATTAAAATGCTTTTGCTGTGCTTTTTCAATTAATTGTATAAGTTAATAGGGAAAAGGTAAGTTTCAGGGCAAAGTAATAAAGCAAAAAGGAAACTGGACACTGATTCTAACACTGAATTTAATTTATGGAGGTGCTGGCCTGTGACATCTTTTTAAAGACTACGTAATCCTTAAAAAGTGTGCTTCCCAGAGAAACTTGAGGAGATACTAGCAGTTCATATAACAGGAGCTTTCCCTCAAAATTATATTAGTAAGAGGTGTCAGCAAAGTCTTCTGAGGCAATCTGAGTCAGTTTATCATTTTGTAGGTGAAAAAGAGCTCTGTACATCTTCACATTCCTATTCAGTTGCTTAAAAGGTCCCTCCTGATCTTCAGTCAATTTTTAAATTACTCCTTACATCACCAACATGCTGAAAACTGTCTGACTATAAGGATTTCTTTAAAAGCTAAAATCAGTGCTATGAGAGAAAGAGTTGCACAACCTATCAATTTTTAATGTGCATAGTAATTTGAATTGTTGGGAAGCACTTGCTCAGGAAACAAATACAAAATTATGAAACCAATTCACATAAATGTCTTTTCAGTTAATACATGTGTTTTCACAAGTTCCTCCTGGCCTCTACTCCTTTTGTTTGGTGCTTGGCATTTGGAAAAATGCTGCAGATCAGGGCTGACTTTGACATTACCGTGGGCTTCCTTACACTCTTTGGAAAAATCACCCATGAATACCATGCTGTCATATTGCCAGATGTTCCTTCACACTGCTTTTTCTTTCACAAATATGCTCTGAAAGCAGCACAGTGCATATGAGAGGAGAAGGCAGTGATGTCCATTTCTCTTCTGCTTTTGTCTCCTGTTTTAATGTTAGTATTTGACCATTGCTGGGAGTTGACTCACTTTCAATAGGAAAATGTCACGTGGAGGATTTTGGATTTGTAGCTGCCAGAGTCTTCATTTCAGAAGTACTTACAAAAAGTGCCTCTTAATTTGGTATGAGATGCAGTTACTTGTTGCTTTCCTATGCAGTTTTCAGTCTAAAAATCAAGTCACGAGGATCTGGCACTATTTAGGATTTAAACATACTAAGGTTACTTGGAGGTTCCACAACATGCAGCCAAGTCAGATGCATCATTTAATAGTTGAAAAATATGCAGGACATCTTGGGCCACAGCTGGAGCAACAGTAGCCACACAAAATGAAAAGGGATGCTGCTGTTCTAGAGTAATACTACTAGGGCTATCTGAAATCTTTCTATGACCATGTTAGGGTGAAATCTGATGGCAAGCAGGTATTTTATGGCCACGTGTTAATCTTCTTGAGCAGGATGAGTTATTCAATTAAATCCTCAAAATGAGCAGCTCTTTCATGTGCACTTATATTTTCCAGATGTTTGATACAGTCAAGATTATCCCGTGCATTTGCATGTGCTTGTTTCTTTTGTTGTTATATTTAGAAAATTCTTTAAAATTATTATTATTCTAACATCAGAGTAAGATTAGAAAATATTTTTTATTTTCATCTCACAGCATTTTCCCGTTATCTTTCTTAATTCTTATTTCTATTATTTAAAGTTTTGGAAGAGACGAGGATTTAATTTAAACTAATTAATCAAGTAGGAATTTTGTCCTAGGTTTCACTCATTTGAGGGATTCAGCAATATCAGTGATAATTATTTGTCATACTTAGCAGTATGGTTTTATAAAAATTACATCCGTGCTAAAAATAAAAGCTGTGCCAAAACAGAAACAATACCACTTCAAATGGTGATGTTTTGTCAGAATGATGCTTGACAGAACCAGCACTGCAGAAAGTCAATGCTGTGTGTTCAGCATGTGGCCATTCCCTGCTGAGCCCATCCCCCAGTGATCCTGGCAACAAATGTGCACCCGGAGGTTCTGACCCTCTGCAGGAATTTCACTTCTAAAAAATATTTGAAACTAAACTTCCAACTCATGCCTATGATCTAATGGCATCAGTTACCCTGCAGCCCTTTCCTCTGAGAAAGGTTTGCTAGGAAAACCTTACTTCAGCTCCCAGAAGGAACAGGTCTGGCTGCTCGTGCTGTAGGATCGATGCACCTCATGAATGTGTGGGCTGCAGCCTTCTGTCTATGGAACTGCATCCTTGGCTTTGCAAATGTCTTAAAGCTGGCACAGATCTTGGACAAAGATCATGAAAGTAATTCAGCATCTATCTCGGATGAGAGATGCCATATTATGTTTGTGTTAATATATAATAATTCAGAGGAAGAAAATGAAATAAAATAATAAAAAATGTATGCCAAAGGTCTGCTTGAAACAATACTCCAGCTTCTTATATTAAGAATTGTCAAAAATGGCAGCATTGAAAACAATCCCAACTGGCTCCTTCCCAAGCTCCATGCCTTTTGGATTTCCTTAAAAATTCAGTCTTTACAGTTTCAGAATAATGCAACCATTGTAATTCAAGGACGCTCCCCTGCTGGTTTTGATTAATTTATTTTAACAACACAGAGAAAGTCTGCTGTAGCTCCTCTGGTAATATAAATCCCTGTTACAAAGGGTTCTGTTGTCTCCACCTCTCTAATAAACTATAGTGTCAGGGGTTCAGAGTTAAATGGATGGCAATACAACTTTAACAATTCATCTCTGCTTATGTGTCTGAATTAATATCAGATTTTTTCCCCTTCAACCTTTAACTAATTTATAACTCTATTCTTACCTTCCTATATAAGTAACAGGTCCAGTGAAATAGTTTAATTTGCATGCAATCATACATTTTATACTTTAAAAATTAATATAATGAAAAGAATGTCAGATATCTTGAAAAACCCCTGTAAAATAACTGTGGCTATCAGCCCAACTTTTTAAAACTTACTGTGGGTCTCCTGACAAATGCAACTTTCCTTAGAGTACCAGCTACCAGAATCTGGCTCTTACCTGAGTTCCAGCTTTCATTAAAATTAGAATACATTTCTGGATGTATTTCTATGTGTAGAAACTGTTACAGTTTCTATGGACAGAAATTGAGCAGCACAACAAAGCTGCTATTAAAATAACAGTGGCTTTCAGAGGTTGCAGAGATTGTCACAGCAAATTATGGCATGCAGATATTTTCCCAAAGCCTAAGAGCATGTGAATTCTCTAGCATTTAAGCAGCATAATTCCTTTGGGGAACCATACAGCACTTTGAAAGAAATTGCTGTTAGCTTACTTATACAATTACATACTCTTGAACTGTTTTCATTTCACATAAATATTAAATATTCCTTTGTTTAATTGATTAAAAATATTATATAAAAGGAAATCAAACTATTTTCAAGCTGTTCTTAAAGATTTCTGGTAAACTTGCTGCTGATTTGAGATGTTGCATTTGTCCTTTCAACAATGCCCATACGTGTGAGTGTAGATACAGATGCTTTAGGCTAACATTAAACAACGTTCTATAGCTAGGACTGGTTTTGTAGTCCAAATAAAGTAGGTAGTGTTTTTATAACTATCAATTCTTGGGTTATGGAGAATGTCTTCAAATAGAAATAGAAAGAGGTTTATCTTTACAAACAGGTCTCATTCCCTTAAAAGGAAATTGTTTCTTTTTTCTTCTGCTTCTTTGGAGAACTGACTACAAACTGGGAATTGTTATTGTGTGACTCATTTGGGAAGAATAGCTACAGTATAAAAAGTTCAGAAGGGATTTTAATAAAACTAAACCAAATTATCTTCTGTTTTGGGCATGATAAGGATAGTTTGAAAGAGCAAAATATGAAGTTTTCAGAATGCTGTAAGTCAACGTAATACTGTAGTGTTTTGAAGGGAAGGGGGAAAAGGTCAGGAAAGACTAAAACATTTTCCCCTAGTTTCTGTTCTAGAGATAAGACAGAAATCCCCTTTCTTAAGGAAATTTTAATTTACTTTATTCTGGTCTGGTCTAGTCTGGCGGTGAGCTCCTGCATGCACCAGGCAAATCACCGACTGCCAAAACCAGACATTGAGCTTGGGAACAATCCCCTACTCAGCTATGCACAGATAATGGGACTTTCCTACTGCAGCCCATGTACTTCAGCTGCTTGGAAACTCCCCCAGACACCAACACTGTCAGTTAAACTGTTAAAAATTATAACATTGTTTAAATAAAACAACATTAATGCTGTGCACAGTAGAGACTGCAAATGCTACAAGTAAATATTATTGTATTACTCCCTACATTGCCTTCTCTGCAATGCCACAAAGGATACAAGAGTAAAGTTAGGACAGAAAAGCTTCTGTTAATGTTTATGATTCAGCATCCTTTCCTTACAGCCCTCATCTTAGGTTTTTACAGTTTTATAAATGAAATCATGTCTTCAGCATGCCACTTGCAGTTCTGCTTCTCTTTGTGCTGCAGCACTTGAGTATCCTGCCTTTCAAGGGGAGAAACTGGGATTATGTCTCATAAAGCAAAGTTTTAACTTTGTGATTAAGGGTTTGTGATCTGTTCATCTTAGGAACATGCATTGAAAAAGTCCAGGCTAGCTCATGCAGTAGCTGGGTGAGGGATGCTGGCTGTTTAGCAAGTGTTCCATGCAAAACATGGAAAAATGCAATTTTTTTTCAAGTTCAGCACTAGTTATTTGCATATTGCTAATCTAGCAAGACAATTCTATAAATTTTTATTCTTCTTTCTCCTTAGGGTATATACAATGTAAAGGAAATTGCTGCATTTGTCCCTTGTAGTCAAGACACATTCCCTTAAATTTCAGACTATTACGTGACTTTCTGTTTGAAAGTTCATGTCCAATGTTGTCCATTTATATAAAGTTTTCCAAAGTGCTAGTAGGATTTTTTTTATTATTTTCTCATGCTTGAAGCACTATGAAACTTTTCCCTGAGTGTTTCTCCTAAGATTGGTTTCACTGAAACTGAAGTAAATAGGAAGTGACCAAGTGATTTCAATGACAGTTTCACATTTGGAAAGCAAAATCATGACTGTATTTTGGCAAGAATGTTGATGCATCTGAACTCCCATTCCGAGTAATTTTACTGGAAAATGCTGAACATTTCAAATGGCCATGGGGCTAACTGCATTTGAATCTTCTGAATCATCTAGAATGTCCTGTAGTCTTCAAGCTAAGTTTTAAAAGAAAAATGCTTCAAAACCCTCTTCACCCCACTTCCAGCTCGCTCATGTTGGACCATTTGGGAGTGTCCTGGCCAAACAAGGTTCATGGATGTGTCACAAGCACTCAGTTCTTTCTGCAAACCCAGAAATAATGACTCCATGCTTTACAGCCAGCCTAGCCCAGGTTTTACAGTAGAGTTCAGACAGGCACTGCTGATGCTTCATGAGGTACCTTTGATAATGGGAGATCTACAGGCAAAGTCATAATTTACCACTGCAGTAGATTGTGGATAGACAAATTATAGAATTTGGATATTTTAATAGATTTTAAAAATATATCCATATTTTGTAGATCTCACATTTTAAAAAAGGTGTGGTTTTAAAACCTGTTGTTGCTGCTGCTGCTGTCCCAAAGTGCTGTTCATTGTGGGGACCTAGAAAGTTGCTATTTGGGAAGGGTCCTGCTGCTGGGAATGGGAGGCTCCTCCTTGACAATAGTCTGGATAGTGCTCTGCCTGATAATGAGGGGAGTGATATTTCAACAGACTGCAAAAGAGAGTTTGTGCCTCTTTTAAAGGCCTACCCTGGACCTGGTTTCCAGGGAGCTGTGGGAGGGCGAAGGTTGGCAGCAGACAGGGAAATAATTCAGCTGAATTCAATTAGAGTGCATCAGTGGAACTAAGTGAACTATTAAAATAAACAGTTTCTCTAAATCAGAAAGGGTTATGACCACAGAAATTGGAGCCTTTACAAATTTCTTTATACCATATTGAGCTATTAAGGCTTTCTACCATGAGCCACTGCATTGCTCAGTTGCAAATGTGCTGAGGACATGAGGGTGTTTAGGCTTGCACACGTGGCAGGGCCCCCCTTGGCCCCTCTGACATTGGTCGTTTTTCAGATCCACAGTAGGCAGAGATACAACAAGGCACTGCTGTCCCCACAGAGACTGAGAAGCTGCTGCCTTGGTTTGTGGATCAAAGGGAACCAGGAGTAACAGCATGAGAGAACAGGACTGTGAGCAAACCCCTCCCTCCCCCTTCTGCTGAGGACTCCTGCTGAACACCTGCAGAGAGGGCAATGGCTCCTCTGGTAGAATGGCTCCAGATTTTCCAAATATCCTGATCAAACCACTGGCCAGGATATAACACTGATTGAGTAGTAACAACCCAACACTTTACTAATGCCTTCGGATATCCTGGATCCATTTTCCTCTTAGTGCTACCTAATTAATTTAATGAGAGAGTTTTTCTTGATTTAAAAGAAAACATCCTGAATATTTCCTGGACTGTAGATTTAATTTGTTTGGCACTGGTATAGGTATTCATCAGCCAGCAAACACCTAGTTTATTTATAACAGCCATTGCACTTCATACTACAGCCAGAGATTTAGGAAGAAACTGGGTGTGAGAAAGTGGGTTGAGACAAATGGGCTCTTTGAGCAATATTGGAGTGCATTTCCCTACTGCTTAGACTTCCTGGATGGTAGCTTTTGCAGATACTGATGTCTAAGTGAAAAATCAAAGTGAAAAAACACAGTAATACACAGCAATAGCTATGAAAAGAGCATATACTGCAAGAGATTGCTAGGTCATATATTCAGGGGAATAATACAATGTCCAGCAGAGACAACAGACATACTTACAATTGTTGAGTAAAGAAGTACCTTGGCCTTTAGGTGATATTCTCAAATTATGATTTCCTGCCTAAAAGAAAAAGGGATAATGAAGATAAACACAAGTTAATGATGAGAAATAAAGGAAACAATCTTATAAAAAATAATAGGGCAGGAAGCAGCATACATTTTGTATATGATAAAAAATACTCCAAAGAAAGTGTAGTGATAGTCCATAAAAATGTTACCTCAAACTGCTGTGGAATTTGCAGTTGAGCTCCCATTTCCTTCAAAGGTTGAAAATGACAAGTTCCTGCAAAGCAGCCTCTTCAAAGTTTGCAAAGGCCAATGGTTTAGTTTATATTTTTCCTGCTGCAAAGCAAATGACTGACAGAGGTCAAGCAGACAGCCTGAAAGTTAAGTCCTTTCCCTGAGTCCCTTTCCTGTTGCTGCCTCCCCTTAGTGTTCCACTCTCTTGATTTCTGAGTTCTCCTATGCATTAGTTGGCAGCCTGAGCTTGTAGCAACACAGATTTACACACAGCACCACCACAATTCCAACCTGGTGTATTTTGAAAGCCTGAATTTAAACCAACCCTTACGGAAGAAAACTTATCAGATACTTTTGCTGGAGGAAAATCTCCATGCTCACAATATAAAATATATTTTGCCTGCTTTTTTGCACTCAGAAGCTGAAACCTAAATTGTTTGAAAGATTTTTTTTTCCTCCAAGTAATACCTTTTTTGGTTATGGACCAGAGGTGCTGACAAATATCCAACTCTTGCCAGAAGCTAAACTACTAAATGTCAATCTAGTCCATTTTTGACAGCACACATGCAAGAAATGGTCACAGCTGTGAAACATTTTTAGCATGCTCCTTAGAATATCTAAAATCAACACTGCAAGAGAAAGCGCAGCCTGTTTCAAACCTTGTTGTATAACTGCAATAATTACTTCTGAAAGAAAATAGCCTGATGCACAGAGCAAGGGTAACAACAGGTTCTATTCATCACAGTGTACTCTAATGGATCTAAAGATGGAGTATAAACCAAAAAGTCAGAAATATTATTTAAACTTCCTAGCTTGACACATTTTAAACTCCTGCAATGTGGGTGAGAAGTCTGTAATAGTTTGTGCTTATATATTTTGAGTCATTTGGATGCCAGGACCTAATTCTTAGCTTGGGCCCAAGACTGCTCCAGCAAACTCCTTTTAGAAACATAAAGTTTAGTTTTCATATTGATGTGATCAGCAGAACTGATTAATGGCAATGCAACATGCTGAAGGGCTCCATTGAAAGAGCTGGTTCCAGTAATTACTGCAGCAGTTACAAAGAGGGGCAGGGATAAGTTATAAATCCACACAGAAAAGTCCCACATTACAGGCCAGGGCCTAAATTAATGAGTCAGATACAGCTTTTTCTGGAAATAGTTAGGACTTGGGTTTCCAACTACTGCTCTTACCTACAAACCTGCCTTTATCACATCTGAGTTGTTAAGTGGATCAGTTCTGAACACATTTTGCAGTCAGAGCCTCACCTAATGTCTCACTGTCCCTCATCCTTCCATGAGCTCTGGCACCAATAATGTGCTCCTCTGATTTCCTTTTGCACAGAGACATTTTGCACACAATCCACCCTTGAATTATCCACTTCTAAATTACCTTTGTCTAAAAAACTGTCTTCAAACACCTTGCATTGCTTAGTCTAACCTAACTCCTAAACTGGGCCCTATTTTCTTCTGCTCTCTTCTTGTTTTTCTGGTCCTTTTCCTCTATATTCTTCCACACAGATCAACTACATAAATTCTAACATCAGCTGAGGTGTTAGGGTTGTCTTTTTGGTCATTTCTACCAGGGGAAACAGCTCCTTATGCTTCCCCTTGTTTAATGGCATATCTACATCTTTCCTGACATTTCCCAAATCCTTCATCTGTCAGGTGTTTTAAGGAAGGGAACTCAAAAGGCATGTTTGAAAGAAACCATTCCAGGTAAAGGTGCTGGGAAGCCCTGATGCATGATGAATACAACAGCTGAGTGTGGGATTGTGAGGGCTATCAAACAGGGAAGAACAGTAATTTGAATGCATTAACTGCTTCACTACAAACACTGTGTGCACAGGAAAATGTAAATGATGGGGACAGTAGACTACACTTGGTTCACAAGCCTTCAAACATACTCAGTATGACATTCCTCTTCATTTGTGCAGCTGAGCAAATTTACTACAGCCAGCAGGTGGGGGAGTCTAAGAAAACTATTTGGACTATAGAACAAGAAGACATCTGTACAGCTGAGAGAGCTTTGAAGATATGCCAAATTTATTTGGGGGTTTTTGTCTTTCAATAAGGTTAAGGCTCTTTGAGAAAAATACTAGTATTGCTTCTACTCCTCACACCAAAAATAAACCCCACATGAAAACAGCATCAGGGACAGTCATGAAAGAACTTTTGTGGCCCTATAGATAGGGTGTCACAAAACAGAACAGTGTACAAATGAAATACTGAATAATTTACCTGTTATGTATTCAAACAACCATCAGCCAAGCATGTCTTTGAAAGTAGTGATATGAAATACAGAAATTGCCAGTTCCCAGCAAAAATCACCTATAGATGCTTGCAAATGGCAACATCTTGTTACAGGATGCTATTACTATTATGCTTCAGTATTTAACTAGGCTTGGCAGGCAGAAGGAAAAACAAAAATATACTCACATTCTGGCAATCTACTGCATGCTGAATTTTAGAGCATTGGCCATGCAACCATCTTGTCCTATTTAGGAATTTTTTTTGTCTAGATTTCTTTGGGTTCAATAACGTGACTGCAGGCTGATCCAAAATGACAATAAGCTTCATTCCAAGTGCAGTAGGAGAAGGCAGACACAGATGCTGCTTCACTGCTTGTCCATAAGGAGGATTGCTAAGGATCTGTTAGGCTCCTAAAGGAAGAACTCTGTTGCTAGTTCTTTCAGGCAGAATTTGCTAGTACTGCTGATTTGCTACATTTGTACACTAAATAGTACTTAAATTTCAAGACAGTGTATCAAATTCTCATACAACATAAATGTTCTAAGCATGAAGCTTGGAAAGACTGGATGGTATTCAAAGTTTGGGTGAAAAAAAGTAGCAGTTCCTCTTGTGCAGCTAAATTTGGAAAACAAGAGACCCCAGGTGTGCTCTGCAGTGGTTTATGGGCTTCTTCAAGAGCATTATGCTACTCAGTAGAGTTAGGCCTACTCTATCCCATTCCTCAACAGTGGAAAGCCCTCAAGGGGCATTTGGGCTCCCTTGCTTAATAAGTGGAAGCACTGGGAAGGGCTTTGCTAGTTTCCTTCTATTTATTCTGTCCCTCACATTACATAAATCTCTATTTTCAATTTAAGATTACTAGAGATTCAAATTAACCTAAGTGTGCAACTACCTTTTGGCCATGTCTAGACAATCGCTTTGCCTCCTCCTTTTAAGATAGTCCTTCATAATTAAATCTTTTGTTTCAAGCGAGGTAACTGGAAATTTCAGGCTTCCAGTTCTCTGTTCAAACTTGCTTTTGAATCTCTGAAGGATGCAAGGGGTAAAGCACATTGGAATTTCTTTATGAAGCCCTACTGGTAGCTGTGCTGTTAGATCTCCTGTGGCCACTGTGGGGGAGATGGCTCCAGTGCCCGTGGAGACATCTGACAATCCTCTTTCCTAAGTAACTGGACACTGGTGCAGCATCACACAGAGGGCTTTCATATGTCATTGCAGTCTTATCTTTGAGCTTTTTCTCCTCGGGTGAGTTCATTTTTTCAATCCTAACATAAATTTGACATGATTTTTGGCCAAAAAACAAGGCTACTTCTGTGCCAGAAAAGCCCAGGATAAATGTGTCAGAACCTATTTTCATCTGCTTATTTAAGTCTTCCAGAACAACACTTAAGCCCTTCTCCCCATCCAGAACTATGCCTACCTTGAATGCTTTGTTTATTTGTACTCAGGATAGCTAGGCAACAAGGGAACAAGTACCCATGACCTGGTAAAACTGCATTGTATTAAGCTATCTGTGTCCAATTCTTTTTTTGATGTCAAGAGATTAAATCAAATGCAAAACCTAGACCAAAACCATGGAGCTATGGGTTTCTAATGTTATCTTCATCTCTTTTCTCAAAAACTGAATACTGCTACCACCCAGCATCACTGGCAGAAACAGCTGTAGCTTTAACTTCTGGTCCAAATCCTGCAGACTCTTGGTGCACTGAACTCACATTTGCTTTTTTACCATCACTGAAGATGCAGTTTTGATGAACCTTTATCATCTCCTCCCTATTAGAGAGCATAGAAAGCAATGCATCATGACCCCTGAGACACCCAAAATGAGCTCTTGCCAGAGGAAGTGTGAGGTACCTGATGAGCTGTGGCTCTGCAAAGGGCTCTGGCATATGACAGAGCCAGGCACAGTGTGAAGTCTGCCAGGCTGACTGTGAGGTAGGTTCATCTGCCCCTGTATCCCAGTTGGGGATCTGGGAGTACTGGGGAGCACCATGGAGGGCACAGGAGCTGCTTGGACGTGTTCATTCAGGTGGAACCAGATTTATAAGGCCAAGCTCAGGGCTGTGGCTGCAGCCAGCAGAGGCAAGGAGGATGCTGCAGCCAGCTGTGAGAGCAGGGTGAAGTGGATATAATAGAGAACAAATCTGGCCAATTTTTTCAAGTGTGGTTTGGCCTCAGAACTGCTCGGAATCATTACTGTGTAATATATTAGATGTGCCTGAACAAGTTACATTTCTCGTTTTCTTGGACAATGAAACCATATTCCTTCTTTTCTGTGCTATAAATTACTGTAAAATACAAATTGAGATATCCTGTTGATATGTGGGTTTTCTTTCTGGTTTTGTTTTGTTTGGTTGTTATGCCTGGTTTCTAACAAAGCATAACTTTCAGTGCACATTCATGTCAGCAGTGGCCTTATTTGAAACAGCAGTTCTTCTCAAGGTGCCTCGCAGGGTGACGACCCTTAATTCCAGGCATCCCAGCTTTGATTAAAACCACCTGAAACAAGTTCGTCTTTGTAACCCTGCACTAGGGGATTGCCTGCTTTCCTCAAATACCCAAAAAGCCTGGATTAAGACCACCCTAACTCATCTTTATGTTGGTCACATTTTCTTAAACCTTGTCTGTCTCTCACAGTTCAAGCTCTGAACAATTATTAAAATCACAAGCATTCCTCCTGAATGAGGAGCAGAGTAATTTTCATTTTAAATCCAAGAACAAAACTATCTTTTCCTATAAGAAAAGATTTACTTTTCTCTCCTTTTCCAGTTTACAGGAGTAAACTGCCTATTATCTTCCCTAGGGTTATGAGAAAATGAAATCATGTACTTCAAGTCAGTGGCTATTCCTGTCCCTCCCAAAAGTAGCTGGCTAGAATGGAGAGGAGAAGGAAAAGAAAGGAACATAGAATGCAAGAACAAAACCACAAAACTCTTTGGGGAATTGAAAATTTTAAAAAAGAGAAAAAAAGATGGCAACACACAACTGCCACCACCAGTAACTGCAAAATCCTTAAAGAGGAGCTGCGAGGAGCTGCTATGGTTTTATTACCCATTTTAAGACAAGACTAACAAATATGATACAGGGCTTTTCAACACAAGCTGAACACTACCTCCCTCATTTAAATATGGCCATATTCACATTAGCACAGTGACACAGGACACCAAAATCCAACAAAGACCACCCTTTCTGAATTCTCTTGCCCTCTGAGCAATCACTACCTTCACTGCTGCTGTTTTCTTTTTGTTTAGAGGTCAAAAGTCTTGTTGGTTAGGTCCCTGTCTTTCTCCCTCAGGCTTTCACAGAGAGTTTATGACAAGTTGGTATGATTTTTCACATATTTTTGTGATTCCTATTTGAATACCCACACCCTTTTCTTCTCTTCTAAAGCAGCTGCTCTGGTCATACAGGCCTTGTATCAATTCCAGTTTTTAAAACTGCACTGGAGATGCCTCAATCCAATCAGACACTTGTGGGAATTGATTAATAATGACAGCTTTACTGCTCCTATCCACATAAACATCTTTTTATCCATCTTTCCTCTTCCTGCCGAAAAGAAAGGTCCCACCTAGCACTTTAACAGATAAATAAATGAAGCATTTCCAAAGTGCCAGCAGACCCCCAACTCCATTATCACAGTTCAACACTTTCAAGAGGAATCCAGAGTCAGTGTAAAGATATTAAATACTGTGTGAATGATCCTCTAATATGATAATATCTAATTTCTAAAGCCTAGTTGTTGTTTCTGGCTTCTGGTTAGCAAACTAATGCTGCTGATTGCTTCTTTCTTTTTTTTTTTTTTTGAGAGCACCATACAGTGTTATGTGCTTTTCTGACTTTCACAGCAACTCCATGACATTAATAAGCCATTTCTAAACCACTGTAGAGGAATTATAGCACACAGAGCAAAATCTTGTACTCTGAATATATTAAGCATGGCCACAGAAATTTTCGTAAGCACCTGCTCGCAAAAGTTGTAAAACTTCTCCTTAAATAAGGAAATGCAGACAGAAGATTTGATAAAACACCAAACCAGAGATTTTCTGATTTACCTTCTGTCCATAGGTTTGTTGATGTTTTCCCAAGGTTGTGAAGTACTAATTATCCCCAAGGCTAAAAACAAATTCCTCATATAATAAATCCTAAGCATAAAGCAGCTGCTACAGTTACAATACTTTGAGAAAAATCAGTTGATCCTCGATTAGTTTAAATTCTGTCTGGAGAAATACTTCTGTTCATTGAATTATGAGACAGGAACCCTTTATGAGCCTCAGAAAGTAATTCAGCCTTACTAATTTTCCATCAGAGTTTGTAATCTTGCCTAAACCTTAAATTCCAGATTAAAAAAAAATTAAAAAGAACTTTAAAAACAGAAAAGTAATTGAATACTGTTTTTTAAATTGTGGTTTCACTTTCTGTAGGAAGCAAATGTTCCTGTGGGGATCACCTGAAGAAATGCCAAATATCCATAATAGACTTCAGCACTGCATTTCATAGAGTAGTGCAAACCTTTTCACAAATAAGCAAGTTCATAGGAGCTTAGCTCAGCTTCAAATAAACATAAAATTTCTTTGTTGTTTCTTCAGTGTTCATGTGGAACTAAGTGAAACAGAGCAATTTTAACAGAATTTTGTGAGGAGATTTGTATTTGTTAATTTTAATTCAATTACCAAGCATATAAGCTGTTTACATGGACATACCCAGAGAAAGCAAAATTTAAGTTTTCACAGCCATGTTTGTGATTTTGAAATGTGAAGCTATAAAGACCACATAGTTCAGAGTTTATAATTAATTGAAAGACAAGTGCCACCTCTACCTCCCTCATTTAAATATTTGTAAAAAATAAAGCTTATTTATCCCAATATTTGATTTCTTAAACATTAGGGTCAGTTATGCTTATAGAACAAGCATCTTTGCACAAGATGTATATAGAGCAATTGTAAAATGTACAGACAATACATGTGTTTGTAATCTGGAGATATAAATAAGCAACCCACAAAACATGGAGCATTATGCTGTGCTAATGTAATGAGAGACAAGGTTTCTCAAAAAATCTTGGAAGATGTGTTTTTCAGATCTTTTGGGACTGAACCTATAACTCATAAACACTGATTCCTATCTACTCTCTCAGGTAGAGAAGTGGCACTAACAATAGTCATAACCCACCAAAGTGCTCAAGCACATAATTTATATAAATATACATCATTAATTTATACAAGAGCTATCTGCTTAGGCTCACAATAATGCTGATAGAGCTGGCTGAACCACAGCACTCAGAGCTGTTACACTGTTACAATCCTGCAATGAAACATAAAATAGAGCCAACAGACATAAAAATGTCTTTACAAGGGTTCTATTGCCACAAAACTGGAGGTTTTCACAAGCTTGTATGAGACTCTACAAATTAATGCTGGTGGTATTTGCTATACTGGTCCAAAGGAAAAATCCTCTCAGCATCTAAAAAACACAGATCTTTTTCTTTTCCTTTTGTAAGAGAATCATAACTTGAGTTCTGTCTTTAACCCGCTGAAGTGATTTCAAGTGTCAAGCCTCTGTCTGTACTAAAGAATAGGACAGAATAGAAAGCACACAGCAGCCTCACACAGGCCATTGGGGAAATGCTGTGTCCTAGTGATAACAGCAATGGAAAAGGTAGGTTTCTGCAGCTAAAACCTGGAGCCAGACAGGTGCAGATGCTTTGTTTCCACTGCCATGAGTTTAGGTATCCATTCATAGGATTTAGAAATGGAGAAGTGGGAAAATAGTTATGCCAGCAAAATTTTTTGTGTAGACATAGTCCAAACTGAATAAATCAACTGCCTGGAGACTCTGTGGTCAGAGACCTGGCACTCATCTTCTCACATCTTCTAAAACACATGTAGACATTGTTTTCTTTTTTTTTTTTTGTTTCTAGGAGACATACGTTTAACAATTAACAAAAAAAGATATCACGTTGAATATGCAAAGAGATGATGAGATATCTTAGGAATGAATGTATCCACATAAAAAATAAACATAGAAAAAGAGGAGAACAGAGCTGAGTGAAGGAATTTTTGGCTGCAGGAGACCACAGTGTGTAGGTAAAAATATACAATGATAAAATGGTAAGAGTTAATAACCTCAGTCTTGCACAGAGAGAAAAAAAAAAGATAAAAAGCCTGAGCCTTGTTAAACTTTAGGGGTATAATATAGATGTAAAGCACTAAAAATTATTGCTCTCATCTTATACACATATCACTTTCTCCAGAGATCAGGCAGTGCCTTTAGATCAAAGAGAGCTGGAATGAAGCTGGTCTGGCAGCCTGGTGTCTGGCTGAGCTGAGCTGCCTGTGGATTTATACAAGTGCTACAGCCCACAGCTGGGCTGGCATGGTCTGGTTGCCAATCCTCACTTTATCTTTTAGGGTAGCAATGATGGAAACTCAAGGGCTGGGCTGGAGCAGAAGCTCAGCAGTCCCTTGCACTCACAAGCTGTAAAGCACTGCTGAGGATAAATCCAGACAATCCTTCCAGAGGATCTTGCACCAGTGATGTTTCCAATGCTGAGCAGCAGAAGGGCAGAGAGGAAAATACACACAGCAAGTAATGCTAACTGCAGTTGGTGTAGCATAGAAAATTGTCAGGATTGAAGCTGAAACAAAAGTTTGGAAAGAAGAGTTTATAGTCTCTAAATGGAACGTGAACTGCTGTACAAGGGGTGGATTCTGTTCCAGCTGTAGCCAGTGCAAGCTCTCCCTCATACTGTATGGTTATTCACATCTGATTTGTCTGGAGAGAAAAAAATGTAAAGGAAAAAATTCCCCAAACCACTAGTAAGCTAATGAGAACTTCTGTATGAAATGATTTTAAAGTTTCCTGACTTGCTTTACCCTTTAACAAAATTTTTTGATTCCCCTGCTATTTAGCTTCAGTACACCACAAGGAACCAGACCTCCAAACTAACTGGATCCCATTTTTTGTGACATATTGAGGCAACAGTTTCCTGAGGATCTTCATTCCTTGTCCAATCTCCCTGGTCCACATACTACTGAGATGCACTCAATTTTCTTACTGAAGAAACACATTTCTTTTAACAGTTTTCACAGTACTTTCATCTTTTTGTGGAGAATACTAAGGATAGTAAACAGTAATTCCCACTCTCTCACAGCAGAATATGAACAATTTTGATTGGAATTACTATATATTTTTCTAGCCAGCTTTGGAAGAACCAGCACTGAGTCAGGTCCAACTACAAGCAGATTTGTTGGAAGCATTTTCCTTTCAGGAACAGCATTAGTCATCTGAAAATGTGTGTGGGTGTCCATGCACTTATATTTTTCTATGCTTCATAAAGGAACTCTCCCTCATGCCTTTAAGTTGCAATAAGCAGGGAAAAATGTCAATAAATATCTTTATCATCTGGGTAAATCAGCTATTTGAGACCAGGAAGATCCCAGTGTGTTCCCTGATAATGGAATTACATAGGATGGGCAGCACTGCTAAGACCATCCATTGTAATTATAGAACATTAAAGTATGTGTTTAATATTTATATCTGTTTACCTTAAGAACACATTACAAAAGAAGGTATTTGAGGGCAAGATATGGTCTAGTAAAACATAATTTACTTTGCCATTGAATAAAAACAACAATCTAACCTGTTTAAAACAGTGGATATAGGTTCACATAAAATGTGCCTGTGGAAAAAGGGATAACTGTAAAAATAATCTCTTAAATCTGCTTTATTTTGAGAGTTCAGGATATGAGAAAATTCGTATTAATAACATCCTTTGTAAAAAAAAAAAAAAAAAAGATACAAACCACGAGGCACATGGGATTGCCATGACTCTAAGTTTATACTTTAGGATAATGCTCTCCAAAGACTCTTTGAACATTTCCTTTCCAGTAAGTATGCTGTGAGATTTCAGGCTGACCTTTAGCTTTTGGAAATCCCTGAGTCTGTGCTTGCAGAACAAGCCTACACATTTCAGCTAAACAGAAGAAGAAAAAAGAGCGAGGAATGTTTTGTTATGGGATATCCTTTGTTTAATTTCTTTTAAACAAAGGATACACTGCTGATTCAACAGAACACAGCTAGATATGTGTTAAGTGGAAAGCAGGAGAAATGTTTGATCTGGCAAGCAAAATTTGAGTAAGGGGACATTTTTCTACAGCTGGTTAAGAATGGTTGCCATTACACTGAGGGTAAGTAGAAAGATACTTTTTTTGCCTTGCCTTTTCTTGGGTCTGCGTTGCATGCATCCTGTAGAACCAATGCTTTTTCCAGATGCATGTCAAATCCAGCATATTATCCTTTATGAGGGATTGGAATAAGCCATCTCATTTCTTGTTGGGTGCAATATACTGTGCAGGAGCACGTAACATGCAAGGAAACTGTAGGATCATCACCAGCACCATGGTTGCCAAGCTCCCTGCTGGAACTCCCCTTGCAATTCCTCTCTCTCAGGATGTACTGTGAGATAGAAAGGGGTAGCACAAAGGTAATGCCCTTTGATCACCTCCTTATCTGCAGGGAGATGAGGACCAATGCTCTAATCAATATTCATATCATCTAAGCTGCTTCTTAGGGAAACAAAAGTCAAACCACAGCTGACAGTTGTTTTTTGAAGAGTGAGCAGCCTCAATCCTCTTTTGAGTTCTCACAAGCCTACTTAAAACACTACTAAAATTAGAATTTTGTCCTTTTTAATTCATTACAACCCAAATAGCTTAGGCTGAGACAATGGTTTCCAGACCCACTTTTCCCAGTAGATTCTTAAAGGGACTTTTATACTGGGAAATAAAACTAATGCCTTGTTTGTTCTCATATCTGACTGGGGACAGCAGAGTTCCAAAAGAAATACAAGAGTTATTTGTTTATGTTAAGATAAAGCCCTGATGTAAATGTCATCTCATTTATGATTTCTCCCATAAATTTAATATACTCAGAACCAGATGCTTCTTATTCAGAGTGATTAATTGTAAGAAAATTTCCTAATATCTGGGTTTAAGGTTTCTCACTTCATTTCATTTGAGTGTGAAAACAGACAGGAATGAAGTGTGGAGAAAAAATATTGTTCCAGAAAAAAATGGAATCATTTTTCACTTCACAACCTGCAGTACTCTCAGCTCTTCTAAGTACAATACTTTAGGGTAGTCAAAACTGGTTTGAACTTCTCGTATTTCCTGTTGACATTACTGAAATAATTTATATTTGAAAATTTTTAGTGCTTTGAATGGAAAAGTTGAGTTACAGAAAAATGAGAAGCAGAGTTGTAGAAAAGAGAAGTCTGAGGGCCTTGACAGTAAGAGGAATAGTGAGCTCCAGTGCCTTATGTGTGTCTGTGTTCAAGTCAGTTGATGATTTCCTGATCTTCCTCAGCATGAGAATTAGAGCAGATGAACCATATGAGGGTGTGCAATCCATACAGCATAGCATGCTTCCAGGTAGTCCCTCTCTTTGTAATGTACCATAAAGCAAGGAATAATTCAGAATAATCATCATGCAAGGGGACCCTCTGATAAAAACAGGTTAAATGGGGTCTTCTGTAGGTGATCTCACTGCATGCAAAGGTACTGTAGTGCTACTATAAAGAGGCAGAGAAGAAATTGCTTAGAAAGGAAATCAAAAAGTAAAAACCAAACTACTGTCAGAAATGGACAGGAAACAAAATTTCTACTCCAGTGGTTTTTTAGGTGTATCTTCAAGTATAAGAAGTTTCAGTTTTTATGAATCATGTTTGGAACTGCTGCAGTCTTTGTAAATGACAACCAACATAATTAAGCCAACTTCCTCTAAGTAAGCCAGTCATCAAAAAACCCCCCTTGATTTCTGCTTTATTACAAGAGATTTTGAGAAAACATGTTAATAACAAATACCCAGCTGGTCTACAAGCAAGCGTGAAAAGACAAGTGACTGGTGAATGTAAGATACATAAGAATGTGTCTTGCATGTTGCAAACTGTTGTTGTTCTGTGCTATGCTTCTAAACACATAGATAATTTCCCTTAAGGACAACCTGGAGAACAGATCTGGATGAAGCATAAATCTCTACATTAGTCATAATTAACTGGAGGGGAAGATTTTATCATTTCATGGTCCACATATATGTGTGTATGCTTGAGGGGTGGTATAACATTCACATATTTATTGCTCAGAGCTGAAGCTATAGTTTATACCTATCCTGGGACTCTCTACAAGTCCTTAGTCTTTGAGAAAATCTCCTGGCATTTTGGTACTTATCAATCTGAATAGGAAGCCAGCACAGCTGTTGTGACAGTGTTCAGAGTAAGTCTAGATGCAGCAATTGATTGAGAGGACAGACAGCAGTGCTAAATCAAGTAGTTAATTTCCTTACATTACTCACACCAGGAATTGTTTGAGTTTCCTACCTCTCACTGCATACATAGAGTAACAAGAAGAGACTTCCCAGAAGTTTTCTCTGTGTGTGCCTGTTCCCTCCTCAGTGTTTCAGTCTTAAGCTGCTCTTTTTCAGTGTATAGGGCCTCTTCAGTACAGATGATTCCTGATGAAGTGTTCTCCAAATGCAAGGTGAACAAGCATCTGCAGTGGATTAGGGTGACGTCAAAGCCATTCCAGATCCTCCATATTAGATATGAACTTTGGTCAGGAAAGAAATGAAGCACTTGTTCACTGAGTCATCCAGACAC
Organism: Dicaeum eximium; assembly: GCA_013396995.1. Taxonomy (NCBI): domain Eukaryota; kingdom Metazoa; phylum Chordata; class Aves; order Passeriformes; family Dicaeidae; genus Dicaeum; species Dicaeum eximium. Next base: position 328,466 of record VWZP01002274.1, on the reverse strand, counting down.
TTCACTCATCTCAGACATACTTTGGAAGGTAGTCACACTCCCAACAGCAAAAGTGATCTGAAATCTGTTTTGCCAGATGAATCCAGATGAAAGGCCTGATAAAAGCACTGGGAGCTATAAGAGTCTTATTTTCCATAACCAGACCTTGCTAGTCACCAACGAGTGGAGCAACCTTTTCAAGATGATTGCAGAATTCTCTCTAGCACAGACTGTAGCTTCTTTCACTGACCCCAGAAGAATGGGAGAGATCATATAACTCTTCTGTGGCTGCTGCCCTCTTGTGTGAAGTCAGCCTGGGCCTTATGGAGTCTCAAGTCTGTGCTAAGTTATTCTGCAAAGGAATGAATCCTCTGTCTTCTCTTCTCTCTTCTCTTCTCTTCTCTTCTCTTCTCTTCTCTTCTCTTCTCTTCTCTTCTCTTCTCTCCCAAACAAGTATAATGAGCAATTCCTGAGCAAATTCAGAAATTTGTTTAAACTCTTCTAAAATCCTTCAGTGAAGGAGTTTCCAGGACTCCAAACTTAGCAAAATATTTCACTGTCCTCAAAAACACTGAATATATAAGCTTAAATTTTCTTAACTGCAAAGTTGATTTCTTGCTGTTTTAAGCCTACAAACAAGAACCAAAAATTTTCCTGCCTTCTTTACAATAGTTTCCTGCTGAGAAGAGGTTAAGTCCTCCCTCCTATCTCTATACTTGGTTTTGTGGTTTTTTTTTTTTTTCCAAAAGAGAAAGACTGAATACAGTAAATTCCTTCCCAGCTTCCCCATAGGTCATGCTTTCTAACTCTTTGAGCATAGTTACTGATCTACTTTGGACCCTTTCCAATTTGCCCACATCTTTCTGAACTCGACAGGGTACTCACAGCACCAAGTGAAGATGAATAATCACCTCCCATGTTCTGCAGATTGAGCCATCCTTTTAACAGGGCCCAGCATCACATTTCCCTCCTTTCCTAAGAAAAGAACCCAAGAGACAACATAAAACCCTACCACCTACCTCCTGCCCCAGGCTTCCCTAATTCACTTTAGAACCACACTAAGCAACCCCCAGAACCTTTGTAGCTGAACTGGTGTCTGCAAGACACTTCTTGATTTATAAATTCTATTTTCCAAGTGAAACAGTTTGTGTTACTCTAATGAATTATAAAAATCCACTTTTTGTCTTGCCAGATCATTTTGAATGTGGTTCTTTTACAATGCCAGCACTCATACCTTGTGGGGTCTCATTAGTCAATTATTTGTGTATACTCCTGGTTCAGTGAGGGATTAATGAAAAGAAATAATAAATGGGCATCCTTTACATAAATATATAACACTGCTTGGATGTAGAATGTTACTTTTTATTTTTTTAAAGTACCATTTTCCAAAGGATCTAACCCTGCAAAGTCAGACAATAATAATAAATGCCTTCAAAGGCTTGTAAGGCAATTCCTTCCCTGGTGTCTCTGAGTACATTAGTAGTTTTCTAATCAAAGATAGACTCTTCTGGCAATAAAGTGTGGTATGCTTTGTGTAAGGAAATACAGAAATTCACAGGAGATCTGTCATTAATGATAACAGCCAACTTTCAATCCCATGGGGATAGTTTCCTGCACAGAGAGATTTGGTGAAAAGCCTCATATTCTCCCACCAAATAACATGTGAGAAGACAGAGAAGCATAAGAAATGCTCCATCAGAATGGTCTTACTGAGGACAAATAACAAGGATAAAATGTCCCTATCACAGCTAGATCAAACTAGTGATTATTACTGTTACTCTGAAGAGATTGTAAAAATAGATTAAGAAATCTGAAAATGGTACTGAAGAATTTGCAATACTTTGAATGTGCAATATGAATGTGCCTACCTCCATAAGAAATTATGTCTTTTAATAAAGCTGCTCGAATATTTCACACCGAATTACTCCTTTTTGCCAAACTGAGTTTTAAAGTTAATAGCTTTGGGCAGCAAAGAGTTTTAATGAGGGAAAAGTCCCAAGCTTCCTGGGTTTTTTGATTGATTGGGTTTTGGTGGTTTGTGGGGTTTTTTTAACATCCTCAGCCCAGCAACACAGGTCTTAGTGTTCATATTTCACTTCTGTCAAAAAATATTCAGACATGGAAAATTACAAAAAAGCCACCCACTACTGTAGCTGCAGCTAATATTTTTTATGGTTGTAGTACTCCTTTCCTTGAGTCTTAATTTTGACCTTATTCCTTTTCTTTTACCCTTGTCCTTGTTTCTCAGCTCCCTTTTACAATATATCAAGACAACAACATATGCATCTTAGCAAACAGTACTCGTGCCTGCAAGCTACAGTTACTTACAAAATCATCTTAGTTTATTGAATTGTGCCTGTATTAGATCTATTAAGTAAAAAAAACCAAAACAAAACCAAAACCAACACATCATGATACCTATACATGTAATTTATTGTAATTTACTTTGAGTATGTCCTACAGTGGCCATTTCTGATAGGAAATGACTAGGAAGTGGGATTGTATGGAAAGGGAATAATAATTTTTCTATGAGCAGACATTTTCATTTTTCTAACATGGGGATTTACTGCTCTCTGGTGTTTGAGACAAGCACAAAGCAGTCAGATTAATTTCAGATTAACAGATTAATTTCTGCTGTAACACCAGCTGACTTGGGAAACCTGTAATCAGAAAACAGCAGTCTCACCTGACAAGCAGAATTAAACTTTGCACTGGTGGCAAAGCTTGCCACTAAAATCAGACTCAATTACAGTGAAAGTCTTTGTTATTATCTCATTAAAATAAAGCTACATTATATTGCACTGTACAAAGGGCACAGCATGTGTGTGTGCACCTAAGCAACAGGAGCAAAAAAATCCCCAGTAATTATCAAAACGATTAAATTCCACTACCCTACTTGTAATACCTAAACTGGCTTGTTCTGAGAGAGATTTGGGCCCTCTGGTGGTGACCAACATTCATAGAAATCCAGAACATCATAAAGCTAGAGAGAGCAGTTAAATTCATCAAAGTATGGTTTTAGTAGTGTCAGTTATGTTTTTATATGCGTGCTTTATGATAATTCCATAAAAGTGTTATCATTTTTTTTCTGTATCACACGAAAGCAAGGATAGTGGGGCAAAAGGCAAAAAACATTCCACATTTGCCTGGCATTCTTTATGTGTGATGTTTAAATATTCAACTCTAATGACAAGCACTTATAGTCACGTACAATCAGACAATACTTAAATGTACTCAACAGAAAAATAACAATTCAGCATTTTCCCTCAATCTCATTTCTTTTACTCAGTTTGCTCACTTCTTTCTTGGATGCTCAGAACAAGTATCACAGCAAATATGTTTCAAAACAGCTACACGAAAGGACTCCAGGAGTAGTAAGATGTTTACAAATATTTTGGAAATTTGTGGCTTTTCAAATAACTCTTTATCCTTAACTAAAATCAGGCTCCTACTAACACACGCACAGTGTAGCTGGTTTTTGTAACATTGTGCATTTTGTGCTGCTGAGTTAACCTTCAGCTAATAAGAGGAGGCCTGAGGAAATAATTGTACAATCATGACTTAAAGATTGATGGTGTTTTTCTACAACACAATAGTGTTGCTTAAACCCGTTTGTCTCCTACAGCAGCATTTCAGTAAGAAGATGCTGCTTCTTTTGTTAAAGAAGTGCTTGGGCTCATTATATAATTTAGGGACTTTTTAACATGCAGAATATGTTACAGTCAGACATGACTGGAGACTACTGAGCTCAGAAAACAGAAGTGTGCTTATCTAGAGGGGCATGAGAGACAAACATTGGAACAAAGCTTAAGAAAAAATTGCAGATTGAGTTTATACCAGCACCAAAATTTTGAAGTTAATATAAAAAAAGAATTTGCAAATTAAATATAAACCAATATAAATTATAAAACATGTATCCTTGTACTAACCATTTCAGATGATCAATCAATGATGATTAAAATTTCAGGTGTGATGTTGTGTCTCCCTTATTTTCAGGACTTTCAACCTTTTTCTTTGATATACCCAGCCAAAGTAGTGGTAGCTCAGGTGATGCAGGATTATATACCTTGCTGTAATCAAAGACAAAAGAGATTTTGCCTCAGTTAATACTTCTTTTTCTCAAGTCCAAAAGTGTCTTGGAGCTTTCCATTTTACAAATGGAAACACTATGTAATTAATTTATGTCATTATTAAAAAGGTAGTGTTGATCAAATAGAAGCTTTTAGTTATTTAACAATTATCAGTTCTGATCTCCCAATGGAGAGTAGCTAACAAAAATAAAAACAAATTCAAGTGCAGAACAGTATCTTACAAGTGGAGCATGAAAATTTCAGTGGAAATCACACTGAAGAAGTTAATTGAGAATACATTAAGTAAGACAAATGACTGATCAGATGTACGACATTTTAAGAAATGGCTTGTTAATATCAGAAAATCGCTGTGTTTATTATTAAAGAGGGGAAGGAAAAAGTTCATTGTGACCTGAACGCACAGCATGCAAAAGTCAGAATTAACTACTAAACCTTCAGCCTGCTGCTCGTTCGGGAAACAGTGTGGGGATTTGTTTAATCCCAGAAGGAAACTGTCCAGGAACTGTGGAAAGACAGCCCGGGATTCCTGCCTGGAGACAGCTGCCAAGGGGATCGAGTGAGGAACGCGCCTTTGCGGCAGGGCCCGCCGGCACAGCGGGCACATCGGGGAGGGACGAGGGACCGCCATGGAGAGATTTCTTGGCGGCTCCTCAAGGGACGGACAGACGCACCTCAGAGGGAAGAGGGAAAAGACACTTCCGACTCCTGCGGCTGCTTTGTGCGGAGCCCCTCCTGGACGACTCATAAGGCCTTCAGCAGAACGGCGTACCAGAGTTACAGCCGCATTCCTCAGGCTTTTCAGGAATTCGCAATTCCTGCACTTCTCTGGCGGCGGGCTGGCCCTCAGCGCTGACCGCCAGGGGGCAGTGCGAGACCGCGAAAAGCGCGGGAAGCGGGGCCCGCTCCCGTCCCTCAGCCCGGTCCCTCAGGTGCAGCCCCCAAACTGCAGCGCAACAAGGCCCAGCTGGGCCCGCTCTCGTCCCTGAGCCCGGTCCCTCAGGTGCAGCCCCCAAACTCCAGCGCAACAAGGCCCAGCTGGGCCCGCTCCCGTCCCTCAGTCCGGTCCCTCAGGCGCAGCCCCCAAACTGCAGCACAACGAGGCCCAGCTGGGCCCACCAGCAGATCCGCCCCTGCCCTACACTCGCACCCCTGTCAGTAATTAAAGTTGATTTCACCAATAACTCCGCAAAGGTACACGTGTGCCCCGACATACTCGATCTGCTTCTCATACTGTTAATAATAAGCCAGGATCAGTATGTTGTGTGCTTCTAAATGCCAGTAATTTTATTTATTTTAAATAAAAAAAAATCAAAGTAGAGATGTTATTTCTCCCGCTATTCCTGGCTCAGCACACTGAGTGGATGAAAGAATTTCCCTCATTCAAGCTGTTCAGCCATTGCTGCCTATGCTCCAGCTTTGCCACCAACTAATCTGCCCTCTGCACAACCCCAGACCACTGTATTTCCTTATGTTACTGGAATGCACACATTACTTCCAGGTGCTAGTTTTTCCACCCCTCATTCAGTGTAGCTGTTCCCCATTTTATTCACCAGAAGCCAAAGAAGTTATGTCACAGCTAGCCAGAGAATATAAAAACAGAAGTAGAAACCCTGGGCAAGTTAAAACCGGCATCATTTCAGTCCCATCCCTAATTCAGAATTCATCACAGGAGCTGTGTTGCACTACAGAAGAAGTGGACCCAGTGTCCTTAATTTAGTTCTGTTACCTCATTTAGTCCTTACTCAAGCAAAACCAAATTGGCTCCAGCTGCTGTGCTAACATTGGCAACAGCTGCTAAAACCAGTGTCACCTGCACTGTCTCTGAAAGTCCAACCAGACCAGAAGCCCAACACTTCCTCTCCAAACTGCGGGAGAAATCACATTGAGAACATTAATTGGGAACACAAGTTCATCCAATTCTGTACAGATCTTTTTCCTATCTATTAATACAAATTCAGAGATTAAGGTTAACAGAGTTAGGGGTTTCCTGGATGATTCTATGTGACCAAAAAACAGGCTTCAGAAAAAGGCTCCCCAGCAAAGCCAGAATTTCAGATACTCTTCTACCATTTTCCTGCCATTAACTGTGACTACTATTCTGAGCCCACCTGACCACTGTCTCTGATGGCTTTGCTGCAGCACCCATTCAGTTTAGGTGCACTTTGTATTCAGGAAACAAATAAATAAGTACCTGTAAAGGCTGAATCTGTAACATCAAGCTTTACTTAATTTCCCCATGAAGGAAACGATGATTATTTGTGGGGTTTTCCCTTGTGTTGTCACATGTTAGCATCGCAAGTTGTCTTTTGGTACCAAATTTTGCTTGGAGCTATCTCCTCCTTCTTGCATCATCACTTCAGATCAAGAGCTTCATCTGACATTTTTAATGGCTAAAGCACTTGTTCCAAGAAGTTGAGAGAAATTACAATATTGAAAAACAAATATTGAGTCTTCAGTTTTCACCTCAGTTCCTTCTCACCTACAAAAGACAACCAGATGAGAGTATCTTTGTGTTTTTTACTTTTATACAGAATTTTTCTTCTCAACTGACTAAAAAATACTCTTATCTATAATGAAAAAGTAATGGTCTCCCCTGGCACAGCCTTATATAGCTCTTCGAGTAGAATCTCTCTCTAAAAATAGAAATCTCTTTGACATTAAAGCTCCAGGCAGCAAGGAAACTGTTGCATTTCAAGCTGAAGCTTTTGGAAAGCTCGGTCTGTATTTCCTTTACAAGTGTCCCACAAATGTTCAAAATGCATGACCTGGCCTGTCCTGAACTTGAGCAAACAAGATTTTGTTTGCAGCCAGTGCTGTTGCAGCAATACCTTCTTAGAAACAAGCAATAAAACAAGACGCAGCACTGGCAAAAGGTGCTGGATTTACAGCTCTGCAAAAATAACACTCTTTCCTCCTCCCCTCCCCCCCATCCAGACACAACTGCCAGCTTTTCCCAGACTGCCTGACTGGGCACGATATCCTGAGTTAAGCCCAACACTTGCACTGAGGACAACAGGACGGACAAAAACAAACAAACAGAAATCTCACACATCAGGGTAGCAGTTTTTTCCAGTTCTCAGGCAGACATTCCTCTTGGGAATACACAGAAAGCAAAGGGCAGGGAGAACACAAATCCTCTCCATCCAGCCTTTGAAGATGTTGACAACTTGCTATTACTAAAGGCAGGGACTAAACAAGCCAACTCTGCCAGCATGCCGGAATTGGAGACTGTAAGAATAGGAGGTCTAATTCCTGGGAGCACTAAGTCCAGGAGCATTAAACAGAGCTCAGCATCTCTGTGGTAGGCTGGCCCCCGACACAAATGTGCAAGGACAACAGCCACAGTTGGACAAGGGAGCCACAAGTCCGGCTCAGCTTCCACAGTTACCGTTGGAGTAAAACAGCATTTCCTCAGTGTTCTGACTACTGCTATCCATTTGCCATGCCAAAATAATTCTTCTTCCAGCACTGTAATATTCCCCTGGAAGCATATTTGACATGAATTTGAAAGTGCTGATATTTCCAAATTATGGAATGAAAGTGAGTACTGATTCTAAAATCTGAATGAGAAGATGGGGATATGATTCTAGCCTACCAAGGGAGAGATTCATTCCTCATTCAGCCTCCAGTTCCAGGGCAAGTCTCATGCTCTACTTGTAAGATACTTTGTTTTTAGTCTGGTTGGTCCCACACCTGACTTACACAGGGTTTTATTTAGGAGCTGAAAGACGGATCATGAATCTCTATATCAATTTCATGAAACCTGCATGACTGTCACATGTGTTCAAGGGTTGCCTTCACAAGAAAGAACTGAGGGGGTGACAAAGTGATCTTTTCAGTAGAAATACTTATTTCTGTTTATAACTATCTTTGGTTAAAGCCACTTCAGATTAAGCCACTGAAAAAGAAAGATGAATTTTTGTGACAGTTTGTATCAATCTGTCTATGGCCATTTTAGAGCTTGATAAAACTGATAACATTAAAACCATGCAAATTCTGGATATATTCTTTAAAAGCTGAGACTCAGATAAGGAAATCTTCATGGCAGATTATAGGCTTTAATTTTTTGGTTAAAAGAACAGTTTAAAAATCATTAATTATAAAAATCATTGCCCATTTTTGTTGCCCAGGCAGGTGAGCAAGCCCACAGAGGGAATAATTTTGTCTCTTAATTCCCTGGAGGTTTTGAAAATATCTCTCAGGAGTCTCCAGCCTCCATTTTCCCCATCATTAGGGCTTCCAGCACAAGCACAGAAACCTCATCTCCTCTTCTGGGAGAAGAAATAGATCACTGACCTCCCCTGGCAGGTTTGGCTATCCTTGGTACATCCACCCTTGGAGCCATCATTGCTCCTTTCCTGGCCAGCTTTCTTTGAGTCACCAGGGAGAGGTGAAGCTGATGAACATCCAAATTTCCTGATGAGTCACAAAACAGGAGCTGTCCAGGACAGCAGCCAGGCAACACTGCAAGGCCTTCACATGAACCTGTGTGTTGGCTCTCATAGAACATTTACCAGCTTTGGCAGAGCTTTTCCTCCTAAACACTAAGGTGGGTTGGCCTGAGGCTGCCTCAGTTTTAAAAGGTTGTTTCAAAACATTACACCCTAAGTATGAGCGATGCCAAGGAAATTAAAAGATTGATAATTGATTCTGCATGCATTCTTTGACTGTTGGTTTAAATTGTGTGTCTTGGGAGACTTGTCTGAAACTCTATTTCATGGCTAAAGCTACTAGTCAATATAAATGTGTACACTACCTGTCTAAGATATGAAGAATTGAGCAATCAGAGAAATGTTAAGGAAGAGTGAAAATTCAGTGAAATAGGCAGTTTTGAAATTTGTCAGTAAGAACTCCTGGGAAGTAGGGAAGCTTGAATCTAGTTGACTTATTTTGAGAAGTGAAAGGAATAGATGCAGTTCAGGAAAGAGCAACATGGTGGAGTTTCCTGTGAAACCCTGGTAAATAAATCTAGTGGCTCTCACAGAGGACCATTTTCTTTAGACTAATCCTCAGTTTTATTTAGCTGAACAGTGCAGGTAAAGATGACCACAAGCATTGGGAGCTGGAACACAGCCCCTGTATGGAGGTGTCTATGAGTCTGGGCCACTGTTTGATTTATAGCTCTCAAATGACCTGGAAGACTGTGCTTTCCTGTGAAGATTATTTGGCATTGGGCACTTTGCTTGTGCATAACACAAAAACTGTTTAATGTATATTATCTAGATGCTGCCTTTACCAGATGCTCATGTTATTTGGTTTCTTTGAACAATGTCTCTCATTTGTGCTCATACCAAAGCACCCCTATCCCGTAATCTGAGATTTGTCCCAGTTGTGCTGAGCTTTGTACACACAGAAAGCTCCCACAATAAACACAGGGTCACTGCTTTCTCCACTGGGAGTGAGGCAAAACTTCCAGTTACCTCTGCATGATCCTGCTGGTGTTGACTGAATTGCTGCCTCAGCAGTGAGGCAAGTAGCAAGAAATACATCACTGGGCACACATTTCAGGATAACCTTGACATCATTGACAGCGATAGCTACAGCCCTTGCTGAAACAGAAACCTATAAGATGGTATTTGTTCCTTCTGGCTGCCTCTGCTATTCCTTTCAGGAGGATGATCATATGCCACGCTCATGTATTTGTAAGCTCATGACATAATGTTAAGGGATTGTAATAAACAATACCATTTCGGGGAATAGACTGGGGAGGCTGAACATTTTAACCGTCATTGGAATAGTTTTGCTTTAAGGATTAAATGTGTAGTCTCAAATCCAGATTTGTAATGAGAATCCTCCTGTCTTTCCTTCTCTGCCTGTTCCCGTCCCCGCTGCATCAAGAGAATTTGGGCAGGTGACCAATGGAGTGAAAATGAGACAGGGGAGCCACACAGAACAGAGTAATTGATACAGGATATGAAGCTAGGAATGAGTGGATTTGACAAAGTGCACACCAGTAAACTGAGTGGCTCATTTGCCTGCCAGCAGGATAGATTTACAGGCTGTGTGTCACTAAAAAGCCAGTCATCCCCCCTACTCCTACCACCTCAAAAAACCCTCATGCCCCTTGTGTTCCCCCTCCAAATGTTGCTTAATCTGAAAGGCAGGTCACAAGCCAAAGCATCAAATTACACAAACATGCTTTGGACTAAACTGGGGAAAGTACAAAGACCTCCAGTAAACTAATTTCTTTCTTTTATTTTCTTTTTTCTTTTCTTTTTTTTTAAAGAAACAGAAGGGTTCAGTTACTTCTCACATAACATTGTTGTTTTCTCCCAGCAGCCATAAGTCTAGGCTAGAAATGTTCTCTTTGTAACTGTGTACATATATGATATACCATCCTTCTCTTAGCAGCACCAGCAGGTAAGTACTTTCAGGTAGCAGGTTTTGGTTTTTACCTTTCATTTACCTGTGATTTAACTGCAATTTTGGCATAAGAAAGGTGTCTCTTTTCCCACTGGAAACACTCTGGGTATTGTCTTGGGACCATACAAGTACTGCAAGCATATTGCAGTTCCTCTCCTCACCAGTGACAAGAGCTCAGCCCCAGGTTAGGTAGTGGATATACTTATCATTGTCTATTGTAGCACTTGTCTCCAACTGTTCAGTAGCAGACAATAAAGACATTTTCAATCTCTATTTATTCTCCCTTAACCTTATCATTATAGGAATCCTAATCTCCAGGACATAAGGTATACTGCAGTTAAAGTCTTTAGATTCTACCTTAATAGCAAAGCTCTCAGTAAAGGTGCGTTATTTTCTCAATCCCAAAGAAGCATTGACAATGCAATTATCTCTGCATGGGAAGCAGTGGGAAGGAAGAAATGAAAACATAGCTACAGTGTTCATGGAGAGATCAAAGCTGCTTAGGACTTAGAAATAAGGCAGGAAGCATACAGACAGTCACTGCTCAAGCAGTGCAAGAAGAAAAGGGGAATGGAAATAGAGCAGACAGTGCACATGAACCCTACTGGGAAGCAATGGCATTGTTGCTGTCCTTGTCACACATTCTGCCGTGGCAAAAATTCATTGTAAAAAGGCAAATCAGCACAACATTTTAGTTTTGACACATCAGCTACAAGTATGCAATAGTACACTCCAAGAAAGGCTATGCACTGGATCTGCTACAAAATGAATCACAGACTTTAAGTGCTCTACACCCACGCTCACTGTTGGGAAATCTGCTGTGTCGCCAGCATACCAGATCAATATTTCAGAGGTCATTATCTCATCTCTTCTTCAGCTGCTAACTTTGGATTTCTGCCAGAAAAAGGCAACCACCAGTAAGATGATACACCAGTACATAAGGCAAGGCTTTTGGGAATTTGAGCAGGCTTTTCTTTTCACTGAGATCAGTCTGCTCTCTGAGTCCAAACGGCACAAGTGCTCTGTAAATATAAATGGCCAAACACGTTCTGTAGCCCTCCCACCACAGAATGTGCAAGTTCTACCAAACTGCATTTGTCAAATAGACACTGCAGAGAACTGAACCTTTATGGAAGTACTTCTGACACTGTGGGAAGGAGGAGACAATGGTCAGCGAAGTGATCCAGAATCAAGAAGTGTAATTTCACATGTACAGTGCAGCAGAAGAGCTGGAGACAGTTAATCAATAAGTAATCCAATAAGTACCATATCCCCTGTGCAAGAACATCCCGTGAACTTTCACAAGAGAAAACCACGATTAAAGGTCTGCTTCAGCTGTGAGTTGCTAAGTAAAGCTTTAGCAATGGCCTTCTCAATGGGATCCATGGATTTTAAAGTTAAAAAGTACCTTTGTTTTAATGTGGTTTGGCATCCCAGATCTCCTATGTTGCCATAAGCTACTATAATACACCAGTTTTCAATTTTTCCTATGATGATCTTAGTGATAATCAATGGCAGCACCCCTGTGCATTCAAAGAGTGATATCCTACCTCCCCTTCTAGAAAGACTTTTTAAACATTTAGTAATACAACTATGTCTGGACATATTACTATTTTCTCCTTTGATGTCTTTAATGTTATTTTGTCTCATAACCCATTTAGAAAGATAATTACCTTTACAGACAGACATGAAAGGGGATGTCTCTAGAAGGTTTCCCTTAAGACCAGAGGAGAAAAGGAACTGCCCAATTCCCAATATCATTGTCCTGCTACTGGGAACAATTTGGTGAGAGGAAATATTCTGTGCTTACCTTACAAGCCAAAGATACTTTATTATTCAAAGCTTCCTCTCAGGAAAACCATTTGGGAGATAACTTAGAAGCATTTTTGCATTGTCTCACTAGTCTTACTGTGTATATCCTACATACAATCCCCAAAAGAGGGGACACAGAGACTTCAAGGTAAAATATAGAAAAGTATTTTAAACTCATACTGTCTCTAGTCATATTATCTATATTTATAGTAGTTAAAGTCACAGCACCTGAGCTTTAGCTCTGGGGCAAGGCTCCTCATTGCATTCCCATACATGCAGAGGAGTTAGGGAGGGGTTGGATCTCACAATCCCAGTGAATTTGCCCTGTCTGAAGCTTTTACATTGTGGCTTTTACCCTGACTGATTCTGAAAGAAAGTAGCTTCTCTGGTAGAGAAATTCAGCCCAGAGAGGATGAGAATCAGCTTGATGCAAAGTCACCTCCAGGCAGCACAGATGCAAATAGCTCGAGCCACATCACACAGCAGACTCATGCTCAAGCACAGGCATGGCTAATGAAAGCAGACTAAAATTTGGTATGCCAGCTCTAAAGAGGCCCTTTATAAGAGTAAAATGCATGCAGCCATCATGGAGTCTGTATACAGAATACATACACCCAGGTAAACAATCCCACTCCAGCTCCAGTCAATGACACTGTTACCTCAATAGCATTTCACTCGTTTTGATTAAAATGCAATCCACAAGCTTGAGCCCTGTCCTGCCAAAAATGCCTTCAGTTTAGACCAGAATCTGGTATTTGCAATGAATTTATGTGGATGCAAAGCAAGAGTTCTAGGCAAGAATATTTCCTAATTATATGGCTTTTAAAACCTCTCAAAGAACTTCTCAACTCTGCTACCATTACTCAGTCAAATCTACAAGTAGCTCAAATTCCCTTCCTGAAGATCTGAGGACTCTTTCCTGTCTGCACATTGCTGTCTGTCTACTGACAGCTACTTTCTCTTTATATACATATTAAAATAGAAAATTAAGAACACAATGGTCCAGTTTTCCTGATTTATGGACACTTTTTTTCCTTAAGACCCATTAGTTATACAGCCTACACTATAACTTGTGATGGCAGTGCTTGGGGATGGAGAAGGAAGTGTTGAGGTGAAAATACCTTTGGATGTTCTCATTGTAAACCTGACTTAAAACCCCTCCAGAAACCATGGAGAAAACAAGGGGATGTGAGCTTGTTCCTTCATCACCCCCTCTGATTCAGCAACAGCACTGTTTACCAGCCTGGAGTCTCTGAGCTATTTAAAGGATCTGTGGAGATCCCTAAAAGACCCAAGCATATTAGGAGGTAGGCTTAACTTACTTCAGTCCTTCATATCTAACCCCCAAAAAGCTCATTAATTGAAGGCTACTTTTCTATTTAAAGGACTCCTGCATGCATTGCTCAAGCTTCAAATGAGGCTTCAGGAATCAGACAGGATATTCAACTGAATAAGCTCTTCCAGAGGCAACCCCTCAATGAAATAAACTACTCTGTCTGTATGAGCAAGGTACCTGAAATGGCAGGGAAGGCACTGGCAGTGGCAAAATTTCCTGTTCAGCTGTCTAAAAGCTGCTGGCAAAGTGAAAAAGAAAGGGTAAATAGTTCTGAAAATAACTCATGGTTTTGGAAAGCTTGCTTTAAATTCAGAATTTTGCTGTGCAAATACATGTATATTTTAAAGCTACCTAAGTCTTATTTTGTTAGATACAATTTTAAGCTAAATGGACTGTGCTTATGGTCATATTGCTCATTTCCTCAGGTTGGGTGCTCAGTCAGGCTATACCTGATGCACAGCACTTAGACACATGTTCCAGATAAAAGTTGGTACTCCTAGCTCCAGAATAAACCAAACTCCAGGACAAGATTAGGATACACATCATCTTTACCAAAAATCCCTGGTAAAACCAAGATGATGAGAAATGCTAATGATTCTTCATTGTGCCATTATTGAACCTGGACTGCAGAATGTCCTCAAGTACATTTGCCTCACTTTAAACTACAGCTCACTGACCTTGTTACCAGGTTCAACATACCTCAGCTCTGATCTGCTTATTATAGGGCTCAGACATGCACCCAAAATCATCAGCTGGTCAGCTGAGCCCCAGTTGTTGTCTGTGCATCCACTTGCAGCCACAACAAGTAACAGGTGCATCTACTGCAGCTTTTTAGCTTCATCAGGATAACAGTTTTTGAAGCAAATTTCTCTGTTATTCCTGATTTACCATATGTTGTTTCATAGCATGGAACAGTTCTGGGTTGTAACTGGAGTGCTTTCAGATTAAGTCAAAGGAGATCTAGTTATGTGGGAAGGAGTCTCCAGTTAGCAGAAGGAGACTTGATCTAGTTTAAATTAAAAGCACCACATTGTACACAGGATTGTACACAGGCTGGGCCCTCCCATTTGCTTTCTCTAAAAATACCCCTTTTCCCCACACTGAGATGAGCACAGCCACTGTGTATCCATCCATCTATTCTTTACAGGTTAACAAACTGACTGGAACTGCCATATGCTACTCCAGCCCCAGCAGCATCCCATAGCCACCACCAAAGCTCCTGTCCCACACTTCCCCCACATACCTGTGTCTTTGGAAGGTGATTTCTCACCAGGCCAGCACAGCACCCAGACCTTGCTCACTCACAGTTTGCACCTCAAGCCTTTGCAGACCCTCCTGAGCAGCCTCTGGACAGCCCCCAGTCCCTGCTGCCTCTGAACTGGTGCCAGGGGGTCCTGGATCCCCTGGGGTGCTCAGATAACATTGAACACCCAGGCTAAATTCCAAACATAGCATGGAACAGTTTTCTCTAAGTTTAGTATTTCTGTGGATGTGAGGAATTGCTCAGCACTTGACATTTTAATCATCAAAGGGCACTCCTGATAGTGGGAAATTCTGGATATAGGAGAAATCTGGGAGGAAAAAGAAATGACACACTTCAGGTACATTGAATAATAAAGAGCCCTGACTGAGGGGGAGCAGGAAAACAATAGAGACAGCACCAGCTGAAAATGGGGTGGAGCTCTTCAAGGTGCCCACTAGCAGCTGATATCTTGACAGGTTCAGCACTAACAGCACCAGCCCAGTTTTTCTGTGTTATATTGGTATTGTAGGCATTGGAAAACAAAGAAAATATTTCCAAACTTTCTTTTTTTTTGTGGTGAGATACCATTAAAAAAATTTATAGAAGACTCATTTTTTCTTCTTCATGGAAACTTCAACTCCAAGTGCACAGGAGAAACAAGTACCTGAGAAAGCCATGGCTGCACTGAGGCAAGAGCAATCCCTGGTTTTGTAAGAATCTCTCCTGCTTTACAACCAAATATGCCCTGCTTTAAGTTCCCAAGAAGTGGATAGAGGTTTCTCACTGTCCCCTGTGTGACCAAGTTGCATTTCTGCTAACAAAAGCAGCTTTTGTTTCCCAGTGGGCTCCTCAAAGTCTTTCTGCCAAAACTTTGAGAGAAAACTGTCCACTGAACACATATTTTACCAGGGAGATCTTTCTTTCCATAAATTTTCTTGGAAATTTGTTGTTGTTGTTCTGGGTGGGTCTTTTTTCTTTATTATTTATTTGTTTGTATTATTTTTCCCAGAAATCTGAAAAGTTTCAGTTTACATGAGTAAATTATTTATTCATTTTTGTGGGTTTTCAGTGAAAACAAATAAAGCCAGAAACAATAACAGCTTGCCTGGCAAAGCAGTCTACAAATTGTTGAGTAAGTGGGTGTTATGCTGAGGCTGAAATAACACAAATGATGATGGGATAGTCTATCCTAGAAGCAACCTGCTATAATTTACCACACAATCTGTCCTTGACTATTTTCTTCTGGGTGCTCTCTCTTCCCTTTTATTACCTCAACTGAAACAAAAAAGAGGTTAATACTGGGGTGATTTTATATTGACATTGTTCAAATTTGGGAGGGTGTTTTTGCATGAAGTTTCAAATATCTCAGAATTGTGATTTCTCAACAATTCACAAGGCAGAAAAAATGGACTGAGAAAACCTTTTAAGAACTTTGAAAGGAAAACCAATCTCCTTATCTGTTGGTTTTGTTTTTTTTTTTAATGCTACCAAGCAGTCCCTCAAACACTAATAAAGAAAGAGAAACAAGTTTTCTCATCATCTAGGTTTCACATTATGCTATTTCAGAGTTCACAGGTTTCTATAATGGATGTTTACAGATTTCCTGAAGAAGTGTCTCTCGAAATACTTCATGGCATCTACATTAAATATTTAAATTCAGGCCAAGGATGTCTTGTAAAATTTTAATAGCATACCCTCCTATTTAAAAAAAGACAGTAACTAAATCTCAACCCAAATGCTAACTCTTATATGAAACAAAACCTTCTATACACTGTCTAAAGTGTCATTTCTTCCCAAGGCACAAGGATGTTTATGCTCTTGTCCAAGGGGAGATAAACAGAGCAGCATACCACTCCATATTTGTAAATGTTAACACTGCAAGGTAGAAACTGGCTTCTGTATGCACCAGGCTTCTGTTCCTTCAGTGCTCCAGGAGCCATAATGTGACATATGGGAATGTGTACATTGGAACAGCAGAGATAGATATGGTGGGCCTGCCACAGGAAAATGTTACTGTTGTGCCCCACATCATCCTGACTGCAAGGAACTTCCTTTCTGAAATGCATCTTAGGTACCAGCCCAGTGGCTTAATGGAAAATCTGGGACAATTCCCTGAGTCTGCAGGGCAGTTCCACCCTGACATCCAGAGCATATCAGAAGCATCTTCCCTAGAGTCGAGTAGGGACTGAGTCTGCTGCTGTGAGTGTGGTAGAAATGCTACTTCTCCAAAAATTTTCAAGAAAACACTATGAGAATTAACAAGGGTAACACACTGAATCAACAACTGGATATGGTATAAGGCCAAAATACTCACACCAGCAGGTAGAAGATTGAGATCAAAGAACTCAAGGCCAGCCCTTTTATGTGTGTATGTCATTCTAAAATAGACTTGTGCAAGAATCCTGGTTAATATAACACACTCTTTGCCAAATATTTACTTCAAAAATAGCCGTCAACTGTAGGCATACCTTGAGTGGTGTTGGAGCTGTCTGGGTTTTGTTATGTTATGCAAGAACTGTGCTAAGTTATAACCCACTGCCAATGGAAAAAGGAGTGAAACTGCAAAAACTGAGCTGCACAGGATTCTTGAATGGGAACTTAACAGGGAAGTTTAGACCATAAGAAGTTTAGACCATGCTTTAATAAATCAGGGCACTTACTCACATGACTAAACACAGATTTAGGATCTCCAGGGATGCATGTCTGTAGTTTGGAGACTAAAACTACAGTTGGGCATCTAAGAAAAGGTGACCAACATGTAGATATTGATAGATATTGACCTCTCTGCCCAGAGAGGCCTGAATTTACACACTCTTCTTTTACAATCTCAGTGCAGATTTCAGGTCTTAGTACTCTTCATTTTCAGAGAAACGAATGAGGTGGGTTTTGCAGTTCTGCTAAACTGTGATCAATTGATTGTTGTCTGTCCCAAACTTCCATGTCTCCCAATTTTAAAATAATTAATCCAGCCTCTTTGACACCTAGCTCACAAGTTCAGTAAAGCAGAAGGTTTTGTATTCTTACTGGCCAGAATAGTATTAACCTCAACTGAGACAAGTTATTAATTTGTGTTACTGTAAACTTGTTTATGATCAATATTATTGACCCTTTTGCACAGACAAAAAGTATGCTGAAGACATGGTTTCTGCTGTTTTCAAATGAACACTAATTGTGTAATTTGCAATATTTTTTGACTTGTTGTAGGTTCGCAGCAAAAGCAAAGCAGCCAAGGCTGGACTGTGTGAGGGGGATGAGGTGGTGTCTATCAATGGCAAGCCTTGTGGAGATCTAACCTATGCTGAAGTCATTATTCTGATGGAAAGCCTGACTGACGTCCTGCAGATGCTTATCAAGAGGTACAGGAATGCTCACGTTGCTTTGGTGCAATACCTGGAAAATGCTGGCTTTGAACACGCTTGTTTTGCAGACTTATACTCAGAGGTTCTGATAGTCCTGTTGTTAATGTCTGTAGTTCTGCTTGGATGGAAAAGGAAGACAGAGAATTTGAGCTGAAGGAATTAATGTATATAATTTGAACAGCAGTGGGCAGGCACAGAATTAATAGTACAGTCTCCAAATATAAGTATTAATACTTGCAAGGTGTCCACTACCATATATGCATACTGCAGAGCCTGAGTTCAGTTATTCACTGCACCCCTTTGAAGCAGTGAAGTGTTGTTATTCCCCACAGATAGGAAAGTGAGGCTTACATAAAACAAAGGCTGTATAGATGGAGAAGCTGTGCTACCCAGATATGCCTTGATGATGACATGGCAAATGGTCTCCTTGGGTGGTAAAATGTGTTAGTGGTCAGGAGGAGGAGAGGGTCTGGAAGTCATGAGTTCTATTTCTGTAGCTGTTATCACCTCACTAGATGAGGTGGGGGAAGTCACAGCTCTCTGGGTCTCAGTTTCTGCCTTTATGAAATTGTGAGAGGGAATTTCAGTTTCTTTGAAAATGCTTCTAATTTCTTAGAGCAGAGAAGCTTCATGCAAATTTGCAAGCAGGCCAGCATTGCGGCTTACTGAACATCAGACTATTCCAATGCCTGCTCTGTAATTGCCATCAGTGTCATAAATGCAACCTCAGAGCCACCTACAGTAAAGCACATTCTCCCCAGACTGTGAATTCAGACAGGATGGACTCTGAATTGCCTCCAGTGGGGGTAAGAAGAGGAAGAAAAATCTTGAAACTCCCACACTCCTTACAAGGACTTAAAGCTCCCCCCAGAGCTATGCAGCTCCCTCTCACAGGCAGGACCAGAAAAATATCAGGATTCATGATGACAGCTACCAGAGCAGTGTCCCTGGAAAGGCTGAAAACAGGCACCTGTCTGGCTATCAGGGATGTCTACACAGCATGGAAAATTCCTCATGGTTCCTGCAACCTGCACAAAGGAGCTTTCCTCAGGTGCCCAGCAGTTCAAAGTGACAGTCTGCCTTCAAAACTAGATGCTCTTAAGGAGTGCTCATTTTATTTCTAACAGACATTTTGCATGGCCTGTGTGTACATGTTGTCTGGGGCTGAGTAATGGATCAGTGGGACAGGATCAGGGGGACAGTGGTAGCTGAGGATTAGAGCTTACCTTCGCCAGAGTGCACAGCTCCTGCTCCTGCTTCAGCAGGGAACCAGCTGAGTGCTCCTCATGTGATAGCTGCATTCTTCTGGTTTTAATTCATAACGTGGCTATTGGAACTACACTTGTAAGAATGGTATTTGTGGCTGAGCAGCTGTCTTCTCTTCAGCCATAGAAATAGCTCCACATACTTTGACTCCTGTTGCTGTTTTATAACTGATATTTCAGTTGTCTGAAGGCCACAGGATGCTGCAGCTGAAAGGGACCCTCCATTGCCCCTGCCAGAATGCATGATGAACAGCAAGGCATGTCCTGAAAATCAGAACCAAAATAGAGTGTTTATACCACATAATTCAGCATTTCATGGAATGAAACCATGTCAGAAATTTTAGGAAAATTGCAGTTGCTCAACCCTCTGCAAGTGATTAAAATGTTCTAAAGAAATTCCCTGTGAGAATCTTTAAATTTCTTCTCATCAGCTCATCTCTCTCAAATCCCAGTCCTTGCTGTCTGTATCTTCCCAGGAATGGGAGAATGGACTGAAACACTTCTCATCCACTCCCACATAGTTTGTGGATACTATCCCTCTCAGCACTACACCCAGAAGGATTTTTCAGGAAGTGTCTTAGCACCCTTTGAGAGCAATAAGAAGCAAATCTTTCCTTTCCTGAGGAGCCACTTGTTAGCAGCCACCCACGAAAATGCTGGAAAGCATGAGGAAGGAATAATTTAAGTGGTATTCCACTGATGATCTTTACATCTAAGTATCTTTTATTACCAGGGAAGAATATTTTCCATTGGAAAGCTCCTGCCTGTTCCTGAATTTTTTGCATGAAGGATTCAATTTTCACAGGCATTAATTGTTGACCTAATTCTGCTCTTACAAATCTTACTGAGAGGAAAATGGAGCCTTTAAAGGAGTTTTTAAAATGTTCTTGGCCTTTGATGTCTATCAAAAGTTTTCCCAATGCCGTGTAACCCCAGTGAGTTACTGACCAGCAGCAGTGCCCAGAAAATGCTCGGTTTCCAGGATGAATCCGGGAAACATGGAGAGAGGGGGCAGACACCGAAACGCCAGCCTGCCCTTCTCACATCAGTGTTAGCAGCTCCTGGGCTGCTGCTGAGTCTGGAGAGAACATTTCTAGGGGGAAGAAGGCAGTGCTCAGTGCATGCCGACATGAAATACACCATGTAGGGAGTAAAACATGAGCCTGGGACAAATCCTGCCATGCTGACTCCAGGAGTTCTGCTTCCTTCCTGGAATTACACCAGGGCTGTTGTTCCTGCAGTGAGCTGGAAAGGCCTAAAACAGAAACAATTATTTGATAAAACAGAATCTGAAATGACAAAAAAGAAATCTATCTAGTGTTCTGCCTTTTGACAGAGGATACACAGTTATGTCTATATAGAGTAGCAGTATATCCATATGTAGCAAGGGCCTTTTAAGGTGGAAATCTTTCTCTCCCACACATACACACAATCATTCAACTACCAATAAAGGCTAGCATTTAGCTGGCCCAGCCCCCAGTCCATATCTTACAAGGAAATGTTTACAGATTTCTGTAATTCATCTGTGCTTGAGAGCAGTACAATTGATCATCCAAATAGCATCATCTGCTGGGATCCAGCAGCACTCACAAGGAGCTCCCTAAATTAAAATCTCTCTGACCTTTACCAAGCCCCATATGTGGTGAAATAGATGTTACACCTGCTGCTTGAGGCAGATCCAGACTGCCACAAGCAGTAAGGTGCATGCTTAAAAAGCAAGCAATACTGAAATTTCTTCAGCACACTGACAGATTCATTCCTTCTGCTGCTTCTTCCAACCTTTTTTTCTAGGGGGTTCCAGAGTTTCAGAATAGCCAGGGCTGCTTTTGATTTCAAAAACCTCCATAGTACTTGATATTAATACTTTACTGGGGATAGTTACCACTTCTCTCATTTGAAAAAGGGCTTTGCTACCTTCTAGCAGGTAGAAACTCTTAATAACATGCTGCAGTCTTGCTGTACAGAGAAGTTTTCCTACAAAATTAATAGTAGTCAGTATGGTCCAGAGTACTGAAAGGAGGTGCTAAAAATACACCAGGTGTCCTAACAGCAGTAAATCAGCTTAACTGGGCCAGAGGAATTAATAGTTTAGGAAAAGGAGCTATACTGACATACATTGTAGGTTTCAAAAGTGAGAATAACATTTTCCAGTTAGAAATAGTATCTTTTTAAATAAGTAGGAAATATTGTATAAATTCAATACCCTTTTATGCTGGATCACTGGAATAGACCCAGAATATTTCAATTAATCCATGATATATAAAGATGATGATCCTCAAAGGAATTCTTTGAATGTGTACTTCAAATATTCATTTCCCTCCCTCTGATCCTTATCCAGTACTTCTCTATTCCTTAGAGAGTGAACAGGACAGGAGCCACATGTAAGGAAGGATGGTGCCTAAAACAGTTGCAGTAGTGGCTACAGAGCCAAAAATTAACTGCTCCTGTGGTGTCATGCAAAATTAATTTTCTCACAGACCCGTGAAATATGAAGAAGTATTGTCTCAAAAGTCTCAGCAGGCATTTCTCTGGAAACTCTATAACAGAAATGTGTCTGTGAAAGCACAGTGATGTTAAGGATGATACAATTCCATATTTCATGTTAGTAGCGGGGTCATAGTTCTACCAGTGTCATGTAATTTCCATCTTACTGGACTGCTAAGTTGAAAAATTCTGAGATTAAAAAGATGCTTCTATTTAAGATGTCTACATTCTGGGAAAATTCTTCTATTTCAGTGGACCTGCTAGAAGGTGCCACAATTAATTAGGGTGGGGAAATACTATGCAGAAATTGCTTTTGTAACTCTATTTACAATGGCTGTGCTTACAGCAGCTTAATTTCTTGAATTGTTTATGTATGTGCAGATCCTCCAGTGGAATAAATGAAACCTTGAGTGCTGAAAGAGAAAATGGGAAGCACGAGAACATAAAAATTGAGGACTATAGGGAGAACACCACACTGCAAATGAACACAGAGCAAGAGATACCCCATGGAGGTTTATGCATCACAGAGATTTACAGTGGGACTCACCACGGAGCAGCAGAAAGCAACACACACTTTTCTGAAACAAAACAAGAGACCACACAAAGCCACAGAATTCCTCCTAAAGTGATAGGCACCCCCAAAGTGATCGTGACAGACGAAGCTGCTGTCAGAGGGACAACAGAAGAAGGGCCAGGTGCTGTGGTTGAGCTGCAGTTTTCCCTCTCAAATGACGTGCACAAGGCCACCAATGCTCCTGCTGTGACTCTCGTGGGGGCAGACAAGTGTCCCCCTTCAGGCAGTGCACAACAGGACGGGAGCAGCCCCCTCATCACAGTTCCCCTGGCTGAGAAGGAGGGCAACATCCAGTGTTCCAGCAAAGTAGTCCACTTTTCTAGCAGCAAGGAGGTCAAGAGGATCCAAGGTGCAGCTCCATCTATCCCCAGGGTGGAGGTGATCCTGGACTGCTCAGACAGGGAGAAGGAAGCGCCCAGATCTCCATCTGAAAGGGGGTGTGTTGATTCCCAAGTAGAAGGAGGGCAGTCAGAAGCACCTCCTCCCCTCCTCTCCTTTGCAATCTCACCAGAAGCCACAGTGCAGGGAGAAGACAGCAAGCACTCAGAAAAGCAACACAGACCTCTCAAGCACAGGGCAAGGCACGCAAGTGAGTATGTCCCATCTAATCCTTTGCACTGCCTGGGGGCATCTTTTGTAGCTTTGGATATAATTTCAGGATTTGGAACGCATTAGAAAAATAATGTTTAGGGATTTTTTTCTGCAGTTTTCTAATATTCCCTCTCTCTTCTTTCTTTTAAATGATGTTTCTGTTCTTGCTTTATATATTTTTTCAGGGTAATACAATGCTCCTGGTGATGAGCCAAAAGTGTACCCATGCCTTAACTGCACTAAATAACTTTGCTTAGTAGACTTCCACTTTGAAATTAACTCATGACTTTGTCCAACTAAAAATACTTACATCTCCAGAAAGGGCTGAACTGTGCTGGTCTTCTAACTCATACTCAGTGGCAATCTGTAAAATATTAACAAAAAGAGCAAGTTGCTTGCACATGTCTAAGTGAATCCTGTGGCATTCTCCTTTTATAGCAAAAGCTTTGCGTTTTCATTTGCATCATCTAAAACCCAAGCCTTGCCACTGCTTTGAAAAGTTAATAAAAAAGTCTAACAGCAAAGCTTGATGTTGTCTGCAGAAGAGATTTTGACAGACACCAGCATATGTATAACTGTTACATGATCCTTTTGGTTTTGTCAGCCTTCTCTAGACTGTAAAGTGAACATGTTATTTCTCCTGCCTCTCAGACCCAGAGGTCAGCTTCAAAATGTGTCCAAGAAGTTTACATGGAAGCAAACTTGACACTGGAGCCAATATTGATTAACTGGGTGTAGAGGTGTATTATTTATTAATTAATCTACTTATTTCTTTGTTATTTTATTCATCTGGGATCTTTCTATTGGTTGCTTGCTCCTTCCCAACAATGTGAAGAATCCTGTCTGGGGATTTAGTAGCAGTATGTCAAAGGTGCTTGAATGTGTGCAGTGAGATACTGTAGCAAAAAACTATTTCATATGCAGCGTTGGAACTCCTCTGCTAACCCACTGCTAATTCCTCTGGAAGCATATTTTTAGCACGATAACCATTTGTGTCTCATTGGCAAGTGGATTAGGCAGTTCCTTATGCCTAAGTGTCTGTATGCAACCCACATATTTTGGGCATATTAAATGAAGTATAAAAGAAAAGTGCACATGCTTCACATTTTGGCTGCGAGGTCAGAACCAACCGTGGGACTGTGCCTGCATTTCTTAGGGAATTACTTGCAGTGCCTGTCTTAAAAGGCAAAAGTACAAAGAATTAACTACTTTTTACATGATAAACTCTTCTTTCAAGAAGAACAGAATTCCTGTCCTTTTCCCACATTGACTATGACAATCTCAGTATTTTCTAAACCAGTGGCAGGTCATTATCCTTAGGAACCACTGATTTAATACATTTTTTTGCATTATATTATTATTATTATTATCATTATCATTATCATTATTAACCTATCTACACATTAGAAAAAATAAATTCCCCAGCATAGTGAATGCTCTGTGTGCAGCAAATACTATCCATGTTTTCTGCAATAATAGAAGTTATTATGCAGCATTGAAGTCTGAACTGGAGAAGAACTTTTATTATGGGTGTTTGATCTCTTTAGCAGAGATTTTCTCTGTAAATATTATTCAGAATATATTTACCTGAATAGGTAGCACTCTAACACTAAAACCCACAGTTTTGGAAAATACCTTCAGTGACTATTGTAAGCAATTGGATTGTCACAGGACTGAGCCAAGGATTTTGTGATTTGGCTCTCCAACAATAAAATATTACAA
Source organism: Dicaeum eximium (assembly GCA_013396995.1). Classification (NCBI taxonomy): domain Eukaryota; kingdom Metazoa; phylum Chordata; class Aves; order Passeriformes; family Dicaeidae; genus Dicaeum; species Dicaeum eximium. The sequence goes on along the minus strand of VWZP01002274.1, from coordinate 303,647 downwards.
ATTGCTGGTTTGGGTGCCATGCTCTTTTCTCTTTTATAGATTCTTGTGAGGACCATTGGTCCAGTTGTGCAGTCACCTGGCATAATGGCAAAACTCCAATTGTCTTTAATAGGAGAAGTATCAGACTCCATCTACTGACATGGCTAAAAGGATCATGACTAGAAAACACATGGCATGGCTTTCTTTAATAAGTTTGTTTGATTTATGCCAGCAAAAGATACTAAACAATTTACTGTTCTGTTTTCTTTTATCAGAGGCATGTTTTTTCCTTGTGACTATCGATTTAGTCAGGAATAGCTTTAAATTCCAGGTTTTTTGAGGGGAGGAGCTATTGAGGCTGTCATTGATGAGGTTCAGTGGTAGAGTACAAGGAAGGGAAAGCAGCAGGGGCACCACCTGTCCAGCACTGCCCCATGAGGCACACGCTCCATTCCCATTACAAGGAAGCACTCACACTGGTGTCCAGTGCATCCATCATCTTTGCAGCTGCATCTGTTTCTCTTTCACAGGACCTGATGAAAACCAGTAGTTTATGCTTTCAGAAATATTGTCATTGATACTCCCGTGAGTAGGGAATTCCTGTGAATTCCCTTAAGAAGTTAGTTGAGTCTCCTTGGTTCTGTTCTTAAGTGTGTGTTTGCTGTTGCCACATTTCTGAAATAAATATTCTGTACATGTTATATCTTACAGAGCTTGTATTTCAGGCAAGCAATGCTTGTTTAAAGACTGAAACCTGCTTTCATTGAGTACCATGGACAAACTCCCACATTTACCAAGGGGCTGAAAGTTACTGCTAATATTTTCTGTGTATGCCCTTCTGGATGTATACTCGCTTTTAAACAGCTAATACACAGTAGCATACTGACTTTTAGCAAGTTTGCAATTTATAGGAGTAAAAGAAGCACCTAAATGGCAGAAGCTGCTGCCACTGTCAGACAGAATCTGCTCCGTTTCATTTATTAAGATATTAATAAATATTTGTATCAGATATTAAGCAGTCCCTGCCTGGCTGGGAATGGCTGCTGTAAACCTAGGAACTTGTAGTCAAATACTTGGAAAATACCAGACTAGAAAGTGGATAAATGAGAAAATATCACCTGCCTGTTGCTGCTGGGAATAAAAATTAGGAATGCTAGAAATAAAGACACGTGTAATGTTCCTGTTGAGCAAAGAGAAGCAAAACTAAAGAAAGTGATGTAGCCTTTGAATTTGCATGGGTGTGTCTCCAAGGAATGCTGGGTATGGAATTTATAACACAGCTGATACTGTGAGAAAAACTGGAGTATAATGAACTTTCCATACAAAAGAAATTTTTTCATATTTAATGAATTTCAGTACAGAAAAATACCCTTGTTAGTCTCCTTGCAATTTTGTGGGCCACATGAATTTAACGTGCACTTTGATTCTTTCCACAGGGCTCCGACGAAGCGAGAGCCTGTCGGAGAAGCAGGTCAAAGAAGCCAAATCTAAATGTAAAAGTATTGCACTGCTGCTGACAGCAGCTCCCAACCCCAATTCCAAGGGAGTGTTGATGTTCAAGAAGCGCCGCCAAAGGGCCAGGAAATACACTTTAGTCAGCTACGGGACTGGGGAGTTAGAACGTGACGAGGACGAGGGGGAAGAGGGTGAAGGTGAAGAGGGGGACAAGGAAAACAATTTTGAGGTGAGTTTGCTTGCAACGAGTGAGTCGGAAATAGATGAAGATTTTTTCTCTGACGTTGACAAGGACGGTAAGATCGTGACGTTTGACTGGGACAGCGGTCTGCTCGAGGTGGAAAAGAAGACAAAAAGTGGAGAGGAGATGCAGACGCTGGCAGACAGCACAGGGAAAGGGGCCCTCATGTTTGCCAAGAGGCGGCAGAGGATGGATCAGATTACAGCGGAGCAAGAGGAGATGAAGGCAAGCACAGTGCAGACAGAGGAGCACAGGGAAACCACTGTGACAGAGAACTTCCAGAAAGTGAGCTCTTCCATCTATCAATCAAAAGAGGAGAAAATGTCAAGACAGCAGAGCTGTGTGAGCAAAAGCTACACAGACATGAGCCAGAATCACAGCAAAGTGGTACAACAAAATGGCTTTGGCTTAGCACCTGGCACAAACCTCTCTTTTCAGTCCTCTGGAACTCAAAAGGCACCATCTTTGAATAAAACAGCAAAACCCTTCCCTTCTGGAGTTCAAAACAGAGCAGCTGCACCATTTTCACCCGTAAGAAATGTCACCAGTCCCCTTTCAGATGCAGCAGCACCACCTCCTTACTGCTCTGTCAGCCCACCAGCGGAGGCTTTCTACAGACCTGTGCCAGCCCCTGTGGCCAGCAAGGCTGCCCCGCCCACGTGGGCAGCCGCAGAGCCCACGGAGCACATCGCATCCAGGGATGAAAGGATTGCCGTGCCAGCCAAAAGAACCGGCATACTGCAGGAGGCAAAGAGAAGAAGCACTTCCAAACCTATGTTCAATTTCAAAGATGCGCCCAAAGTAAGTCCTAATCCTGCCCTGCTGTCCCTTGTACACAACGCAGAGGGCAAAAAAGGGACCGGAGCTGGTTTTGAGTCAGGACCTGAAGAAGACTACCTCAGTCTGGGAGCAGAAGCTTGCAATTTCATGCAGACTCAAGCATCTAAACAAAAGTCCCCTCCTCCTGTTGCTCCAAAGCCTTCACTCAAGGTGTCTCCTTCCGCTGGTACTCCAGTTTCACCAGTTTGGTCACCTTCAGCTGCAACTTCTAACAAGGCCCCTTCTTTCCCAGCACCAGCCTCACCTCAGGCAGCATATCCTGCACCACCCAAATCTCCACAGTATCCTCATTCTCCTGTCCATCCCCCCTGCACTCTCGACCTTGCTGGTCCTTTCAAAGGGCCTCAGGCCAGCCTGGCGAGTCCAAACCTTGCCCCCAAAGCAACACCAGTCACTCCAAGTGCTGCAGAAACAAAGCCTCCCTTCGAGATGCCACCAGCTATGAGTGGGAAAGGAGCACAGCTGTTTGCCAGGAGGCATTCCCGGATGGAGAAGTACGTGGTGGATTCAGAGACTGTGCAGGCAAACAGGGCACGAGCCTCATCTCCAACTCCATCTTTACCAGCTTCTTGGAAATACTCATCTAATGTCCGAGCACCTCCACCCGTTGCTTATAATCCCATCCACAGCCCGTTTTACCCTCCTGCTGCTACCAAGCCTTCCTCCAAGGCTGCTGCTGCTAGCAAAAACACGAAAAAGAAACCCAAGAAAGGTCTCAATGCTTTGGATATTATGAAACATCAACCTTATCAACTCGATCCATCTTTATTTACTTTCCAACCTCCTAAGGAAAGCCTTGCCATGAAGCAGACATCAAAGCTGTCCACTTCAAAGCAAGCACTGCCTTTACCTACCTACCTTCCACCTGGTGCTGGCTCTCCTACAAGGGCCCGGCCTTCTTCGGTGTACTCCGTGCCAGCCTACGGGTCCCAACCTTCGTTCCCATCAAATGCCTCTCTCCCAGGGAATGAATCATATTCACCCACAGGCTACTCTGTGTTTTCTAAGCCAGAAACCACCACATCCTCTTTGTTTACCGCTCCGAGGCCAAAATTTTCAGCCAAGAAATCTGGCGTCACTGCACAGGTGTGGAAGCCATCGGTTATTCAAGAGTAAACCCGGTAGCAGAAACTTAGTGTCCATTTTGCTTGCAGTCACTGGTTTGCAGTGGTCACCTAGCACACAGATTGTGGCAGTGGTATTTCTTAGCTTACTTAAGAATGTCAGATGTATCACCTCAAATCTGGGTCCAAAATATTTGAACTTTTAAAAGGAATCAAAATAGATCTAAAATTTTTAGGACATTAATGCATTTTATCAGGTGCTTTATAGAGATGAGATCCTGAAATGGAGAGGTGCCATTGAGTGAAATGAGCAGGACACTAAGTTTTTGCTTTAGGACTACAACAATAGAAACAGTGAGCAATATTCCTGGTATGTCAAATTAACAGAGAACAGCTTTCTTCTTGTCCCTCTCCCCAGCTGTGTTCTAATTACCTAGGGATTTGAGACTTTGGTGGTTTTTTTTTAAAGAAGTGCCTTATTAACTAATAGTAATATGTATTATTAACACAGCATAAAATAGATACAGTGTTAGACTCTGACTGTTCACTAGCAGAACACAACTGGATAGACCTTTGGCCTGCACAGAGCCTCATGGAATTCAGAATCTGTCCTGGCTCAAAGGTCCTTCCACAGGAATCTGATTGATCAGCCAGGGGCTTAGCTTGTAAGCTATGTGGATCAGCTGTGATCCAAAATCATGAATTACCTCTGTGATTTCACAGAGAACATGCTGTAAGAGATGCTGGAGTGTTATGAAGACTAAAAAGAGGTGGAAAGACAGCTGGACAAATTGTTTAAAATTTCCCATTTTGGGGAAATTTCACATCCCACATGCAGGCATATTTTTAGCCAGAGTTTGCCTTGAACCCAGCAAGTATGAGAGAAGCCTGTAAATCAAAATTATTGAGCAGTCAGACAAGTGAGCTGGGTTTTGCAGCTGCAACCAGTTTCTTGTGAAAGCACAGTGACTGAGAACTGGAGGGCTACCTATAGTGTAGAATGCTGATTCTTGCTCCCACAGTACTCTGTGCCACAGAAATTACCAGAATCATGATTATGACCATGTCTTCCTACTGGCCTCTTGTAAACATTTTATTATTTTCTCTGGAGCTTCTACAGTGGTTCTTCCCAATCTTTTTACTCTGGTCTTATACTTTTATCTTTTACTTGTCATATTTGGGACTAAGGATTGAAATACTGCTACTGGGGAAAACTTTCAAGAGTCTATAGTCTTGAAATGTACTGTATAATCCTGCAGTGAATCTAGAGCAAATATTTGAGTAGTTTAGCATGGCTTTGATCAGCATCAGTGGTGCTAGGGCTAAAACAAGGTGCTGTTTCTCACAACTAAGGGAATCAAAATCCATCCCAGGTGTGAAGCTAAAGATTAAAGCATAACTCTGTGAATGGAGATGGAAGAATCTGTTGGTATATTTGTTTAAACTATCATTCAGCTAGTTAAAGACCAGATTATGGACCTTGTATATCATAGCAGGGTTTGTAAAACTGTCTATCTTGAAGAAGAAAACATTCCTAAGTACGAACAAAATCTCTGTAGTTTGGTCCCATGATGGTAACTCAAACTGCAATCAAAGATGAGAAGAATGCATTTGGTTGCACATGCAGAAAGCAGGCTGAATTCAAACTCTAATCAAACCAATAAAAAACACCCCTATGAATTTTGGACCTCCAAAATTCTATTCTCCAATTTAAAGTTTAGATCGGGATACTGACTGCATTAGAAGAAAATGACCAAGGGGTCCATCTCCCTGTTAACATTCAGAAAAATTATAGGAAATTCAGAGGGAAAAAAATATGGAAAACTCAAGAAATATTTATACTGCATTTACCTGGAAATATAAAGTAGCAATATTTTAGTCCTTTGGAGATCTCCCTTCTACCTGTTTTCCACTGTCAATATCTGTACTTTTCTTCTATCATTAAACTTGTCCCTTTCCTCTCTTCCTGTTTGCGGCTTTTTTCTTTGGTTTGGCTATTTTTTTGTTTCACTTCCATGTACAGACTGACAGTATATTTTTGGGGGAAGTCTATTCCCTATGCTAGCCTGTTAATATGAAATCTCCTCCCTCCCCTTCCTCACCCCTTTGCTCTTCCCTTTCCTCCCTCCTTTCTTCCCCTCTTTCCAAGTTCAATCTGGAGTTGCACACACTATTTTAGTAGACTTTAAGACACCAGTATGTACTTGGAATAAAGATCCCCCACCAAAGGTAAGTAGTGCTGTGAAGAGACACAGAAATCCTATCAGCCTCATATTGCCTTCCATGTTTTTGCTTAGTCTGCTTAGTAAAGCACACCTGCAAATTATAATCATACTTCTGTACTTGTTCACCCCACCACCAAAAGAATATTTCCCTAATGAGGAGATTTATATCAGCTTTGTCCTTCCTCCACAAGTGTTGATATTGATGCCTGTGGCTACGAGACACAGGAGCTTAGAAGGAGCTTCAGCATCTGTGCTGAAAAGTTGAATTTTAATCACATTTTGATTCAAATACAAGCATTTTATATGGCCTAGAACAATGACAGCAGGATTTTTAAAGCACCAGTAAGAGTTAAAAACAAAAGTCTCAATTACATTAGTGCTCTGAACTCGGTTCAGATCTTTTGAAAATCTCATTCGAAGCCCAATTTGAATTCAATTTCTTATATACACATCATTCTACACACATGGGACTTGGATCCACCTTAGCTTCAAGGCTCTTTTTACTAATCAGGTAAGTCTTTAATTCTTATTACTATTTCAAAAGACTGGTCTGCCTACAGTAACAGGTTTATCCAAGATATCATCTCATGAAGCAGATATTTAGAGGAAAGCTGAGCTGCTCATTGTCATGGGTCTAGATGAAAAGCTAAAGTCAAACGTAGCTGAAATGTCAAGGAAATGAATTGTTTGTGTAGAGGAGCCATCTGAAATTTCACTTGGAAAGGGCAGGGAGCTTTGGTAAATGGTTTTCTGAAGAAGCTATTAGAATAATTTTATATAATATGGCAGGGCTGGTAAGATGCAATTGTCATCTTTGCTATGGAAGCATATTTAATAGTGAATTTGAAGCCATCTCCAATAACAATACTTCCAGTATGTTCACATTAAAAGAGGAATTTAAGTGTTTTATGACTGTTTTTACATCTTTAATTACAGCACAGACTGGAAGTATTATAATGCACCAGTTTTGATCTCACATTCTAGACAGCCTTTTCATAAAAACAGCTACCTCAGTCAAGGGTTAATATACCTTCAATTTATGATTCAGTTATAAATATAATATAATTTATGATTCTTGCTATAAAACTGAATTGAAAAGTTTTGTTTTGGAGATGAGTGGCTTTCAGACAAAGTTAAAATTTCTGCTGCAAAAATAAGAGACTAAATTTAGTTCTTCAACTAAAGAACAAAGTTCTTTAGTTCTGCTTAACTCCTCCTCCCTTCTCTAGAGGAACCACTCTTACCATGTTCTTGCTTGACAAAAAATAATATATTATGAAACAACCAGAAAGAGATTTCAATGAATTTTTCCTGTAGGAACATTTATAACGTAAACATTATCATCTCTTACAAGTAAGCCTCATTCTTTTGCTTTCTGCTCTCCTAAGGAAGAAACAAAAAAATAAGAGCTTGAGGTACCAGCAGGCTCAAAAAAAATAGGAAGTGTGGAGCCTGTGTGTGTTTCAGATAGAAAAATTAGTGCTAAGTTGCAGAACAACAATTTTGAGAGAAGATGCTACTGGGACTAGAGGGAGGCAAGCTGGGGGGACAAAACTCCATAAAAAAGAGTGACTACACAGGATAAAATACCTGTAAGAGGATTTTGAAATACTGAAAGTAAAAGAACAATCAGCAAGAGGGGCTCACCTATTCTGCATATAGAGACAGCTGACTATTTCCAGACTTTTGCTGAATTTTTTTTTGTTGGACTCTGATAAAAGATTACAAGCAGTTATAAAGAGAATTTCACACCAGATGATGTGGTCTGGGAGGAGCATTGCTTATCAAGAATCCAGGGTGAGAGCTCAGCAGAGGAGCAGCCTGAGCCTCACGTTCTGGAGTGGGGAATGCTCTGTGCACCAAGAGGCAGGGGAACAGCAGGGAAATGACAGCAACTAACACCATGCAAAATGTTTCTCCTCTCTTTTTTCCAGGATCCTTTTCCAGATTTGCTAGCTTTAAAATTCCAAACCCTTTGGTTCTAAAAAGATTCCCTCTTCCGGTCTTGCCCTTTTACATGATGCAGCTTTTAATACCTGAAGTCAAACACCCGGGATTCTGCTGATTGCTTTGGTGGTTTTGGCATGGCAAGGGCAAATTTTAATTACACAGCTTGGCATAATGGTATTTTATAATGACTCTGCTCAGCTTGGAATGGAAACACTACACAAAGAAGAAACTTGACAAGATCTTCAAAACCCTGTGAATTCAGAAGCTCTGAATGAACTCACTGCTGGTAGATCTTTTGGGAAAATAAGTGAGCCTGGTAATTTCATGGCAGTCTTGGTGCCCCCATCAGAACTTCATAGTACCCATGACAACAACTGGTCTTATTTTACAGCAGAGATTACTTTTGCATGCCATTACATAAAGGAGGAGTTGGAATCACTCAAGAGTTATATTTGACAAGTGGTTTTCAGGCTGGTTGCTTACTAAATGAAGCCCTTTAGGTTTTCATCAAATGATTTAAAAAGAAGGAAAACCCCTGAAGCTCTATGTTGAAATGATCTCTACAGATGCAGACTTGAACTCTTCCTTTACAAGCTAAGATAAACCATAGGACAGTAACCCCATGGGTTTAATATTTGCTTCCTAAGTAAGGCAGGCAAAGACTTTTTCTTTGTGTGCTAATCAAGTCTCCAGTTATCCTCTAGGGCATTTAAAGGAAAAATCCATTTCTCACTTTAATGATCTTGACAAACTTTTTAATTGCAGTGCATGTGCAACCTGCACAAACATCTGTGTTAATACAATAACTGCAGGCTCCCTTAGGCTGAGAAAACTCAGCTATGAGAGAAATAACTTACTGAACTTACAGATTGGCTATCTGTCTGAAGGCTTCCTTTGTGGGGAATTAATGTAAAACCAGCATTTTCAAACAAGAATCCACATCCTTTTTTACATTTTTAAGACAGAAATCTTAAACCAGAGGCTCTCCTAATAACTCCAGGCAATTAAAAGATAAGATGCTATGAAAATAACCAGGTAATTTCTAAATAGGTGTCAAGACTGAACTGTTGAACAGATGGAGTGTTTCTCTTGATGTTTCCATCTAGACCTGAAAGAACAGATTGAAATGGTTTTAAGAAACGTACAACAAACAGAAGAAAAGGAGGAACATTGCAGAAGTAAAATACATTCCCAACCATGGGAGCACACTGGATTACAAAGTGTGACATGGAGCACAACATTCAGTTCCAGTGTGAGCTTTAACTGACTGAGAAGCAAAGAATTCAGCACATTTATCTTATCAGCAAAAGCTTCCATACAATAAAAACCTATGGACAAATATTTTTAGGTTTTTAGGAGAAAGATTCTTTTTTTCCCCAAAAACTATAAATAACTGCTAGTGATTTTTTTCTTAGATTTGTGAGAATGCTACTTCTCAGAGCCCCTCTGTGCAGGTTACTATTGATCCATGGCTCTATACTGCAAACAAAAGCAAAATATCTGGCATATGGGTACACTTGGCTTTCTTCCTAGAGTACTGAAGTGGTACTGATGCAAGCATCTGACACTGTGTATATAGAATTATGAGAAAAACAATATTAAACACTACTGTTTGGATTGCAAAGTGAGGCACTTGGAGTTCTTGTGGCCTGTGCCAGCTGAATCCAACCTCCTTGGTTTGTGTGGCCAGAACATCTGCAACCATGTCATAGCTGGCTTTTTTGCTGTAGGACTCCAACCAGGGATTTCCATCTGACAAACAGCTCTTTGCTGCTTTGTTTTGTCATCATTCCATGCTCAGCACCATTCCTTACTCAATGCACACTCTTCAAAAGGTGCCCTTTATACAGAATCATTTTCTTACAGAGTTTTGCTGTTAGCACCCCCATCATTCAGAAGCCAGAGGTCATCTTTACACTGTTGCATGAATAGTGCATGGATTGAGCAGCACTGAGACCAGGACACTCTGTGGCCCTGGGTGTCCAGTTAAAGGCACTTCAAGGCATCTCCAGAGCCCAGCAGCACATGCACCAGTTGCTCTGTCAATGTGATCCTTAACATCCCTCTATGAGTGCTAACAGCTGGCAGACTCCAGGTGGAATTACAGGAAGGGAATCCTCAGTGAACAGCTATGAATTCCAGCCTGCAAAAGCATCTTTTTTTACAATATACTCCCATGTTGGAGAACCATAATATTTCCCTAATGAATCTGTGAAATGGCACTGGTGGGGCAGAAATCCTAATTTAATCCAAATTTAATCTAAATGCATCAGCACTGGGCAATGATGCTTTAATTTCAGAGCTTTGGAACAGCTGATCTTCCAACTCCACTAGCTTCAAGGTAGCTTTTTAAGACCCAAAATAAACCCTGGAATACTATCATGGAATACACTGTAACAAGGGGTTTGAACCACCAGATACTTGTAGGAATGAATAAACCCCTCCTACCTCACAGGATATGGGGCTGGAACAGGCTGGAAAATCATGGTGCTATTGAGCCTGCATAAGGCTCCCAGCATAAATGTTCTCACACAGGGACATTTATACTGAAATATGGGACCCTTCAGACACAAAGATTTGTGTCAAACCAGTTCTAAAGCAGGCAGTGGTACCAAGGTAGAAAGGTCAGAAAATAGGGCCAACTTTGCACTGCTAGCTGTGCAATATAAAATCCAGAAGGTGGCAGCAAATATTCTTGCTTACAAAAAATAAACAGTTTATTCCAAGGAAATGTAAGATGCCTATGGCCAAAAATTTCAGACATTCACTTTCTATAGGCAGAAATGTACTGTATTTTGAGAACTGCTTATGGATAAAGATTAAGTGATAATGAAAAGCTGATTTTCTTTCATTTGCACAGGTGCAAAGTGAGTTAACTATATAATTTATGACAAGTTAGCAACAGAGTTATGGGTTTTTTAACCACAAAGGCATTTTGCAGTAGTGAAGGTCTAATTCTAATCACTCACTTTCCTCCTCTACCATTATTTGACAACTAAAAAGGACTTTATTTTCAAAAGCAAAATTTGTCACAAATTTTGTCACAAAGCTTATGTGAGTTGCCACAAAACTTATGTGAGGTGGCTGACAGTAACTGCCTCATTAGTGGGTATATAAAATATGAAACAAGATTGTTGTCACCTGAAATAATGCCACATTTTGAAACAATCTGAATTTAGAATAAATTAAATTCCAGTCCTAAAATTCCTTATAAATTTTTAGAATTAAGCCCTGACAAGACAGCTTTGAGGAAGTCAGGATCAGGCCTGAACTATGTGATTCTGGTCTATTCCTGATCTCAGTACAGCCACTGACAAGGCTTTAGTTGTTAGGTGAGATTCCCTCCCTCCCCAGCCATTAGGCAAATTTCTTCATTCCCATTTTAGTCTGCTGTAAAATATTTCAAGAGTTTCAAATAAAAATTATTTTCCCATTTTATTTCAAAACTTTTGGTAGTTGTATTGTAAAATAGCTGTAAGATTTACTGCAGAGCTGGCAGCATTTCAGAGAGAAATTATTTTTTCATTACATGAAGTTTAAATAATAAACGGTTTGGGACAAAAAAAAGCTGTAATAATATTAACAATATGCCTCCCTTCCATACTCAACTCAGTTAAAAAAGCTGAAGTGCTCCTTTCATGATAAAAAAAAATTGAAAGAAGGAAAGAATTGAAAAGCATAAAAATTCAGTATTATGTATTTTTCCTACCATTTTCTCAATAGTTTGGTCTCTAACTGCAGTGGCCATTACAAGCCCATAGAAGGTTAAAGGAGAAATGCATCACTCTGGGCTTTTTATAAAGACAGAGTCACTCTTTGAGATAAAACAACTGTTTTATCTGCTTCCTCCTCCTTTGTCCCCTGTCTGTGTAAACAGCATCCAGGCACTATTGTTAACTCAGATTTTAATGTGCTTTGATATGGGATTAAGGACCAGGACCATAATGAAAAGATAAAAATAAAACTGCTTTCATGACTTAGACACCAAGGTCCAATTTTTTCAAGTGACTTCGATAGGGAGGAGTTTATGTGGAGGGAGTTTCACTGGACTATTCAGAGTCCAACTCACTTTTGTCCATTGGCTGGTAAAAAGGAAGTTGTGGCATGTAAAAACACACACACACAGAGTTTTCTCTTACTGAGATGTGCCACCTGAGAGAGAAAAACAGCTGCTGGGAAATATTTTCACTAAGTAGTATTATGCATTCTTATTTAGTCTGGAAAAGGAAAAAGACCTTTCTGACTCCTGCCTTTAAAATTGGCATTATTTTAAAAACCTAAGTATTGTTCTTTTTGTCTTTCAGCTTTTCATAATTAACAAAAAAACTGAAGTAGCTGTAAGTTCCAAATAACCCATTTTTTCTGACTATTGGTTAAGATATTATTGAATCAAAAGCAGACAGTCACATTCATCCATCTTACATTAACTAGATCTATACATGCACACACCTAAGTACTGCTTTTACATTCATTTGCTTATGAATGACTTAAAACCTGAAGCAGTGGTTTTGGTTTTGTGGTTTCAAAACCAGAAGCAGTGGTTTTGTTCAAGTTTCTCAAGTGCAGCAAAATCCTGTGACAGAAAAACTTAAAATGTGACATTTCTATGTAAATCTTTGCTAGATCAGCTATACCTTGAATGATCACACACCTGGTTAGCTGCACTCTAGTTAATGTTTACAGTGTTTTAAGTTTGGGAAGCTCATTAGGAAAAGTAAACACAGGGCAATGTTGTTCAGAGTAAATTCTAGCAAAGTCTCTGGCAAAAAGAGCCAGGAATTTCACAGCAGATTTCAGAATTAAAGGCATTTAAGCCTGAGGACGTGAACCAATGAGTGTAAATCAGCGAGTTTAGGAACCACATTTATAGAGACTATAAGAACAATGCAATTTGTGTGACACAGAGAGCAGGTGTGGCTTGGGGACAGGCTGTACCTGCTTTGTGTGCTGCCAAATGGCTGCTGCAGCAGAACCTTCTCACGAACACAGTTTCTGTTTCAAAGTGCTGCATTACTAAGAAGATTAGGATTTGTCAAAAATGAATGGATTGCTCCTATAAGTGGGTCGGAATGTACTGAAATTCCAAGGGCATTGCCTTTTAAAGAAGCCAAAAGTAGCATCATGTAAGGGTATTAAGTAAATTATTGCATTAACGCCTTTAATTGCTTGTGTTCACTTTTGTGCCCCAAAAAGTGAAAACTAGGGTAAGTCTAATAATTTTCGAGTAAGAAAACCTTTCTTAAAAGGGGATTGCCAAAGATATGTTTTTGGATAGATGTCCTAGACAGAGCCTGTTATCAAATAAATTAGGTTGTGCCTAATGTTAGAAAGAATCTTGTAAACACACACAGAACTGTCACAATATGAGTCCCTTCTGCATTAAGAATGGTCTTTGCAGAGCAAGGTACACCAGCTAAGTAGTGGGAAAGCTGCATACTTGCTAATGCCACTGTACTTTTTCAGTGAAAGCCTGTCTTTGGTCTGCTTACTTTCCTCAAAAATTCAATTTGCTGTGCCTTTGTTCCTGTTTCTTTCCCTGCCTCCTGCCTTTCCAGTAAATTAAAGATCTAAAAGATACCTGTAGACATAAAAAGGGACTGCCAGAATGTCACATGCCTTCAGGGTCTTTTGTTCCAGTTTGCAAGTGAAGGGGCTTCCTTTCTTGCTGATTAATAACTGTATTTGGTATTTTGTCTTCCTAGGGAAGAAGCAGTGGCCGCTCATTATCGCTTCCTGGGAGACCTTCTTCATTCATTCCTCGAGCCATGTCTCCTACTTCTCCTCTTGTATTTCAGCCTGCCCTTGACTACTTCAGCAAGCCAGACCCAGCAGCTGACAAGCCTGGCAAGAGACTGACTCCCTGGGAAGCAGCAGCCAGATCTCCCCTTGGCCTAGTGGATGAAGCTTTTGGCCCCCAGAGCATGCAGGAATCCATTGCTGCTAACGTGGTGTCGGCTGCTCGCAGGAAAACGCTTCCTGAGCCACCAGATGAATGGAAACTTAAAGTTTCTTACGAGCCTCCAGCCCCGAGTGGTAGCATAGCCTTCCTAGGAGGGAAGCAGTCAGGGGTTCTATCACCCCAAAAAAGCTTCCTGTCTGCCCCAAGTGCCCCCAGCCAGGCTGGCCCTAAGCTGCAGTATCCCTACTGCACTCAGCGCTCCACAACGGATCCTGATATCATGTCCATGGATTCCAGGTCTGACTATTGCTTGTCAACAGCTGATTCAAACTACAATCCACAGCCAAGGGGATGGAGGCGTCCAACATGAGCAGCTGAAGGGCCTAGGGCATTTTCCCTTCCTCCAGCTCAGCAAGCCCTAAGATCTGAGTTGGAGAAGGAAAGTTTCTTGCTGGCCTGGCGATCTCTGAAGTAAAAAAAATGAGGAGACAAAACTGAACGGAGCACAGTTTTCACATGACTGCAGTGCTAGCAGCCTCTAGAATAGACTCAGTTTTACACCTAAGATTGTTCTGTTTGTCAAAAGGCAAAAATATGCATTTCTTGGGGTGAGGGGGGAGATGAAAGTGGGGCAATCCATGTACTTGATGCAAAAATCTAGCAAGTATGTAGAAAGTGACAGCAAAAATGCTTGCAGTTAAGCTAATGTGGGAAAAAAAAGTAAAATAAGGGCATTTTAAAACCAAGAAGTATTTTGAAGGATCTTGTAGCTTTTCTGAGTATGTTTGACATGAGTTCCAAGTTACTAAATATAATCAGATTTGCAAAAGTTCTAATGGAAGTGAAAGACTTTGAAGCACTGGCTTATTTGCCATATGGTTTTTTTTACTGCATTTCTATAATGAGCTAAGAATGTAAATCCATTAATATTTTTACTGTGGCAACAGTTAAAATACATCTGTGGCAATGGTACCTGAAGCACCACAATATGTAGACACAGGAAATTATCATTTCAGTCACTCATTTCAGATGGATTTCAAGACAGTTCCAATGAAGTTTTACATCTTGTAATTAATCTGAAAACATCAGGAGGAAAGGCATTGTTAATAGAGATCAATACCATGATACTTGAACAACAAAAGAGGTGAGGAGTGTATTTAAACTGGATTGCAAGTTATTTTTGTAATAAACTATCAAACAAGTCAGAGGCTGAACAGCCTTTATTTCTCTGTGAAATGCACTATTTGATGAGCATTTACTGCTCCAGTGCCTGGTAATCCAGCTGGCTGGGCAGTTATTCCTGTTTCTAAGGTAGCTCAGTGTTTAGAAAGCTTTTTAGTTGTATCCTCAGTTGAGAAGACATAGATCAGTTGTTTAGCAAGGACAGTTCCTGCTCTGTGTAGAAATTGGTCTGTGACAGATGGTTCCTGATACGTGGTGCACGGTGTGAGTCTAGGAGCAAATATTTGGGTGGTTGGTTATACCTAAGTGATGTTGATGGATCTGAAGGGATGGTGAATAATTTTTGCTGGTGAGACATACCTTGTATTTGCAGCTTATTTAAACTATAGAAATATGTGGCTAAAAATGTATGTATTCCAAGCTTCCTGGGTAGTTTAGATGTTGTTAAAGCATTAAATGAACACCCCGAGTTTTACAAAGTGCTGTCAATCAATCTTATTGTGGGGGGAATTCTTGAAGGATCTGTCAAACACAGTCAGCTGAAATTACTGCAGAAGCACTATTAACTATCCTTAGTTTCAGTGAGGCTGTCACTGTGAATGAAGGGATTTGGTTAGAAAGAACTAAAACATATATGTGGTAAGAAAAAATACCGTACAAAATACTCCCATCTGCAAAGAATTTGCACTTATAGCAATTAGAAAATGTAATTGGTATGAAGGAGAAAGGAAAATTAAATCCAAATTCAGTTGAGCTGGAACTTCCCCTAAAAGCAAATAATTACAGGAAAAAATATAGCCTTAATGAGTTTAGATTGGCAGACATTCTGTAGCCAAACAGAAGTCTCCTTAAAATTCAACTGATCCTTCTGACCAGCCAGGAAATGAAGATGTGAGAGTGGTATGCCTTTAGAATAGGATAATATTGCTACAGCACTTTACAGATTTATTTCACAATATGAATTTGCAAAAAAAAAAAAGTGATTTAGAAAAATTACATTAACAAGGCTGCCATGGTATGACTGAAATTGATCTTTGCACCTCAGAGTTATATATGCACATAATCAGAGTAAATTGTCCTGCCACTCAGGCAAAAACAGATGTGTCTCTGCAGAGTCCCTTTATGTCCCCTTCTATCACAATTGGGAATATTCCACCAGTGGGACTGTGGAGGTCCCCTTAGCCATGAGGGCTTATCCTCAGATCTAACCCTATTGTCCTGGAAGTACATGCCAAATCTTTACTTAATTTCAGTTAACTTATAAATCAAATTGAAATTCAGTGAAATTCATAGTTCAAAGTCATCAAGACCTTAACTATGCAATAAATACCAACGCACATGCATTTCACAGAAGGCCTACATTCTGAAAAGTGCATGCCTCTTACATATTTTGCTGACCTGTGGTCCATATTACCATAAGAAAACAAGTTCCTGTTTCCAGGTCAAGTTCAGGTTTCTGTTTTTAACTGTTTCCTTTACATCATTAAACAGAAAACCACATTAATGACTTTTGATATTGCAAAAAAAAGTTATGATACAAAGTGATCTTGGAAAAGCTTTAATGCTGTGATCGCATGGCATTACAGGAAAACATTCTCTAGGATGAAGCCCTAATTCCTCACCACAAATACACAACAAACATGGAAGGAGAGTTTCAGACAGGATCACTGACTTTCTGTCAACCTCCCTAGAACAACAAACGTGCAGCCTTATAATTTCATTCTATTCACAAGTAGGAATTAATCTCTGAGAACTTCTGTGAACATGAGAATTCCTGATGCTGAGTTTCATGTGGCTTTGTATCTTATCACAGATTAATTTGGGTGTTAACCATGACCTAGTCCAGATTTTTCTTTTCCTCCTGCTGAGGATTTCCTAGCTCTCTTTCCCATGTGGATTCTCCCATATCTAATATGGAATGAGCTCCCAGTGCAGCATTTCCCTCAATAGCAACACTGGTAAGTGGATCTGGCCTCCCTGACGCCGTCTATTTTTACAAAGTCTGTGGGCAATGGATTGTCTCTGAGATCTGTTCCTCTGCTGCAGAGAAATGGAACTAATAAACATTTCTGAAGTTATTAATGGGAGGGCAGACATGAGGGCAGGCATGCAGACAGATAATATAGCCTTGTTTGGGAGGAAATCAGGCTAAATCCAGATTGAGATCATGTAGTGATTTCGAAGAAAGCAGCAGACCCAGACCAGTAAATGAAATATTAATGCATCAGAGCTTTAGAAGGACCCCATGGCATTTTCCACTTTCTGTCCTTCACCCCTTTCCTCCACTAGCAAAGCATCTTTCTATCAAATAGTTGCGACTGTTGTGTGTGAGTTCTGAATATATTAATGCAAGTATTTAATAAATTTACTTTTGAATGCACAGATCTGCTCAGTAAATGTGAGGAAAAACTTCTCTTGATATTTGAAATTGTTGGGTTTGTACTCACCCTCAGAGGGGTCTCTGTTAACATGCAGAGCATTTGAATACACAATATAACTGAAAATTTAGTTTCTTTAGTTATGTTAGACATTGATGTTCACAACTCTTGTTCATAGTTTGTTTGCATTTCGGTGTGCTTTAACACAACCAAATATCTATTCACACTGCACTTCTGCCTAGTAGCAAGAGACTGTGTTATCTTTATAGAAGACTTTTCATTCTAGAGACTTTTGCTCATTGCAAAGGACACTTTATTTGACAGTGCATGCCAGCAATGTAAATTGTATCACATAATAAAGTGATTTGACCAATCAGATGAGAAACACAATTTTATTTTTCCTAAATTCTTGTCTGTTTGTTTAAATAATCTGAACCCAAGTAAAGCCTAATCTCTTTTTTTTCTGCACCGTTTTTAGACTCACTGACTTTGCCTGTCAGTGACCTCGTGCTGGTATGAGCTTCTAGAAGCTTAAATCAGCATCAGGTCAAAAGGCAACTTATCAAATTTAGTGGAATTTCATTTTCATACTGACTAAGCAGAGGAAAGAAACTTAGTGAAGCCAAATCTACCCAAGTCAAATAATACAAACAGAACCGGTTTTATTGTTTGAACATTTTCACCCCAACCACAAAAATCTGCAACTAAAATTTACTTACTCTACTTACTTGCATTCTACACTTGTACCTAACCCTCTGTTTAGCCCCTTGTTCATTGCTGTATTCTCGTTGTTTATTCTCAATTGAACCATACTCTTCAAACATGAAATAAATATTGTGAATCAATTGTGAACCCAGTCTGTACACTATACAAGCTATTTGGATAAATAGCTCCTCAGGAAATAAGGCCAGCATATACAATTTAGCAGTGGAAAGTCAGATCAGATTTTCACTATAGACATGAAATGAATCCCAAAGCAGTTTTTGCATTTGTACAGCAAGCAGGATTTTGTCCCCAGTACAAGAAAACTGATTAATGCATGTAAAACTCGGGGAACTGAAAAAGCTCCACAATGGCATTTTAAGAGCTTTGCTCTACAAAGGATTTACAAGGCTATAAGAGACCCAGTACTATTCCTTTCCACGGCTACATTTCCATTCTTCTTTGGTAAGTTCTTAAATACATCATAAAGAAAGGAAGCATAAGCCAGATTCACAGTTTAACAAACTCCCTTGACTTCAGTAATTGGCAACAGATTAAAAATCTCTCTGCCAGGTGAACAGCCATAGGTTTTGTAGGATGCTTCACTCTGCAGAGAATTTACCCCGGGTTTCTTGGAATGCCTTCGATTTTCTGGTGCATTCATCAACACTTAAGAGCATTTAAAATGACTCCAGTGTGGCAGACTGCTCCCTTACTGAATGTGAGGCTGGTGGAATGAGGAATTTGAAGTCCAGAAAGGTGGATGTTTCCAGGCCAGAGTCTGGTTTTCCTCAAACTGGACATTTGTGCTTTGAAATTGTTCCCTGGATATATTATTGGACCTTAAAAAGAAGCCTTGTGTTGCTGCTGAGTCAGAAACAGAGCTCAAGATGCTGGAAAATATCTGGTGTTTGTTCACACATTTTCAGTCCTAAAAAAAGACTCAAATATTTCACACTCAAACAAAAATGACCTCGGGAGGGTTTGTGTGCAGGCACATGAAGTTGTGGGGGTTTTTGTGGAGGAAGAAAGGTAATGGTCAATTAACAGATGTTAATGGAGAACTAGGACAACATATTGTGCTGCACTGCAGTTCAAACAGCTGGAAGGTTACACACATATAAAAAAGAAGGTGTTGATAAACTTCCAGATCTAATTTTTCCTTTAGAGTAAATCAAAACCCAAGGGTAATTTTGTCTAAATACTGCAGAGGTTCATGACTAATTTTTTCCCTATAAATAAGGAAACCAAAGTAAAGCTATGTTAATTGCTGGACAAATACTGTTGTATGTTGTGAATAATTTAAACCAGGCTGTAGACAAGCAGAATTTGCCCAAGGCAAAAATGGAAAATAAGAAGCTTTACAGAATTCTAAATCAGAATAGTAGATGTACTGGTATAGTTTCCCAGCATGAACAACCTTACAGAACTGTGGCAGCTATAAAATAATTGCCACTCTTTATATTATTAACAATTGCTAAGTCATTTTCATTTTAATTAGTCACTTCCTAATATCAATGGATCCACTTGAGTTTGGTCTCAGAAAGTCAGTAATTTTTGAAAACCAAGAAGCAATATAAAATCAGCATATTCTTAACTCTGTGGTATTTCTAATGTTTTGGGGATTTTTTCCTAACAGAAAAGCTTGTAAGCATAAACACAGCAGTATTGATCAGGGGTTCATCAGCTACTCTAATTTTTAGGTCTGTTCAAGACAGTTTATATTTAAATGGAAATGTTTTGCCTATAAAATAGTTTGTATACAAACACAGGACTTGAAGCTCCCTAGTGAATTACTTGTATGCAAAACAGAATATTTTAAGAAGATAATCAATATTGGTAACTTACAGTTTCCAAGAAATTCCCTACCACAGATCCACATAATTCATGATTTTGTGAAAGTTCAAGATTATTTTCTCCACTATGTCTGTGGAGTTCACCATTCTTTACTTCCTTTGACAGTTTAAAACCCAAAGAGATTTTCCATGTGGCAGTAAAATAAAAAGATTAGCCTAGAAATTAATAAATCTTCCTACTGAATCAGTATGCCCTGAGAAAACCTGCATTTCAAAGAAACAACAAGAACAAAACAAGGCAACAAAACTCCTTTGGCCACATGGAACAAAATCCTGCAAAAACCAGCTAAGTCAACAGGAGCTTGACTAATTTACCACTTATGCCAGCAGGGCAAGGACTTCACCTCACACAGAAATGTGCAGCACCACAAAACACGACAAATTTACAAGCACTGAACTGGTGTCAGCAGTTCTGTAGATTTTTGTAGCCTGTAGAATTAAAAAATGTGATTGACAAAATAGTAAGGCATTAATCAGATTTTTTAATAGGATCTTCTGTTAGGAACTTGCTCACTGATGTGCAGAATTATGGAGTTATGTCAGCTGGGACTCTGCTGAGGCTCAAGTTGTTGTCTTAGCCTCCTGTACAACCAGTGTGGAGGAGTATTCTTAAAAAGAAATTAGTTCCATCCTCAAATAAATGCCTAAAATAGGTGGACTGGATCCCAGGCAGAGCTTTACACCACTCCAAACTCACCCAGGCTTGCAGAGGTCTGTTTGGATAATTCTGTACTTGAGAAATGGATCATCAACAGACCAGAAAAATCACTTAACCACAGTGAAGAGATGATTGTTATTATTTTGGGAGCCATAAAGTTCTTGAAGTTCAGGCAGATGCTTTTTCAAAAGCAAGTTGGAGGTTTCTCAAAGGAACAGATCACCACTCATCTCTTTTTACATTTTAGTAAGCTGCTGTTTACCCTGGAGAATTAGATACAGATCACTGTGTTTTGGATGTTTGTTACTGGAGTTAGATGTGACTCCTGTGCATGTAACCTCAAATGAACAGCAGTATGGATACAGGTTTGGAGAGCAGCAATCCAAACAGATAACATTCAGATAGTAGCAACAGTAGCTTTATTTTTCCTTGTGACCTTTATAACAATTTCTACTGCTCTGAATGCTCTGCCACAAAGTGTGTACTGGAGGGCAGAGAACACAAAAGTAGTTAGGATTAAGTTCACAACTACAATGAGGATTATGGGCACTTCCAAGAAACACTGTAATTTTTTTCCCCCTCAGATAATAATTTGATTGTATGTATCTTTCATATTTTTACTTCCCTGACCTAAATTCTAGCCATTGTTCACTACCTTCATTTCAGATACTACAGTGTGTATGAAATGCATTATACTTTTTGACAAAGCATATAAACCTCCTGAAAAACCATAGCTAAACTAAATACAGGAAATACATTATATTGAACACTCACCTACATATACACAGAAAGCTCACAGGCCATAGAAGATGTGAGATAAGCAGAGAGCAAGAGGGAAAAAACAAGATCATGCTTTACCAGTAAAGCAGAAAGATTCTATTATGTCAGACTGTAGGGCATGGTAAGTTTTCAAATTTCTATTTCCCTCTGCATTTTAGGGACTGGTGCAATCTTTGGAACAAGACTGGTCAGTTTGTCACTAAACACTTCAAGCTTACTTATACACTATTATCAGGTTTATTGCTCTGAAGTTTTGCAAACCCAAAAGACAAGCTCTTGGACTAAGCCTAGTGTCCAACAGAGGGCAATGGTACACAATCCATACAATCCATACTCTTTGCTCTCCCTGACAAAGCCTCTGTTTCAGCTGAGAAGCTGTGGCACAGTTAGAGATCTGTGGGGACACCAGACACCAAGCAGTGTCATTATCAGCACGTCCACTGGAACTCAAAAGCCATAAAACTTTAAAGTTTGAATGAAATCAGATGGTATAGGAGGCATTCATACAGCACTGTTGAATGAGTCCCACACAGACAGCAGTTAATCATTCCTGACCTCAGCTGCACAGGGTGGACAGATGTCATTATCTGGTTTCACCAGTGGAAGAGAACATGGAATGGAAGGAACACGTGCACTGCCCAAGGCTGTTGGGACAATGGCAATGCTGCACTTGGATGGGGACATTCCTGCCTCTTACCTTCACCTATAATCCACTGGCTATTTATAGCAGTCATGCATACTTCACAACCAGCACAATTACATTCTTACAGCTCAGAAAAGGAAGAGGAAGGAAGCTCCAGGTCCTTTGAAGAAACAATCTAGTAATTCAGGAGACAGATCAAGTTATGGCCCAGACAGCCAAACAAAATGCACCAAATCCCATGACAGAGAATGTAAGGCTTTGGAGTTGTTTACTCATAGTAACCACAGCTGAGTGAACAGAGATTAACCTCAAAGGGCAATAGAAGGATTAGTTTAAAATATCAGAGTTAAAGGGGAGTCCACATTTGCCCACAGAAGCCCCTGTTTTCATGTCACCATGCTAGTCTCACCTAAAGTCTGTAACAAAGCAAACAAAACCCATCCAAAGGAACCAAATCTTAAGTTCCTGTTAAATCATGAGCCTCCCCACGAGCCATTGCCAAATCACCACTGGCAATGCCTTCAGTCTGATGTCTGCTCTAAGGAGCACATATTGGTTCTGTGTCTGTCTGAACTCAGCTGCTGCCAGGGGGATCAACCCTGCCACTAAAGGGAAAGCAATGGCACAGCCATACTCAAAGGCATCAAACTAAGGCATGTTTATATCAGGAGTCAATTCCATTAACCTGGGGAAAAGGTGACACACGTGAAAAATTGTGAAAGATGGTGCAAGAGTTTCTCTAGTGCCTCCTTGAAAACTGCATGAATAAGAAACTGTGATTAATTTAAAAATGAGCGAGCAAAACTTGACCAACTTGTCACTTTTTTCTCAACAAAGTGGAGTTAACAATTAACTTCTCCTTCTTAGCAGGTGGCATAACAATAAATGTAGATAAAATCAGTTTGCAGACAAAGTATTTTGATTAACAAAAAGCTTAAAGAAAAAAATCTGTGCTAATGGATTAGCAATACTAATTCCTGGAAACAGAAACAGAAAAGAGAGACAGAAAGTACACAAACAGAAAGCAACACAAGCACTTCTAAAGAACCTTCTTCCTATGCACAGTGACAAGGAACAGCCTTAAGATAATGAAAAAATATATAGTCAGTTCATGTGATTACATGTCCACCAGCTCCAGCCTTTTCCCTGCGAGATACTGAGGCAGTGTCTCTGGGGGAAAGAGAAGGAAGTTGGCCTAATTAAAATGCATTTATATGCACAGTCAAAAGTCACACAGACTTTGGTGTTTCCAGCTTCCTTGCCACACAGGCCCAAGTTATCATCCACTTAAATGACAGTACTAAATAGCTGTTTAATTAAATTCTAACAGTAAATACAATTCAGGGGGAAAAGCAAAAACATTGGATCTGTCATCCCTAATCACCCATCCATGTCTCTTCTTTCCTATTGCACGAGAGCATGGCTATTTGTTCTAAATCAAACGTCATGGCACAAAGATAAATATTTCCCTAGGAAAAAACCTTCAGCCTTTGTATTTAAGTGTGTACATAATATATTATACATATCTTTTTTTCCTAGTGCAATAACATTGAAGAATAACTCCTGTCAGAGTTTGGATGAAAGGGAGTTCACATTTCTGGGAAGTTTTACTCTTCAAAAAGCCCTATGTCCCGCACCAATGACTTTTGCTCTTGCAGTGTGTTTTTTGAGGGGGATGGAACTATAAAGACAACTCCAGACTTTTGCCAACAACAGTTTCTTGTTTCTTTTAGTTCTGTTCACTATTCTAAGCAAAAGAGGAATTTGGAAAAGCAATTGAGCTGCAAATGCTGGCAGCTTCTGTTTGATTTGACAGATAAGCTTTATCTTAATCCTATTATAAGGAGTATAAAAGTGTTGGTACAGCAAGTGTTACTCCACTGGGCACAATGCCCACATTTAGAGCAGCTCAAGTAATGGAGGAATTACTCAGGAGAGTAAAACACACATGTACAATCCCACAAAGCATTCCCATACAGTGCCAGGAGTTTTAATTCCACATCTGTAGAATATCAAGTGTAAGAATGGAAAATATCTATGGCATGGCTGGACTCTTGTAAGGTGGAAAATATGAGATGGTAGGAGTTTTGTTTTTCTGCTAAGCATCTAGCAAGCCCATTAGTCATGGAATGCCTCTAAACACAGTGAATCTGTGAAGAAAGAAACAGGAGACACAACATTAAGAGAAAATACAGCACATTTCAGGAGTGAAATATTCCTTCTGCCATTTAAAAAGAATTCTTGCAAAGATGGAAGTATGGATCAAAATTTGGCCTTTGATTCTTCATATTTAAGAGTTATGTGAGTTCACAATTATTTGGATGCAGCAAACTACTTTTTATTTTAAAAAATTAAAGGGGTGGACTGATGATGGTGTAATCCAGCAAGTATTACTTCCAACACCATTCCTCACAGCTGGTAAAGAATAGCATCCAACCTATTGTACATTGATTGTATATTCTAAATATCCTGTAAAATACATCCTTTCTGTGGCAACCTGCTCACTGATCTTTTCTGCATGACTCCAATAACAGCTAAAGGAAAAAAAAAGGGGGAAAATGCCAAGAATTAATCACAAACTCAGATATTATCCCTAAAACACGTGCACAGTAGTACAATAGATGTGCTCCACACAATGAAAACTACTGCAATATTTTGCACTTAAAAGAGTCAGATTGATAGGTATATTTGGGGGTATAATGCAATTGTGATGTGACAGTTTTAAAATTTATACTTGCCTAAGTTAATGATATTGTACTCAGTTTCACTGACTAGCAGAGCCTCTTAAATGGGTTTGGACACAGTATTCAAAGTTTTGAAAGGTAAGGTCATGACACGTCTTGATGACACAGCAGCAAAGAAATGGAACTTCTAATTCACCACTTTTGTGCTAACTTATAAAAAGAACATCTGCTGAACTACAGGCTCCCTACATTTCAGCCATGAAGTATTCTAATTAACTTCAAAGTTAATGGGATCACCAGAAAATACCCAAACACTGGAAATGCAACAAAGCAGAACAGCAACATCATCTGTTCCGTTCAGGGAAAATTCACTAAAGATGGTTGCTAACAATTTGCACTGCTGAGTGCAGAAATTAGTTCCCTACATGTGAGACAGAGAAAAAATGCCCGAAAATCAAACTGATAGTTTGTTTCAATAGTGACAATGGTGTTGAATTCTTTCCAAGTTGGATTTTTTCCACAAGGAGACCAGTTTGGTGGTGGGCAAAGACCTATCTTTTTCCTCAGCAAAATTAACAGTGACAAGAGAGAAACTCTGAACTTCTTTGATAATGAAAACACCAAACAGAAAACAACTTTAGGCAGACTATAATCTTAGAAGTGAGGTCTACATGGCATTTCTGATTATTTGGAAAAAACCACAACAGGAATACACCCTACATCTTCTCTGCTAATATTGAGTCTGCCTGTGAAAAACACCTAGAGAAGAACCTTCACAAATGCCAGAGGCAGACTTAGAGCTTTAGAAGTATCCCCTTACTAGTAAATAATCATTCTGCAAGTTTATTAAACAAATGATATGTGAAAGCTTCTAAAACACATCCAGGTGTCCCTGCCTCACAAGCCTGGTTGTTAACTGATACCCAATGCCTATAAATTCAGCAAATATTGCATGGTTGCAAGGGGAACATCCCTTGCTTTGGTCACATGATTGTCAGCTGAAGATGACCAGAGTTTATTTGGATGACTTCTATATTTCTGCTACCTTCACTATGTAAGGATTTAATTTCTCAGCCAAAATTGATCAGGTCAGCAGAAAAGCTTGATTCTTAAGTGCCCAGTTGTCTGAATGAAACTGATTCATTTTGCACTAAAATTTCTGTCTTTTTTGTGTTGTATATTCATTTTCTAAAATACAGCATGTGCTTTTCCAAAAGACCAAAGTAAATTTCTCTCTCTTCAGAGGCCAAATAAGGAACTAATTTTTCTTGTACAACTAACACAGAATTAACATCTTACATATACTGTAAAAGAAAGCTCAGTCTGTCCTAAGGGTGAATTTTCCTCAGATCTATCCACTAGAGAAAACTGACCTTCCAATAGAGGATCTGTTCCCTGAGAATCATCTACATCTACAGCCTTTAACTTACTCTCTAAGGCCTCACATGTCCTGAATAAAGAGACAGTTACTGAAAAATGTTGGACCAAGTTTGTGGTTTGCTAACCAGCAATCTCTGCTTCAAAAGTCATTTTGCCCAGTATCACATTGTGAAGTCTAAAAATAGCCTAGCCTCTATATTTATACTGTTGGATAAGGTAAGTCCTTAAATTCATGTTCAAAGCATGTAAACAAAAACGACTTTGAAGAAGCCTTGAGACCTGAAAACAGTAAATGCCTAAATGCCCATCATGTCTTAAAATCAGCCACCAAAAATGGTGCTGCATATGCAATTTTGGACACCTAGATTTAAATGCTTTCTAAAAACATGCTGTCTCAATAAAGCTGGTGACAGTCTAAATCAGGAATTTAGAGGCCTGCTGGTTTCTCCCAGTAGTATAGGTGCTTTCTAACTTTTCCAACCCAAGTGTTTTCAGATGTAGGAAGAACAAAAGAGGCAGCAGGTTCAATGCTACCCTCAGGACTCAGCTGCAGGTGCCCCGAAATGAGTGCACGCAGTTTCCACTGACGTTCAAGCGAGCTCTGCATGTGCTAAAGGGGAAATCTTATTTGGCAAGTGACACTACCACACAGCATTGCAATCCACTGAGTACAGAGACAAATCCTGCTTTCATCCTTCTGCAGCAGCAAAGCCACATTAGCCGGCACTCCCTTCCCTGAACCAATCGTGGACTTATCTTTGTTTCGATTTAAATATATTCCTGTGCAGGAAGGGCACAGGATGGTGATTTATTTTCACAGAAAAATATGAGCAGCTATAATGATTAATGGGAGCATAATTTTTCATAACACTGGGATACTAAAAAGAGAAAGAAATGTGGGACAAGTTATGTAATGTGTACTTACTGAAATATGCTTCATGTCTCTGAAAGGAGACATGATTTGCCATCTCTGGAGTGAACATGAGCTTTGCCACTGAGGGAAACATCAGCTGCTTTAAATCACAAGTCAATTCTCCCTAATTTATTCTGATTTATGGTGAAATGCCCATCAAAATTTACTACACCCAACACCAGAATATCCACTGCATGACATAGTCCCACCTCAAAAAGAACAGTATCATCCCTGTGACACGTAGGCTTAAAACTCAGTGACACCCATGAGTACAAGAGCTGCCTTACCCCAAACCCCTGAGGATAAAGCAAGGTTAACACAGCTGCCCTGTGTCAGGACTGAAGGTTCCTGCAGACTATGAGACATTAGCCTGAATCACTTACAAATAGCAGCTTACCCAGAGGAACAAATGTCTTGGAAAGAAACCACTGTTACCTAGGGTGACACTTCTCTTGGAACCGTGCTGAAGTTTCCAAGACAGACTTACTTCAGTTCAAGGGATTAGAAGGCATGTTCACAAAATTTGTCCTCAGGGCAGCACAGAAGTATCACAGCATTTCTCTGTTTTTCTTGTGAAATGGGGTTAGGCACTTGTGCACATGTCTACATCAAGAAATGGGATTTTTAGCTGTGCTCTATGGGGCACTGGGGCCAGCCCTCTAACTTGTATTTTGGGCTACACAGTGACTTAAGAAAAGAATGCAAAATTATCCATATCCCTTTTACTGCAGGCTGCCACTCTTCAAAGAGAGGTGTCTCTTCATCCTTTCTCCATCATGGAAGCATGGACAGAAGCTTCCAGGCTGTGGGAGCTACTTTCCTAAACAGAGAAATGCTTTTTACCTAGTGGTTATAATAAAGTGGATGCTGATACAGTCTAGGGCCTTGCAATGTAAGTAATTAGAAGTTATGTTAGATTGTATTCTTCATTTAGACAAAAGAATCTGCCTGAACAGATATAAACACAAATAAAGCAAAAGCAAAAAAAACTCTACTTCAGAAGATGGTGATCTCTGGATACAATTACTCTTTATATAAAGTTTGTTATTATACAAGAAGGCAGGTTGTCCTTTCTGGAGAACAAAAAACACACATGAATAAGATCACACCCCAGTAAGTTTATCAGTTGGTGGAAAGAATTAGAGCAAGTGATAAATGAAACCTGAGATTCTAAAGGAAGCTTGATATTGGTTGGCAAACCAGAAGTCCACTGAAGTTCTATGCAGAGGTCCCAGGCAAGATGATGACCTGTACAGAGGGTGAAACAATGGAGGAAGAAGCTGAAATAATACTGGAAAATGCTTCTTTAATAGATCTGCTTCAGGAAAAAGTGTTTAAAATAACTGAAACACGTCAGCAATAAAACAGGTACTGTGTTACTCTGCTGCAGTGCTCCTTGCTGAAGGCAGTGGTTACCTCAAGGTATTGTATCAGCCACAAATGTTTTCACAGCAGGGCTACCTTTGGCTGGCAGCCAGAACCCCTGTTTTTGAACCAAATGTTGATAACTGTTTTCTTTCTCAAGTGTGGGAAAAAAAGGAAACACCAAAGTAAGCCTTTCCACCTTATTTGTACTGGTTTTGTGTTTTCTTTTTTAATATAAGGGTATTTTCCTGCCAGTTTTTTTCCTGTGAAAGCACTTGGCCAGCTGATTCCTACTTGGGCTATTTTATTGACTATTTCCTGCCAGCACAGTTCCTGTGTGTGCACAACAGTGTTCCTACTTAGCCATAACTCCATCTCAACCTCTGTGCCTTTACACTCACATGGTGTTCTCAGCTTGGCAGACTTTTGTTTAATTTAAAATTATTTCAGCATGAAAAGGTATATAAACCATACTTAACAAGCACAGGTGATGTACTCATATTTGGATATAAAAATGTTAGTCTAAATACTCTTTTTTCTGTTCAAATTTGTTTCTAGCTCTACAACCTTTTATTTGCTCTTTCAGACCACCTTTCTGTTGAAGCATTGTTGAACTCCTGCTTCAATTAGTCAAGTCTTGCTTTGGAGCTGTAACCCCCAGCAATCAGCAGACCAAACACTAAACTGAACAGGTATTTGCTGGTAGGATCAGGAGCTTATTTTTCTTTAAACCAAAAATTATTTCCCCTCATCCCCATTATTCTCAGCTTTATTTACCACTGTTTATCATTTTAAGGCTGATTTTAAGTGGTGGCATTTTGCTTTCTTCTTTGTTTATTTTGAAGAGTTCACACTGTCCTGACTTAAAAACAAACATATGAACTGCAAACCACATATAAAGGAACTCACCCTGCTCATAGCAAAAGTCTCTTGTCTTCTCTGAGTTAGTTTCAAACCACCTAGTTTATACAAATTAGATCAACAAGATTCTTGCAGCCTGAGAACTGACAGCACCACAAGCTAAGCTTGTAGCTGCCTTAACAGAGAGAAAAGAATTCAATGCATATGAAGGCAGCAAGTATTTTTTTTTCCGAGTCAGAAACAGCAATGTTGTTAAGATGTCAGAATAAAATCTTAAGATTTAAAGGTTTTTTTTATTATTTCCAGCTCCTGTATTCATAAGAACTTGAGTCTTCCAACAGCTTCTTTTCAGAAAATTGAAAAGGCGTCTAAAGCACGTCAGACAAAAGTTGTTAGGTACTTCCCCCACAATGCAGATAAAACCACACATTCATTATAAACCATTGTCCAGAAGATAGCTTTTCATTCTGAATGGCTGGATTTGTCAATACAAAGTTAGAAAAATAAGCATGAAACTAATCCACTGATCTGACAGTATCAGTGGAGCTCATAAAAATCAGATATACAGCAAGGTTTGCCTTGGATCTGCACCTTCAAATACTTTAAAACATTCAATAAACTTTAACCATTATGAAATGTATTTCGGACTAAAATGTCCCCCTTCACCTTCAAAAACAAAACCCCCAGGATTCTCTGCCAATTTGATGTTTGGCATTCTCCAACAAACAGAAGAAGTTCAACAACTTGGCAGAATAGTCAATCTTTTCTTTGAACTCCTATTTCATTTGGAATACTTCCTTTAAAAACTACAGCACCACATCAAAAATAACAAACTAAAATTCTCAGGTATCCAAATCCTGTGGTGAAGGCATCTAAATAGATTCTTTAGGTATGGAGAAAGAATTTGGAATTGAATGCAGTATGAAAAGGGTTTATGTCCAAACAAACATCAACCTGCCAGAAAGATGGGCATGCCCTGCAATATTTAAGAAGACAGGATCTTCTCTTTAAGAGCCCCTCCCTCAGGGACTCTCCATGCTGATAACACAATGTCAGACTGCCATGTTGATGCAAGCAGGGAGAAGACTTGTATCCTTTTGATGGAAGATTAAAACAACCCCAAGGAATATGTCAGGCTCACAGTGAGGTGGACCACCCACAGAAATGAAGGAGATTTCAGCCAGTGACCATCAGAGCATGCACATTCTCAAATAAAGCTCCCTGGCCAGCTGCTGGCCCTGATTAAGTATTTGACAGCACAGGCTGGTGCTTGTGGCCTTAGCCCTGGGGATTAAATCAGGCTGTCAGCTTTATGTTTTCTTAAAATGCCTATTTCAACTGGAAATGAAGCATGAAAGTGTCAGACAAGTGTAAGTAATAAACCTTGAGGAGTCACCCATGTCTGCTGTCCTTGTAGGCTGAATTACAGCCATGCCCACAGCACCACCCCATCCCCGGGCTGCTGGGGCAGTTTCCCACTCTCAGGGGGATTGGGGCAATGCTGTGCCTCCAAAGATGAAGCTCCATCCCCATCTCTGCACAGAAAATGTATTTCCAATGTGTCTATACTAAATACAGAAAGAGCACACAGCATAGAAAAAAAATGCCACTGAAGAAATGCTCCTATTTTTTATGGATTATTTAACTTCAGTCAAACACAGAGCAGAGTCTCCAATGAGTTGTACCTATTGAACCATGAATTTCAGTGAGAAGTATTATTTAACAACTAAGATAATTAAACCAGCCTGCCAGCCTGTGAGCAAGGGCAATATTAATCTCCTTTAGGTCTTCTTCTGTTACAGACAATGCAGGTAGAACAAGGGGGCTTTTTTTCTCAGGCTTTTATGTGAATTGTTACTGGGTCTGATGTGGCAAATGTAAATCCTACAAGATAAACCACCCCATTTGTTTTTAAAAAAAACTTGAGGATAATGAGATTACCAAATCATATACTAAATCTTAGAATGTCTTCCTATGGATCTCAGATAAAAAATTATATTCTTTGGATCCTGAACAGAAAGACAACAGTAACAATATTTTTAAAAGCCTATCAAATGATTGATTATACATTATTGAATACATCAATACCTCAAATGCAATGATCTTTTGCCAGTCTGCTCTAAGTAGCTACAGAAAAAGTACCAATGAAGCATATAATTGAAATGCAAATACTTCATTTTTCATCTGAAAAAGAAAAAAATTCCCCAAGCAAAAATTCAAACTGGACATATTTTTTAAAAAAGGCTTTTCCCACACTTTTCATAGGCAGAGAAGGATATTCCAGATAACTCTATAGTGGATTTTTTTCACTCAAACATATTTGAATTTAGAAGTGGAAACAGGGAACCCTGTACTGCCTCACTTAGACTGCAAGACATATTGCATGAAAATTGATGACAACAACAGCATTTGGTCTCATTTGCAACACATGTAGGAGGCCTAGGTTCAGAATTCAAGTAAAAACAAGACTGTAAGTACACTTAGGTCTATGGGGGCCAGTTTAATTTGAAAAAAAAACAACTGTTGGCAGTTTATCTCCAAAAAAAGGACCAGTTTTATTTTTAAAAGCAACTGTTGGCACTTTATGTCTACCTAAATTATTATTTGGCTGCAGCCAGGTATTTTACAGTAAGTTATACCTGTAAATTGCTGTCTGAAGCCCAGATGGACACAGAATACAAAAACATTAGCTTCATCATTAATTGAACAGCAACTTTGCCATTGTCTAGCAATTATAGCCTCCTTTTTACAAATAGATATTGCTCATTTTGTGAATTATATGCTACACATACATTAACAGCCTGAAGAGTTCATTGATTTAAATTCATGGCATGAAGTTAGGCAGATATGGCAGTCACAGTCTCAGGTTGGATTTTTCAGGTTGAAAGCACCTGTTAAGAACTGAGGCTTTATTCAGCATTTAAATTGCCTCTGTGGAGAGGAGAGGAGAAGCAAAGGATGGAAAAGGAGAGAAAAGGAGGGACAAATAGTTCAGGCTTTTTCCACTTGCCAGCCTGGGTGTCCTTCTGGTCAATTATGCAATTCAGAGGAAGCAGTGTGGTGGGAAAGAACACACAAGGTGTTGGAAAAGACCAGACCCAAATGAAAAGTCTTACTTGGTTAAATAAAAATGCCCTAAAGGAAGAAGACAGGAAAATATTGCCCTTGTTACCAGGCTGACTAAACATCCTAGTTTGCCACTAAAAAAGTAGTTTTTTCTCATCGACATGCAGGTTTTCATTTTTGTGATGATGTCACATGGTACTGTTATCCTTTCACCTTCCTTAGCTTTTACTAATAATTATGAACATACTACCAGTCACATGTAGATATGAATGATGTTTCAGCACCTTGGTGTATTTTATGGTGCCCTGACCCTCTTTGAGCATTATAAAAGAAAGCAGCATTGAACAGGATCAGTTCTAGTTTTGCAGTCATGACAGATACACATCCTTTATTTCAGCTGTAATGACATGCTTGTTTCTACTTCAGCTACTAGCAAGATCTTCACATACTACTAAGTAGTAAATTACATTCTAGGAGAGTCACTCTACAAAGTTTTTTTAATTGTCAACTTCAAAATAATAACATTTATGTACTTTGTATTGTATCAAATAATTAGTTAATGGGAATTGGAGTAGACTAAACATGAGACTATCCCATTTGGGATGCCTCTTGATATTTCCTCCTGGATTAAACATTTAAGTCAGTGTCAATCAGATTAATGTCCACTTTATAATTGTTTTTGGATATGGCTTTACTGAATTGTTTTTGATTTCCACCTCCCACCTCTTCCCCAGTTCATCAGGGTATTTTAACATTTAAATTCTTCCCTTCAATCCATTTAACAGGCTGGTGGTGAACCACTGAGACTATTCAAAGTTGTTAGTTGAATAGGTAAGATTCAACCAAGACTGTGACCATGCTTGTTAGTACTGTTAAAAGTGTCTGATCCAGGCACAAAAGCTAGAAAAAAAATCACCAATCAGCAATAGCAGCAGGTCAATTCTGATGGTGAGGATTAAAATGAACGTTTCTTTGGGACAGAGATGGCCAGGATCTCAGAAATATGTTTTGCAAAGCTAAGCAAAGGGAATAGAAAGCTTGAGGGAAAAATAATGCCATTTTTCAGTTGGACAGGCAGACTTTCAGGACATTCGATCAGGCACATACATTTCATCTATCTCAAAGTGCTTCTTGCTGGAAAAGGTCTGAATGAAGTTGGTTTATTTCATTACTCTCCAGATTCCCTTTACAGTCAGAATTCCTTTCTCCAGTCATAACAGGATACATGCAATTTTCTGATCAATCCTCCAAGCCAAATAACACCATCATTTTCCATAACAAAAAGGAACTTCCTAGAACAAACTCAAATCCCAATCAGAAGTACAAGAACTTCACCTTGCTTTTACTGCCCCAAAACTCATCTAGCTACATTCAGACAGGAGGGCAAGGGGGGAATGTTCCTTCCTGCCACTGTTATATTCTGTCCAAAGTCGGTCCGTCGCTGTCTTGAAATATCTGTGGGCTACAAATCATGCATTTCTTTGATAAACTGACACAACACGATCCTGGATGCTGGATATTAGTGAGCTTCAAATTGCTGAAGGATTTTTTGTCCCTAAAGCTCAAAGAAAGTGAAGGGATTTTGAGTAACAGTTTGCGAGGCGTGTGTTTGTTGAGCAATTACTCCCTAGCACGTATAATGCTGAAGAAAATCTCATTTCTTTTCCAGAGCAGCCTCTGTATATCAGCCATCTGCCACTGACTTTAGCCATCAGCCCCTACAGAAGCACAGTTTCATCTTTCACTGAAGGATTAGCCCATGCCATTCTCATCCGCTATAGTCTTGCCTATCTATACACTTAACGCCTTATTTTTAAATGTCTCCTTCCTGATTATAACACACAGATTTAAATTCTCAGGGACTATGAGAAGATGAGGAGATGATCTGTACAAGTATGAGGGGGGCATTCCATCAAATTTTCAATAAGGTCTGAAAGGGACATAACCTCTCTTTGTTGTGGGTACAGTTGAATCTTTTCTGTTCTCTTCTTTTGCCAGGAAGATATGAGTGGCTGGAGTGTTTGATTCTATATATAACTGGTTGATGTCAGCTGGATGCCAACCCCTTTGGAGAGGATCAGCCCCCCAGTTTGTCTCAGTACTAGGTACCATGCAGATCCCAGCACAAGGGTACAAACCATCCAGGACCAGGCAGGTCACCCCCATGCATAACTAACTTCTGAAGCCTCAGCTAAAGGGTTGACATCGCTTTTTATCTGCACAACAAAACAGTAGGGTAAGTGTATTGTTTCCTGAAATGTTTTGACATTGTCTGTCCTACAAACTGTCATATACAAGACATTTATGTAACCTCGTGACTCTGCGACTTAAAAGATGTTTATATTTTTACTTAGTCAGAAATGCACCTTCTTTAAAGATGCCAGAGGAATTTTTAAGAGGAATAGTTTAATTCCTCAGATTCTTTATTAGATTAAGAAATTTCAAACTGTAACATTTCTGAAAACATAAACCAATATTAAAATTAGTTAGGAATTTACATCTTGTAGTATAGTGAGTAGATGTGAGAAGGCCTATACCACTGACACTGATTTTTGCTGAAGAATTTATGTAACCAACTCAAAGTCCATTCCTTTGAATCTTCTATCTATCAAAACATGTCCTAACATCTGTCTGCAAGCAAGAACTGCCAGTGCATTTTGCAGTGCAGTATTTCTCAGTCAGAAACCCCTGGCTTCACTGTTCAGCCATTCTAAACAGGCTGTTGGAAATGAAAGTTGGCCAAACTGCGTGTGCTGGCTCAACAATATAAAAATGTGTTGTTTTTTTGCAGCAAAGAAAAGTCATATCAGAAAATCACAATGTTATCAGATTCTGCCCTGGCCAAAGAGAGGAAAGAGCAAGCATCAGCCATTATGGATGAAATACACAGAAATGGTATAGCACCCAGCTTACTGCATATGCAACGTTCTCTAGCCCTCCCTAATACATTTTTCTAATCATAGAGTTTAACTTTCTTACTGCTTTGTCTCTGGGTGTTTTGCCATAAATAATCTTGTGGGAGTATCATGCTGCCTATGGTAACTAATCCTTTTGTAGTTGCCTCTTTTCATTTGAAAGCTATTTTCAGATGAACAACTGCTGTGGAGGAATGAAGTAATCTAACAGCTGATGTACATTCTGCTAGGATAGCCTTTCAGAACATTATTTGGGGTTAATAACATGACTTCATTCCACATAAAAGGCTATCATCTAAGAAACATAATGATCTGTACCCTCCTTTTTATTTTCTGCTCTGTTTCACTCTGCTTTTTTATATAAATGATAAAATTTTGAAATGAATGTTTACATCTATGTTCGTCTCAAATCTTGTCTTTGCAACTTACACATTTTACTAACATTTGTCATTCTCTCTAATCCACAGCCACCAAATAATCTTATTTGACAGAAATGTTACTTCTCTGTAGTTGCACTGATGAAAATGCAGGCACTTATTGGAAGGTTGTTTGATTTGCTAAAACAGGTTCTTGAAGTTATGCTTCTAGCATGACACCTTAAGAAGCAATTAACTTTGTTGGGAGTACAAATCTGCTTGGCTTTCATTAGGCATGTGCTGGATGCTTTTGGAGAGCCTCCCAATCCTGCCCATGAAGCCTTTTTTACCATCTACATAAAAGATCAATTTTCTAAAAGTGATAAACACCCCACATATTAATGCAGGGAGCTGCATTAATATTTAAAATTTATGAAAGTTATACCACTTTCATGGGATGAAATATTGAACATTGAAGTTTTGAAAATCTTTCCAGTGGGCTTTTCAAAGAACTTGTGGATGGTTTCTGCACTCACTTGATGGCCATTGTGATTGCATGGAGAGTACAGTGAGAGACTTAAGAATTTTCAGAACAAGAAGCTATGAATTTGCCTGGTCCTACTCCTTGTGATATTTCCAGAGGTTTTATTCTGAAGTTTCTATTCCTAAACAAATACCTCTTTCCTATTTCAATTCTCCACTGAACACACACTCAAATCTGAAAGCCAGTCTGTCCTTCCAGATTTCATTACAACCCCTTTTTTTTTTTGGTATTGTAAACCCAAGCACTACATGTGCCTGAAATAGCCTGTAAGCTCTTCAGGGCAAAAGGGAAAAAAAAAGTATTTCATATGTTTGTTTGGAACCAGGCATTTCACATGGTAAATGTTGCTACTATTCATAGCAATACTAATAAATGTAGCATACAGCCCTTGAAATCATTGGATATTTGGATAATCTGTGCTGATGCTTAACATTTGCCTCACATAATCTTCCCTTTTATTATTTACGTATTATCAGATTTGCTGTCAAGATTCATACTCATAGTTATGGCAGCTTATCCTGCAAGATATGCTGTGATATGTGGCCACTGAAGGCAACTCTAACTCTTAGAAAAATTCTATTTTTGCCTCTTCTTTGGATGCTTGAGATATTTATATCTTAAAAAAATGAAAGTCCATGAAATGGGTGTGATAAGAGACTGAAATTTATAACTGTACAAGCTCAGTGAAGCCAGATAGAAACCAGAAGGATAACCAAAGCTGCGGTGACACAAAGTATAAGCCAGTTCTTTGGGACCAAATCTGAACAAGCCTTGGAAAAACCAAGGAGAAATATGGCATTTAATTTGCTAGATTCAGCTTAAATTATTTTTGACATTTTGTTTTGCCTGAATTGTTAATTCCGTGAGCCTGAATTGAGATCTAGAAGTTGAACTGCTGTTTTCCTGGGCTTGGAATCACTATTTCTAATGATAGTCCTGCAACTGGTAATTACATCAAAATTAAATGTACAGCTCCAGCCAGTCTCACAGCCCTGTGAAACTCTCCACTGCTAACACAGGCACACAATAACAGAAGGCTCTGTAACATAAACCCTAGCACCTTGGAACAGTGTAAGCATCCCTACTCCATTTTTATTTCAGACCCTTTTTTTATAATGCTTTCAGGTAAACAGTGACTCTCCTTGTTAAAAGATATTCATAGCAGAAACAGTTGTTGGTAAACTCCAAAACCAGCCAAGTTTTTTGCCAGTGTCTGAGATCGCCAATCTCTGGGCAGCCACCTCTGCTGTTGGCTTGTGGGACATGACTTTGTCCCATTTTTTAGAGCAAGTGGACACATCATACAATGCTGCAGGAATAGAAACCAACTATAAACCTTCTTGCAGTCTCAAAGAGAAACTGCATGAGTAAATCAGTGGGTGCATACAGTGACCTCCTCAAGCCCTTGGTTTGTCACTGGCAGACTTGGACTAATCAGAACATTTCTAAGACTACTTGGTAAAGATAAACTTGGATGTATATAAATATGTATGCTTAAGGAAGCCCTTAGAATTCATCACTTAAATGCCACATCCAGTTCTATATTACTTCTTAAATGCATTCTTCAGTATCAACATGATTAAGTGTCTTTCCTGATACAGTTAAAAAATCTTGTTTCTTATACAACAACAAACACACTTTCTAATATTTATTATTAAAGTTTATAGTCCAGATTAAGGTATTTAGAAGATTGTAAACTGAAGGATTAAAGGAATGTTAGGTAGTGAGTGCAGGAGCGACTATATATAAATCATATTTAAATACAATCTCCTGTGTTTTTAAGCACAGGACAAAAAGGACTTGGCAGGAGCAAATTAAAGAAATGAAGCTAAAAGGTTAAGATTAGGAATAAACTATGAATTAAACTTTCAATATTATTTTACAGTGTCCATCTATGAAATTCATGTTCTCTTTCTATCATCCTAGGGGATGATAGAAATGTCCTCCTTCTCTCATTCTCCACCACCTTATCTGCACTGACACTGAAACTATCCCTAGACACATCATAAAGCTAGACAGATGATTAGATTTTCATTGGCAAGTAATTCAAATGAACTTTACACTTATGATTTTGGGATGCTGCCTGGATACACAATAGTACACAACTGTGGGTTACAAAGTAGCTTGGATCCTTCAGTTAACATTAACAAGAACAGTGTGTATGTAAGGGAACAGCAAGGCCCAAAATAGATAGCAGCCAGAGTGTCCCAGAAGAATCCCAAGTGCTTTGGACAGAGCCCTGCAATTGCCTTGGCTCCCTGGTCTCTGAGGATGTGTCCCATTCTGTGTACAAACAACAAAAGTGGTTTTTACATGAAAATATTGCTGATTTGTGGGGTGAATTTCTTTCTTCTTACTAATATAAAACTATCCAGCAGTCTCTACCCCTGCAGTCATTTTGAGAAATGATAAAATCAAAATATGACTTGAGGTCCGAATTTCAGGCCATGGGCCAATAACCAGTACAGTTATCTCCATGTCAGAGCCAAAATCCCACCACTATCAGCCACTGATAGGGATACACTGGGCAAGCTGAGTCATTTTCTTCTATGTTAAGAACTCTCTGTTTTGTAACTAGCTCTTAAATAACAGCAGGTTGTTAGGATTCTTTGCACACACTATTTTTAAAGCAGAAGTGCACAATCCAGCTCATGATCCAGTTAATTTGCTCTTGTTCCACTGAAATCCACTGCAAGCATTCAATTGAAATTGGTATGGACAGAAAGGGATCGACAGTGATGCATTCCAGGGCCCATCTACTTGTTTGATTTACTATGTGGAAAACTCTTGTCCATCCAGCTTCAGCTAAATATTTAATATACCTGTCTCCATTAAGTTTTCCTAAATGTCACCACATCACATTGTTTTTGCAACATAAAGTCACTAGGAGACACACACCAGGCTGAACATGCCATTAGCTCAAAACAAAACCCTTTATATGCAATATTGACTTTGGCATTAGCTACCTTCTGCAGCTAATTAATTGTAATGTTAATTTTAAACTGGGCCTCCTGTCTGCTTACTCTGATAGCAGGACACGTATTAAGTATGATTTGTCCTCATTTCATTTTAATGTATTAAAATACATGTCAAAGTTCAGAATTTATAATCCTGGAGACCATAAGAATATGTGAAGCATAGAATGTCCTATTATCATTATATTTCTTAAATTCTGCAGTGTTCTAAGCAAAGACAAATAAATAGAAAATAGTTTCTTCAGTGTTTAGGTTTCTGTATTCTAAGGTTTAAGTTTTCTCTCTAGGGTGAGGATATTCAGTGAGAGTTCAGTCACTAAGTAATAGCTTGCTCAGTGCCACCAGCATCCCAGTTTCCATGAACATGACCATAGGAATTCTGACATTCAGAATTCCTTGTTTACAACCCCGATTGATCTCCCCTTCTCTCGCTTATGCATTCTCCTTTTCAAATTCCACAGAATGTGAATAAAGACATAGGAGAAATTTTCCCCAAGTAGTGAATAAAGAAATGTACTTCAGTTTCCTCTTAGAGAGAATAAAACCCAAAAGGTCCTAAATTAATCAATTCCTAGAAGCAGGTTGTAATTCTTTGCTAGGACTCTCGTTTTCCACACCTTGAGCTTTATTTTGAAGGTTAGTCTAAAAGTAGTATTTAATAGAGACTGGTAGGTATGTTTAAAAGGGGTTCTCTCTTATCTCTCCAATACAGGACACAGAAAGTTAACTGAAGGTTTGATGTGGGAACCTGGGATCAGAAGGAATTTTGTTCCTAGTTTCAGCACATGCCAGTTTTTACTAGGCTGCTATTAATATAGTGTGTAGGACACTATAGACCTGAACATGATAACAACTAATTTGGAGCTTGAGGTGCTTATCATCTTTGAAAATACAGGTTTGTGGTGTTCAATAATCTCCTCCAAAATTCTGGAAGAAGCCTTGATTTCACTAACACCATGTGACACTGTGCTATGTGTTAGCTAAATATGCATTAACAAGTTGTTGGATTTCAGGTGCAGAGCATGGAATATCAGACATTTAAGACAAACAGAAGTTTGTACTTACCCATTGCATTGCAGTCTCACCCAGCCTGAACCTTGGAAAAAAGGTCAGCACGCCCAGAGATATCATGGTGGAGGAATTGTCGACGCTCAGCAACAGAGGGGCCAGGCTCTTCAAGCGACGCCAGCGGAGATCTGACAAATATACATATGAAAATTATCATTATGTGGCAAACAAGCCAAGAAATGTGAGTATTTTGTAATGATTTTTTAGTGATTCTACATCATGTTCCTTTGGTGCACATGATACACATTGTGTATGATTTACCTTACTCAGGAAAAATAAAAGCAAAATCCTAGAATGAGGCTAAGAAGAAGTGAGCCGATTGTATTTTATTAAATGAGATCCTATAGACAAATAAGAAAATAAATTTACATTTCTTTTTATATGGTATAGATATTTCCATCTTTGATCACTTCCTCAACAGAAGTTAAATTACACTGAGAGAAAATGGGATTGAGTTTGAGCTTCAATAAATCTGCCCTTTTAAAAATAAATCTGCACAAAAGAAATCCTGTATAAAAAATCTGAATAACTCCACTGAGCACCCAAGGCTATTATTAAACACTATTATTTAAAAGCCCATCTATGAATACTGTCTCTCCACTTCTCCCTCCATTGAGTATTAGAAGCTACACAGATAAATTCTGAGCACACCATCAATCTTGTCAGAATTCTGTATGCAGTTCTCTGATTTTGCTACAGTCTGACAGATCCATTTCCCTCTAGTCCACTTTTTCCCCCAAAACCACAGAGTACACATGGTTTACAGTCAGCATGACATTCCAACACATGAAAAAATGATGCCTCTGGCTCCTGTTCGCTCCCCTAAGTGTCTGTTTAGCACTGCTGGTGGTGTCTGCATCATCTTTAGGGTTCTGTCTGCCAAAGTTAATCTTTCTAACATACTTCAGGATGACTAGAAAACATTCTGCCTTGATATTTTGTTGTTGTTGTTGTTTCAAGTTTAAACAAGTATTATTTGTTTGCTTTCCTACTTCAAGAAACTCTTACTCTAAACCAGTCTATATTTAAATTGCTTTTAGCCTATGTGTCATAGCTAAAATAAGATGCTGACTTCTTATGAGACTCTAATTCTATATTTATGCAACAATGATTAAGCCTTCAGATGTTTCTTTAGAACTAATATCCCAATAGGAGGGTGGAAAATAACAACATATCATGGATCTCCAGAAAGTGACCCACACTGAAGTTGTTATTTCTACTACAAATAAAGGAAAAGACAGTCCCAAACAAAAGCAGTTCAACAAATGCAGCGGGTTTTCAACTGATATGGGAAGAGATGCTTTGAAGAATCAATGCTTTGAAACTCAAAGGGCTCAAACTTGCCAGATTTCTTGACCCTTGGGGTAGCATGGGTGCTCTGTCTGGCACAGAACAGCTTCTAGTGTCTAGTGACTGAAAAAATGCTCATTTTTGGTTACTTAGACAATTTGAGTGTGAAGGCAATACTGTACCAAACAGCAGGAAAGTGTGCTTTAGTATTGTACACACTGGGAATCAGCTCTGGGCTGTAAACCAGAGCACCAGTGCAGCCCCCAGAGAATCCCATGCCTGAAGTGCTATTTCCTTCTGTCTGAATGCAGCGTGGAGAGCCCATCCAGAGTGTCAGGATGGACGGCCTCGGTGTAGAAGGAATCCCCCAGCATGCCCCAATGACTCCTCCCAACACACCTGACCCCCGGAGCCCTCCCCACCCTGACAACATCGCCCCAGGTAATATGGGAGTCTGAGACACTAAATACATTCATCTTATTGCACAGCAGAGAAATGGCCATTTTAAAGGCAGTATCTTCAACAAGAATTTGTTAATGGACTAACATTAGACACAGACATATTTGATTCAGGTAACTAATCAGAACTTCTCTCAAAATGTGAAGTGGTGCT
Source organism: Dicaeum eximium (assembly GCA_013396995.1). Taxonomy (NCBI): domain Eukaryota; kingdom Metazoa; phylum Chordata; class Aves; order Passeriformes; family Dicaeidae; genus Dicaeum; species Dicaeum eximium. The sequence continues at coordinate 261,766 of VWZP01002274.1, read as the reverse complement.
TTTAGGTGCTTGTGTTCATTTTTAAAAGCTCTGATATACCTTTTTCACCACTTCTCTCTAAACTGAAAACATATCTTAGTATCAAGAGAGACTGCTCCTATATATACAGGTTTTAAAAACACTGAGAAAGAGATCCTCTGATTTAAAACCACATTAATATATTGATTTTTCTTTGCCAAACCATTGTTTCCAATACCCTGCTCAACAGTCAGCAAGCTATTCATTGTAGTTTAATTATCCATAAATGTAAATGTGAAGCCACTAAGTTTTGCTAGAACCCTTTAAAGAGGAGTAATTTTTAAAGGAATTTGCCTCTGGCTGCATAAACTGTTCTTTTTTAAATCCTTAACTGTGAGGGTACTGTTGGCTTTATTTAAAGGAGTGAGTTACAAGAAGGCCTTATTTTGTATTCTTTAAAGACTAGAGAAGGCTAATTTGTTTTAATTAATTTATTCAGTGATATAGCCCTTCTTCCTGTTTATGAATTATCCATGAGCAGACCGAGGTTTTTACAAATTCATTCTTTGTTCAGAATTACTCAATGCATGTTTTGTGCAGACCTTTTCCAGTCCATGTAAACTAGGTCAGTCATGCTCTGCTGGTGACTGCTGAGGCTCTCTGCATCCTTTGGCCAAACACAATGCAAACAGAGGTAGTTCCCATTGCTAAGACATGATACAAATCTTCAAGTCCTTCTTTAGGCAAAAAAGATCTGGTCAGACTAGATATTAAGCCATGGGGAGGTTTAAGCTTATAGAATGAAATAGAATTTGTTTAAAGACTTAGATGTGGAGGCATTTGTGGAAAATTGCACTCAAAGAGGTAGAATTATCTTACTTTTAATTAACATTCTGTTTTTAAAATCTTTTTGTTAATTTAGCCCAAGAACTATGTAGGTAGTCTCTGGTTTTAAACAAATGTTTATAATAGAAACAAATTTATTAAAAATACAAAATAAACTTAGTCTCAAAAGAAATTGGAACACTTTGGAGCAGTTATCTATCTAAAAGGCTACAAATTTCCCCCTGCCAGATCTCTGTTTCTGTGTAGCTGTGGCCTGGTGACTTGACCCAACTGTTCTTTTTAACTCACTGAGAAATTCTGCTGTGTTAGCTCCTGCTTACATAGGATGATATAAAGGAGGCAGAAAACAAATAGAATCATTATAATCATTTTACCTTGATCACCTTGCAGGATACTCCGGACCACTGAAAGAAATTCCTCCTGAAAAGTTCAACACTACTGCTGTGCCAAAGTACTACCAGTCTCCCTGGATAGAAGCCATTAGGGATGATCCAGAACTGCTGGAAGCTTTATATCCTAAACTTTTTACACCTGAAGCAAAGCCAGAACTGCCTGACTACAGGAGCTTTAACAGGTAATCCTTAATGAACACTGAATTTTACTGACCAGAGGAAAATTACTATGAAATAAAATCTTTCCACCAGCTTTAAAACCCCTATCCCCTGTGTTTGCAAGTGTATGCACAAACATGAACACACACAGAGATTACAAGCAGTAAACAAGAGCATTAAGGAGCAAATTAGTCTATCTCTAAAGTATGGCCCCAAATTCAAACTGTAGAACTGGAAGCAGAAGATAAATTGCTAAAAATATTGAAAGAAAGAAAGTATCAGAATCCAGTGCCCAGAGAAGCTGTGGATGCCCATTGCTGGAGGTGTTCAAGGCCAGGCTGGATGGAGCTCTGAGCAACCTGGTCTAGTGAAAGGTCTCCCTGCCCATGACAGGTGGGTTGTAACTAAATCATCTTTAGGGGCCCTTGCAACCCAAACCACTCTATGATTCTATGATTCTGTGCTTCAGTGTACTCAATAAATGGGAAATACGAGCTCAAATTCCTTTCAGGATGCCTGTTGTTGACTTCAGTAGGTGTGGTATCTCAGATCTCTCAGTCAGAACTTTGTTCCTAAGTTGTATAATGCAAAGTACTCTTTCTCTATTTCTTTTTTTAATACAATTCACATGACTTTGTTTTAGGCAATGATGGTGCAATGAACTTTATCCCACAACCAATCCCTCACACTAAATAGCTAGAAGATTTCCTCTTTTATTGCAGTATAACATTTCTTTTATATATTTGACAACCTTCAGCAAAGATTAACAGGTTAAACATTGTTTTACTTACATAGTAACTAGTGTATCATGGCTTTCAGTAGAACTTCTAGCTATATGGACAACACTGGCTTTTTAAAGCTTTAAAGCAAATTCTTACTCATGTCTTTTGCTTTCTTTCATTCCATTTACACTATTTTTTTTTTACTGAAGTAATGGACAGCCCTGCTGAGTTCCAGACAGCTGAGCCAAACCAAAACCCCTCCTCAAAAGGCCAGACAGCAACCAATTGAAAAACAAAATTGTTCATGGCAATACAGACTTAGAGAAAAATACCACAAACATCACTTGTGTTCCTGATGTTGATGTGGGCCTCAGCTATGAGTGCAAGGACTAAAACATTACACAATTCACCATCAAAATTGGCACTGCAGACACTGCATTAGTTCTGATTTCCTAGCAGCAATATACACTGCCACGTTAATAACTGAGTCTGTGTGACACACTCTTCTCAGCAGACAAAACAGCAAATGCAAGTCAGAGATGTGCCACAGCTGCCAACACCAGAACAGTAACAGCACAGTTTATGTACTGTGCTTATTGTAACCTAAAAAAAAAAAAGAGCTCAAGAAAAAATGCTAAAGGTTCAAATACATGGGGACAGAATCAGTTCTCCCTCTCACAAGAGGTGCTAGTCATTATTGTGAAGGACAGCATCAGACAGGGCACAGAGACTCCATTAACAGGGATATGTGTTTTGAGATGGTGTCTCATGGCTTCTTTGTGGATTTTAAGGCTGTCTCTGTGGCCCCGTGCTCTGTTAGCTACCCTCTTTACAACACTATTTGGATTTCTTTCTAGGTGAAATTTCTCTGTGTATGACATAGCAGAACCGTGGCTCATCACAGTCTGAATTTCTTGAACATATGTGCATTCTTATAAGGGAAAAGTCAATATTCTCCCCTGTAACTGCCATGAAAAACTAAAATTTGGCACATAAATCCAGATCCAGAGTGTGAAACTGGTAAAATTCAAACCAAACAATATATAAACATAGTTTACCACAACACTCCTCTTCACGGAAAAAAGCTGATATCTAGTAGAAAAGGATGCCTGGTGGCCCTAGAAAAGCTATTACATGTTACAGTCAGACTTATGTTTTCTAGCAGATTCAAAAAGAAATTGAGAATTTGAAAAATTAAAATTCAAGATACTCATCTCTTGCAGAGGATTTTACAGCCATGAATTAAACATCTATGCTCCTAAAAATGCAAAGAGAGTGTTTGATGATGGGATTTAAAACAGCACACTGCCATGACAATCTATCCAACAGAAGACTAACTGGGCTTCTATGTCTAGATCCTACTAAGTCATTCTGTGCATCTAGGTCACAGCATCCTTGGCTTGCTTAATTGCAGTCTTGGAGAGAAAGCAAATGATACTGTATTAAACACTAAAGTGTGATGTAATGGCACCTTTTTGTTATCAGCGAGGGTATCTATCTAGGCTTTCCATCCTGCTTCATCATCCATTAAAGTGCCATTGTGTTTGTTCTCCTACAAAGCACTGCTACAGTCACCATTAGTCAGGAGGGGTGTGGTTAACAGCAAGTGTGAGCCATAGGATTCCCAAGGGAAATGGGCCTGAGATCCTTCCCAGTTCATTCACCGGCTGCCCAACAAACTGGAAAAGCAGCACAACCTGAGCAGGTAGGGAGGTCTGATGTGTTGGACCTGAAGCACACATTCCCAGCTTAGAAGTATCTTCAGCACTAAACAGCATTCAGAATTTTTCCCACTGTCTGGCAGTGAAGAAGTGACTCTGGACCCTGAAGCAGTGCAATTTTTTATAAGACTAAGGATTTTTTAGAAAACAAAGAAGGAATTCATAGAGGTATTTTTTGGAGTGTAGTATTCATTTTGAGCTGCAGGGACCTTGCAGAAGAGCCATGTCAGGAGGGTTTGCACTGTGAGGCAGGACTGTCTGTGGGACTGGCAGTGGTGCTCTGACAGCACAGCACTGGGCAGTGAGTGAGGCTCAGAGAGGCTCTGAACACACTGTGCATACCAGGCTACTCTTTCTCCTCCTCAGAGATAAAACAAATCTGTGCTAGCAGAGAAAAGCAGCAGAACAGACCATGCCATCTGTCTTCTCTTGAAGATTCAGTTCTATTAGGATTGAAGAAGCATTTACTAGTGAAAAAATTTCTTGTCTCTTTTACCAGCATAGAAGCACCAAGTAATGAATCTGTGGGAAAGCAGCATGAATCTGCATTTGCTAAGGAATCTATAATATTACTTAAATTAGTACCTTTATTCCATCTGCTTTCTTGGAGCTGGATAAAATGTCAAAGGTAGGATTATGAGTAACATACAAAGCACCACATCTTACTCATATAGGACAAGCAAGTCAGACTAGTTCTGCCTCTCCTACCAGATAAATTCTGCTCAGCTTTCTCAATTCCCAAAGACTACCCTTTCAAAAGCACTACAGGAATTCAGTCCATCTGGACTGGGCTCTGTTTTCATTGATTCATGGATTCTGAAGTCTATTATAAAATGCTAAGATCCAGAGTCTCACAGGAATTTTGGGTGCTAACTTGAAGTGAGATTAGTGGGAGCTGGGTGCTTAGCCAGTTCCTCAGCACCCAAATATCTCTGTGAAATTAGCATTAGCTCTTGCACTAAGCTCCTGTGAAGCTCTGAGCATTTTGAAGGGTCAAACTCTTTGCTCCTACATCTCATTTTTTTTTCCCTCAGACTTAACGATAAACAAAATGTTCTATGAATGATGATCCATTTTAAAATGTGAAACTCATATTTTTTGTGATTATGTAACCAAAGGTGCTAATCTAATGCAGTTAAAACATTTCTTCAGACTTTCCCAAATCATTAGCTACAAGCAGTCTCCTATGTTGAGACAATATAATGTTCAATAAAAAAGACTAAGGGTAAAAAATTTAAAAGAAATCCTGTTAAAACGACAGGTCAAAATAAGCATGATTGTGCCTGCTGTTGTTAAATCAAGCACCTACTTTTTAGGAATATGCAAAGTGAATATTAAACAATCTGTTACACTTCCTGGTGCTATTTTCTATGGCTCTGAACGAGCATTTCTGCCCTTGTGAGCAATGACTACTGGAATTTTTTAGGCATGATATTTAGGCTTCTATACAATGAATCAGAGTTCAAGTAGCACAGCTGATGTGCTCACAACAGAGGTCATTAAAACACCATGTTGTCAGACAAGTTATTGCTCACAAGAATATATTTACTGCTGCTCTAAAGGAAAATCAACATCTCTTAGCCTATTACTGCACTCTCCTTTCTGTCAATCGTTATGTGCCCCTGCCGGTAAGGCAGGAATGTAGAATTCTCTGAGGCCAGACTTTGTGCAGCAACTATAGGGGGTATTTTGTCACAAAAGATACTTGAATTTCCAAAGAAAGCCCTCCTGTTTCTGTTATATACAGGAATATGCTCTATTTAAAACCCATAAATACCCATAAAGAGGATATTTTAGACAACAGAATTGTTTTGCCATTTCTACAACTATTATAATTCTGTTTATTTTTATTATCCCTTTAATATATGCATCAATGACAATTAAACATCACAACAACGTGAGAATGTGTATCATAATTAGGGCAGCAATTAAAACAATATTTATTATCTGGTGAGATGTAGATCACCACATTCACTCTGTGCCAATTACCAAGCAATTATTTTTAATCGGTATCATACGATATCCATGTTGATATTGTGACCTAGAAGACAGCTCCACAAGAAAAGCTTGATACCACAGGCTCAATACCAACTTTGGATAAATAATTTCCTTTGACCTCAAGAGAGTTTAATGCCTGGACTGGCTGCTGCTACAACAACATCTTGTCTTATCATCATTTGAAACACATTTTTAGAGCTTAATCCAAAGCAGAGTTCTTCTCTCAGTGAGGGTGCATGCCCAGAGCTTGCATGACTTTTTATATCTCCCAGGATTGATGCTTTGGAGTTAACACCATCCCCTTCAACAAATGCTGCTCATACCAAAATGCAGTGAATCATCCATGTAATGACAGAGCAGCACCATTTCTTTCATGTCACAGATTCATTTTTCTGAAATAATCTCTTCTTTTTGTCTATGTGTTCTTAATTCTTAGTACAAAATTTAGGGCTTTTATCCTGCTGAAAATTCTAGACAGATCTTCAAATGATCTCTTTTAGTTTCTGTAGGTATTAATTTCTCTGGGCTTCTCTTATAATACCTGGAGCCACTGGAAATATATTCCATCAGATCTGTTGTTCTGTACCATGCACAGAATATACCAAGGCTGGTGAAATTGCATTTCAACAAAAATTCATTTTCCCATGCCATTACATGTCCAGTTTTGCAGAAACCAGGTGCTCTTGTGCAGTTTAAAAATCTGACACTCTTCACTGGTTAGAATATATCCCAGCAAAGTTATGCAGCTGATCAAAATGCAGAGCACATACCATGGTCTGTTTGTTTGTACAAAGGAGGCTGGAAGAAGGGACAGGAAAACTCAAGGGGTTTTTTTCAGTCTGAAACCTGTATGTACAGAAGATCAGGGAGGGTACTTGGAAATATTGTTGTTTTAAAGTATTTGCAAATGCATGTAACAGTCAACTCCAGCTTAGTATTCCTTATCTTTCAGCTTCTCAGGCTTATTGCCTGAGGGAAAATTTACATTTAAATAACATGAAAAATGCTGGCTGAACAGTGTTTCAAGGTCTAGTTACATAAACATTTTATTCAGAAACAAAGCTGGTGTATCAAGTCCTCACCCATTCCCTCCTTTCCAGAGCATGTTGTCTTTGGCTGTTCCTTTCTGCTTCACTCATTAAGCTCCACTCCTCTTCACTTGTATTGCTGCAATTGTTTGAGCATACTGATTTAAACCAGATTGCTGAAATAATTTGAATTTTGAAGTGCTCCTCTGTTTTGAAGGGTCTTTGTTTAACCCAGATGACAGAAGTGACCCCAGTTTATAGCACAACCCACATACATTCTAACTGGTACAACAATATGGTGCTGAACCACAGCCTAGTGGGAGGAACAAGCAGCTGAGGACAGGACAAAATGGGGTGAGAAGTTTCTGAACTAATTACTTGCTAGAGAGAATGTGTTGAGCTACAGTTTCAGACTTATCACAAACAGAATAAGTTTAGTAACTGACTCACCAATTACAGGGTTTTCTCACAACATCTTTTCTCTCGGCTTTTCCATCCATTTGAATTTCAAAAAAGTCTGCGGGCTTTATCTAAGGGGAAATTAATCAGATCTTAAAAAGAATTTCCCAGAAAAACAAAGAGAATGCTTTTCTCCAAAGCTTGAAAATGTAAACAAGAAACTGGAAAAAAAATCTGTTCTTTTCAGCTTCTGGGAGGAAAAGAAAACAAGTATATTTAAAATCATATTTAACTTTTATTTCTCTGATATCTACAGAGTTGCCACTCCCTTTGGTGGTTTTGAGAGAGCATCAAAGCTGGTTAAATTCAAGGTACCAGATTATAATATGCTGATGCTAAATGATCCCAGATTCATGATCCTTGCAAACCCTCTTGCTGCCAGAAGATCCTTCAACAGGACTCCCAAAGGATGGACGTCTGAGAATATCCCTGTAGTGTTCATTCAGCCTGCAGAATCCACCACTGTTCCAGAAACAGAGGACCTGTGAGAGAGGCTGCATTCTACATGGTACAAAATGCTGAAAGCTGCACAGCTGTGTATTTTTGGTCCAAATATTACTAAAGGCTACTGACAACATTTTTCCTTGGAAGCTGGAGTATAACTGGTAATGTAGGATGCAGTGTCTCTTTTCTGGCACCCAGTTTTATCTGTAAACATGAGCTAAATAAAGTAACTTGGCAAATATGACAGTGAGATTTTCTATTTGTATTTATGTGTTCTTCTTTTGCTTCCTGAAACCTTTGCATGTCATTTAAGAACAGATGTACCAAGAAAAAAAGGAGTGACACTACTCTCAAGGGAGTTATATGTACTGTAATTTAGGGAAAACAACCAAGCAAACTTCTGCACTCAATGCACCCCAAGTCCTGCCTGCTCAAGAAAAGCTCTGACAAATCAACCTTCTTCCCAAACCCTGCCTTTAGCCCAAGGTAAGAATTGTGTCATTACTTCAGTGACAGCAAGTTCAGGCCATTTTCCTCCTTTCTGACTCTTCCTCAGCTGTTATGATGCACATCAGTGCCTGTGTCACCTGGATTTGTTTACAGAAAACTCAGTATATTTGGCAATGACAAGGATTACGTTCTGGGATGAAAAAGTACACAGGTATTTCCTGGATGTCTAGAATGTTTGTATTATTCAGAACTAAAAAGCCCAGCAATGACTGGTTATGTCAAACATACAAAAATAGTATCATTAAGCTCTGTTACCACAAATACTTTTCTTACTAGAAGAAAATGTCATAGACCTTTTCTCCTACATCTATACTGGGACTTAAAAGCATGAGAGAGTCCTTGCTCTTGATATACTGACAAGCTCTGATATTTTATAAATATCAGTATACGTGTTTTTCAAATGCCATTTCAAGGCAGGTAGTTGGCAAAGGAAATTTTGCCATCCATTTCCTTTCATTTATGTTGTCACACAATTTTTACAAATAAATGTACAGGTCCTGAAGAAGTTTAGGAAATAAAGACATAATTTTTTTTTTTAAAAATCAACCTGACTGGCTGAGAACACTTTCCTAGCAAGGAATTAGTTTGGGGTTCTTAACTGTGCACATTGTACCATTAAATGGACAATGACGAAAATACAAATTCTTTGAAGTTAAAAATGCAAGACTAAAGAAAAAAACAATGGTGAGGTGTAATACAAACAAGTTCTAGAGGAATTAGTATTTTATGAGCATTCATAAGGCTGTTTGAAGAGAAATGAGAGAAAACTGGTGGTTAGCACATACACAGTGAAGATTGTGAAGAGGGGACACCTCATTTTTCCTGTATTCTCTGTAAAAACAACCTATACATGCAGAGCATGCCACTTTGCTTCTTACACAGCACACATAAGGGCAGCTTTAGTTCCCTATTTATCCGTGGATCCACTGAGCAGAACGGGCTCAGGAGGCTTCAGATGTTTGAGAGGTGCTGAGCCTGCTACGGACACGTCCAGCTGATGGTCCGAACAGCAGAAATCACCAGCAGTCCTTACGTTCTGTCTGAGACCTCTCAAAGGAGCTGTGTCACCGCAAACCCGGGAGCTCTGATTCCCCTCTGGGCTCAGTCCTTAGCTGCAGACCAGGAGCCCCATGCCCCCTGTCTCTCACCAGACAGCCACAGGCACACCAGCCCATGGCACAGCACAAGTGCTCCATGGAGGCCCAGCTGGCTGAAGGGTCAGCAGCCACACTGCTCAACCCTCCCGTACTGCGGGCCGGTGCCAAACCACCTGCTGGGAAAGGGCCACGCTAAACTCCTGAGCCGTGCCTGGGAAGGGTTTGGGAGAGCGCTAATTGGCACAGGGAGGGCTGTGCAATGTGCTAAACATTCAACAGCACGCAGGAGCCGGTGCCAGTGTCCAGGAATGTTCCCTGGCTGCATCAGCCTGGATGGAGCCTCATTGTGCAAGTCCCACTGCAATAAACAAATCCTTCTGCCAAAATCCAACTCTGTTTGCCACGAAGGAACATCTCTTGGTAAGACTGGGAATTCAGAAGTCTGCTGTTACCTTCACTGGGTTTTAGGACCTGCATTTATTTTTTCAGACTGTTATATTGCACTTGAAATGTATCCTATAACTAAAGAAAAGCTGCAGGGGGGCTCCTAAAGGCTTCTTTTAGCTGTAACAAATACAGCTGCAAGGACAGATTGAATGGGAAAACACGCAAGTAACAGATTTACACAAACAGAAACAAGCACAAGTTTATAAATATTTCAGGAAATGTGCATTTATCATTATGTACATTTTATCACAACACACTCATATTTGCTTCAAAAAGAGAAAGGCTCTGAGGGGTATGGTGAGAAATCAGAAGTATGGTGAGAAAATATACAATAAAAATGCCTAAAAGTCTTTGTTCCCAAAGGTTTTTTTGCCTCGTTTTTATTTACATTAAGGGACCAAAGTGCAGCAGCATAAAGGGAACTCAAAAATTCATTTAAATTATTTCACTAAAAAATATATTGATTTGAAAAAATAGATTTGCTGTTTCCCAGTATACACAAAATACCCTATGATCACAAAAAATAAATAAGAGATATACACTTCTAAATAGCTCCATGACTATAAGGGATTCTTAAAACATATAAAACTTAAACCTTTTTGACATGAAAAATCAGGGTTCATGGCCTGTACTGTCTGCTCTGGAGGAAAAAATATTAACCACATGCTCCCTTCTAAGAAGTCTGAAATATGTTAGCATGTCTTGGCTGCTTTCCCTCCTGCATGATCCATACAACTAACAATTGTGGAAATAAATTATTATTCTATTGTCTCAAAGCATCTCTGTGTTTAAATTAATTTAATACACATTGTCTCAATCAGAAGCAGGAAAAACACACTGGACACAGAATTCTACTCCCAGTGAAATCAAAGAAAGGTTTTGACACTGCCCTCTGTGCAGACAGAACTTCTACATGGTAGTTATTTCATCTCAAACATGTATTTTTAATCAGAATTTATAGTATATGCTCAGTATAAGAACGGCTATTTTGGATTACAGAGCTGGGCCTAACTATGTAGGTAGTTTGTTTTGCATTTTTACATATGGTGAAGTTCTAACAACCCAAATCATGCCTTAGAAATACTCTGGGAAACTGCATGGAAATGAAGAGGAAAATGAGCCCATATCTAATTAGATCTCTTTAAAATTATTTTCAGACCAGACATAAATAATCTGCACTCTATCTCAGTTCTTAGATGGCCTTACTAAGCAGCACAAAATATTCTGGGCAACACCTAAACCAAGAGGATAAAATAGACTTCCTAAAATACATTAAGACTGGGGACTGTAAGCCCCCATATATGTTAGATTAGAATTTCTCTCTGTGAGGCCCATAAATTATAAGCAGAATAGACAGAAACACCAGAAGATCCCTATAAGGCTGACAGGTCACACAGCACTGGCTCCTTCGTTATTCCCAGAGGCTACATACTGTTCAAAAACCAAATAAAAAGTGATCTAAATGATTTATAAATAGTGTGTTTGCCACAGAGCTGTTATGTAACTGGGTGTTAGAATATAGATTATAAAAAAGTTACGAAATGCAGTCAGCATACTGATACAGCTTAAGAAACAAAAAATTGCATATAAAATACTCTTACTAAAAGGAAATTAAAAAGTCACTGAAAGGGTAAAATCCTCTAAAGGAAATAATGCATTATATTAAACAGCCAGCAGACTAAGTGTTCAGAGCAAAGAAAAACTACTACAGAGTTCTAACCCTTCTCTCCAAAAAGAAATTATCATGATTTAAGAGTACAATAGAGGAGACTGAGAAGACAAAAAGACAAATAAAACTTTACTGCAAGGACACAGTAATTAAACTACCTCAACACAAACAAAGGAAGTTATGACAGAGGTCTCCACAAATGGTATGGAAAAGATGATGAAGGAACAATAGCACAGGAACAAACTGACTCTTAATAAAATGGTAAGGAACCAACTTTAAAATGAACGGAATAAATACTTTTTCAAGAAATGCCTAGTTGTGGAACCTGGTGCTATAAGATGCTATGGGTCAAAAACTAATAATAACTTCAAAACAGGATAAACAACCTCATAGTGCTAACTATGCCAATTATGGATAACGGCTACTATGGGATCTGCACCTGGAACATAGGAAGTGTGTGAGAAAGATCACCTCACATTTACCCCATTTCTTCCTATAAAAATAAATATAAAAAATATAATCTTTCTATATAAATATCTTCTGCTGGGCACTGTCAAAGATCTGGGAAAGAAGGATTTGTCAGTCCTATGAAATACCTTCTGTCTTCCCAAAGCCATGTATTAAAGTACCATGTCAATTCTAGCACGTGCCGTTAGTACTGACGTTCACTAATTTACATCAAAATACCCTTTAGGAGAGCACTGAGAGCAAAGCCAATTCCACATGAACATTTAAATGTAAGCTGGAACCAGAGGGAGCCAGGGTTAACCTAAACCTCCCACACAGCATATGGGCACTGCAGGGAACAAAAAGCTTGACCTCAGCTACGCCTTTGGCAAGACTCCTGATCCTATACAGAGAGCTCAGGTTAGGACACAACATATAAAACTTGTTCCTTAGTTTTCTCTTTAATAAAATAGAAATGCTAATGCAGGCTGTATAAACATTTCCTTTTATTATGTTTGGGGGTTGGGGTTTTGGTTTTTTTGGTGTTTTCTTGAGGTTTGTTTGTTTGTTTTGATTTTTCATGTTAAATAATGAATTTTATGGTAAAAATAAAGGAAGTAAAGAATAGCCTTACATGAGTACATACATAACATTCCTGGCTATGGTGTACAATGAATGCAAGAAGTGTTACAAGTAGAATAACATTCTACTTTCATTTTACTTGAAATACTGGATTTCATTCTACAATGGGCAGGCTCTAACTACTAAAAATATCAACAAATTAGTATTTTATGTTTTTTAAATAAAGATGTAACTTTAGCTATTAAAAAGTCCAAATAACTTCTCTTACTATTATTTTTGGACAAAACTATAAACTAAATTCAGGATGAATTCACAACCTTTTTGTTTTCAGATGGAAATTGGATTTCCTGAGAACAGACTATTCATCCAAAATACCTGGCCCAGAATTTGCAATACTTCCCTACTGCACAAAGACAGTGTGAGACAAAGTTAAATAACACTTGCAAGAGGCAGAGGATTTATAAATCACTGTAAGAGTGAAAATAAGCCCTGGTATTGTGAGCCAACAATTCTTTCAAAAGCAAATGGAGATTAAAATATTCGATGGTGTTTGTACAAAGAACAGCTTGAACTTTGCCAGTTCAGAGCTGGCTGTACTCATTAGCACAGGAATGCCCTCAGGCTGCTTTGCATGGAAGGTATAACTTAGAACTGGATTTCTCTAGAGTTCTGAAGGACATATGGACAGTCATCTTCTGAAACAAAAAAGTAAGAAGTTTCAAATCTTGAGGAGATCCTGGGTGCTGGGAGGCTGCCCATACCCAGTCCCCAGAGGGGGAAGGCTGGCAGCCATGTAGAAGTCCTTAGTGTATCATTCCACTTCCTTTTCCTTTGAGAAGATTCTCTGCAGAGCCAAGTTAATCTAGGCAAAAGCTAACTTGAAACAGTAGTTACTGTGGTCATTACCCTGCAGATTACTGAGATGACTATGCAAGATAACTACAAATGATTATAAACAAACATTTGAGGCATGACAGGCTCTTCCTAGGCTGGCCTACTGTACGTCAAGGAGCCAAGTAAGGCTTAATTCCGGCAGCGAATTCCAGCACTATGTCATTCCTCAAGGTCTTAATGAGAACATTTTGACTATTTGCTGGCAAAGGTAAAAACAAGAACACGCTGTACAAAAAGGAAGGAAAAGAGCAAGCTGAACTAAAATGGAAGTGTCTATTTCCTATCCGGGTTTTGCAGTGATGCAAATCCATTTCATTAATGTCTCGTTGCTGAAAAGGAAGCGATAACACACACAGCTCAAAATGAAAAGTCTCCTTATATTTAATGATGCCACTTTATCATTTGGTCAGATGTGGCTTATAAAATAGGCAGAAAGAAAGGAAAATGTGGAAATGGGAAGCATTAGTGGGAAGGAAGCAGTAAAGCAGACCTGCAGCTCTAGGGCTCTGTGAGATGAAGACAGTGCTATTCTAGAATGTGTTCCTTGCACAAGACATTTTCTCTTAGAAATGTTTAGACACCTCAACAGTTAAAAAACTTCCTCTAATTTTCAGTCTAAATTTGGTCATACCCATCCTAATTTCTTATTACAACTTTTTTAAAATTAATACATGCTTCCTTTCCTGTCACATTTGCTTCAACTGGTATATTCAAAAACTGTAAGGTCTTTTATGCTTCAGTTGTCAAGACTAAAAAATTCAAGTCCTTTTAGTCTCTTGTCCAATCCTCTCATTTAGTAGGGATTTAAAACATATTTTTACAACTCTTCTAAGTTCAATTTCTTGCATGTGGATTTCCAGATCTGTTCTGTTTTAAGGTCTCACCAACCACACGTACAACACATGGCATCAGTACTGTTTTATCTGTACAAGAAGTACAGGGATGAAATTATTTGTGACTGGATTCACATTTTCCACAGTAGCATCAAATCAGTGACTCACAGCCACTCTGTCTTTGGCTTGCACACCCACTTCTTGAAAATTCTCTCATCTTCCATTCAACAAGCTCTGAGCTTTAATCAGGGAGCCTTTCCATCAGGGTCTAACACATGACCTTGTACTTTATTTTGTATCCCATTTTATTTCTCTACTCCTCAAGCTCATCCAATTAGTTCAGTACGACATCATGCTCCAGGGATTGTTTCCCAACTTTGTGATGTCAGCAGAGCTCATTAGCAAGTTCTAGTTTGTGTGCCAGGATAACTAATGAAAAAATGATACGATATGAGTTTCAATATCAATTTTTGGACAGCATTCCAACAACTTCCCCCTGCCATTAAGTGTAACATATTGCCACCTTTTCCTCTGGGCTACTTCTTTGCCCATCTAACACTTACCTTAAAAATTCCCCTTTTCTTCAGTGTAACAAATTTGTTTATCTGGAAAAGCAGTTACTGTATCACAGAAAGAAAGCAGGCAAGTCTGACATCGTCTGTCTATGGCAAAAAAAAAAAGTTTTATGCTAATTACTTCCACATTTTTTTCCTTAAGAAGTCACCATAATCTTTAAATACCATGTTTTAACCCTTTTACATTTTACTTGGATATAGACTGAGGTGCATGAGGAAAGGACTCAACTCATGTATTTTAAATCAAATCATGCTCAGTTTCTCACCCAGGACAAAATACAAAACATTTTTTGCATTCTATTACCTGTATCTATTAATGTATTTTTTAATGTATTAATGTATTTTTTTAATGAGACAGAATAGATATTATATAATGTCAGCCACTATATTACTTTTAATTTTATACTCACTAAATTCTTCTCTTTTATTTTCATTTTACTTCAGGTTGGGTTTCACCCTGAAAGTTCAATTCAACCAGAGGAGTTGTCTGTATGAATCAGACCTCTTTCTTTTCTTTTTCTGTTGCAGACATCCATTCTTATTGGTTTACATGCTAGGAGGAAGCAATAAATGAGACCTGGAAACTTGCAAGGATTGTTGAAGACTGATGCAACACAAACAAAGACCATCATAAAAACTTTATTTTTTCAAGAGCATCCAGATGAGGACACAATTTTAAACAGTTGTCAGATATATACAGCATGCACAGAATTTTCTTATACTTCGACTGTTTCAGTAACCAACTTTAAAAACAGAATAGCCTAAAATAGGAAAGGATTTCAATTGCATTGTTGTTCCACAGAAGCAGATTATTGGACTGCAAACTGGATTATCCAAGAGGAAAAATATTCAATTGCAAGACTTAACGCAACCCCCACCCTTTTCCTTGTTCCTAAAGAATGAAAAAAAATCAAGAACACAGAGACCTTGTTCCAGGCCCATTATCATCAAAAAGTCTGGAGAAGAATGCAAACCAATGTTTCTTTTTCTAAGGGTGAAATTCTAGATGACTTCAACGAAATTGCTTTTGCCACCCCACTGAACATTGTAGCCCTTGAAAGCTACCAGGAAAAATTGTATAGCCAGGCTAATGTACAATGAATAAGAGCAAAATATCTTGTGTTTATTCCTGCAGGTACAGGAAGAAAAGTTTTTAAAAGGTGGCTGTGCTCTATGAAAGTGTCCACAGCTAACTGAGAGGAGGAGGAGAAAGATCAAACTTGACCAGAAATGCTAGGAAATGCTAGGCAGTTTTTTTTAACCTGGCTAAAACAAACCACCACTTAACACTCTCATTGCTTCTGAAGCCTCACTTGGAGCTTTTAAGATGAAAAAGGCCAGTGATGGTTTTTTTCAGACAGGATTCATTTTCTCCTTTCATTCATGCCTTCTAATGTCCTCAATTTACATGTATAAGTTTTTGGCTCTATGCAGGATGTGGGAATGAGATCAATTGGATGAGTAAGCTTCATGTGACTGCTTGCTACAGACTACATGAGGAAAACACTGCTAGAGTGTGTTTAAAGAAAGGTTGTGGCAATAAGGTGTCCATGGGAGGGAAGATTTGAGCACTGGAATGGAGTTAGGTAAAGTTCTCCATAAGAAAACAAATCCTCATGTAGCTTACTGCAAGCTGAAGATATATTTTTCATTTGTTCTGCTCTTGTTTTGGATCTTTTTGTGGCAATACAGCTGAGCACACAGCCTAGAGGGCTTGGGCTAAAGTGTTGTTAGGGCTTCCCTTCAGACCCCATAGCAAATGCATATGATTGCTATTTGATGTCACAAATAATAACAATACTATTTACCTTTCCTCTGGTTCTTCTCCACCTGTATGGCACTCCATCCTACCAGGGTGTTTTCCTTAACTCTTGCAGAATTATGCAGGGCACTGAGCAAATCACTCAATGAAAATGCACTGCTCCTGAAGACAAGCGACTGCAAGAACATCTTGGAATTTGAAAGATTTTTTTCTCCTCTCCAGGCAGAACTGTTTAAACATATGATCTGACAATACTCCAAAGGCTTAGAGAATGTGAAAAAATCACAAATTCTGAAGTAACCCTTACCTTACTTAATGAAACTTTATACTGCTACAGCCTATGCAGAATAGGGCCCAGTATCCCTGGTATCTTTCAAACTACATTTTCTTCTAGAATGATCCTCTTTATCCTTTTTTTCTCCTGAGAAGAGTAGCACAGCCTCAAACACTCTTCAGAGCTCAGTAATTACTTCACAACAACACAACAGCAATTCCTGTCCCCTGGAATTAAACATGTTTTTCAATTAAAATGGCATTATCTCCTAAGTGTCTTACAGTCAATGCTAAATGGTACTTGATCACATAAAAAGTGTTTATGATAGACCAGTAAAACAGACTGGACCATAACAGGCAGTACAGTCTAGTGCTGAATTAAATGCAGTGAAAAAACTTAAAAGGAGAGATGTAACTAATAAAGCACACCTTAAATTCTGCATTGGCTTGTGGAATTTTCTGCCTCAGACCTTACACATAATTTGCTAATTTACTTTTTGCAAAATACTCCAGTAAGTACACACGGTTCCTGTTAAGTACACAAAATTGATTTCACATGATGAACAGCTCATGAAGAAGGAGGAAGATCCATGCAGAAGACAAGAGCAACAATGACAAAACAATGACTCAATAAAACATTGCTTAACTATTTTTCAAAAAACCCCACAAACTTTAGTATTCTACCCTTCCAAAAAGAATTAGAGCAGGCATATTTTTTTATGAAACATTTGAACATGAAGAGGATAGCAGCTGATTGAAAAGGCTGTTGTAAACATGTTCCAAGCATTAAGAAGAAATATGAAAGAAATTAGAGAATAGGTGTTCCAGTACAGCTACAGGTATAAAATGTTCATTAAAAAATCCATATTTAAAGAAAAAGGACACAATATAATTATTTCAGAGGAAGAACTCAGAATTTATTTACAGAACAGCCATTGACAACAAGACTAGGGATGACCCTGGAACAGGAAAATTGTAACACCAAAATAAACCCTTGTGTGCATCTGTAAAACACAGATCCGTAGCTCAGTCATTGATGAAAATGATGTGTGATGCCTGCAACATTGAGGAAAAATATTTAATGCAATTACCTTTGAATATTTTGATGTCTACTAACTCTGTTAAGACTTTTCTTTTGGCATGTAGCCATCCATAAATGTGTTTTACCCTGGAATGGACATCTGCAAACCCCCAGTGCCCTGCATGTGCTTAAGGATCTGGATAAACTCTCCCTCCTTTCCCTCCGAGCTTGGTGTTTCGATTCACATCCTGAACACACCTCCTTCAACCCCTCTCCTCCAAGTTTAGCACCTCTTCAGCTCTCCATCAATTCTCCAGTGTAACAATCTATTTACTAATAATACCAAAGTGTGCTCATAAACCCACAGAAACATTATTCTGCATCATGCCTAGCACATATCCTGCACTGCCACAAACGGCAGCAGGAAATCATTTGCTCTGGTAGCATTGTTTTGTACGTGCACCATTTATTCTAATTTTAAAATTCTTCTGCTCCCTCATTTAGGGCTTCCTGTGCTGCACCTGTGTCACTCTCTGCCTGAATTGTGTGTGGAGGGCTCTGTTAAGATTCACTGCTAGAGAATCTTAAAATATACTATAATTAAAGCTCATAGGCCACACTTATTCCGAGAGAAAAAAAAGAAACAGAAGAAACCAATATAAATCCTAAGGGACTTCTAAAGATTAGTGGTGAAAAATCCGTGCTGAAGAAAGGGCAGAGGCAAACATGAAAAGCAGAGTTCAGGGAAAGCAAAAATATCAAAATGAGGTCATAATCCCACTTTGAGACACACAGATGCCTTTTCTTGACTGGCTTTGCAAAGTAATGCAGGGATCAAGGACTGAACTGACACTACCCAAAACAATAAGCAGAATGCTTTTTATAAGTGTGCAATTTGCACAAACACAAAATTAGATTTTTAATTGCTACGTTAACACACTGACTTTCAACATGTTTTTACCCTTAAATTTCTAGTGAGTTCTCAATAAACAGTTAAGAAAGAACTACACAAAAAAGTAGAGCCAGGATACTGTATGAATCTTAGAACAATGGATCAGATATCCAATTCCTTTTAAAAAATCACAAATTCTAGGAAAATTTTAAGTAAACAAGAGACAAATAAATATGGTATCTGTTAAAAACTAAAATGCATCTGGTTAAAACATCCTAATTCATTTTTTTTAATACAAGTCCTGTAGTAAGTAACTCCAATTTGTGACCATGACTCCACAAATCACTGAGAAATGTGGCTATCTATCTGTTGATCTATCTGTCTCTATATATGTAAGACAAAAGTCTGGAAAATTTAATGAAAATCTTGCCAAAGAATCACCAAATCAAAAAGCTGTTGAAAAACATTGGAGAGTGAACCTGCTAAAATTTCTTTGCTAGTGGAGCTTTTACACTGGCAATATAATGGAAGAAAGAGTAGCAAAAAGTAATCTGAGGAAAATGTATCCCTTAAAAAATGGATACAAGAACAACAAAAATGTATTTAAGGCTGTGAGCTAATTTAATGCAGTGCCTTGTATTCCACACAGTCATTTTGCAATCTGGATGACCTAAAGTAGATGCAGAAAGGGAACTCTACAGGGAAATGATTTTATTTACTATTGCAGAAGATGCTGTTGGAAAACTGAACATGCTCTTAGGCACAGAAGCAGTTTTCCATTCCTAGAAGACTATCAGAAAAGCAATTGGAAGAGAAAAAAATCAAGCTGTATCCATCAGCATGTGCCAAGGATTGATGTTGGTGTGGTAGCACCTCAAATATCATCACTAATCTAGAAATGAAATGTGTTAGTGAAATCCACATGTTTATCCAGGAAAAAGATCTTAACAGTGGAATATAAAAGGCACTAGAGCGACTAGAAATATGAGCATTTGTGGATACGGAATTCCTATCTCAAATAACAAAAGGAAACACCACTCCCTGGCCAACATAATAGATCAGATAAAAATCAGAGGGAACCCAACTTTGGGGCAGTGACTCTGGGGCAGGTGATAAACAAAATAATAATTACATAGGATCTGTGTGGGCCGCATGGAAGTCAAACACAACTCTGAGGGGTTTGTGTGGGGTTTGGCTCTCAAGTCACTCCATACCAGTACTAGTCCATGGGCATCTCACGGAAAGCCAACGTGCACAGCCAGATATCCTGCATTGAGAACTGGAAAACAATTGCTGGAAAAAACAAGCGCGGCCGCGCTCATTTTAACGGGTTGTTAACTCCAAACCCGAGCACCTGAGGGGCACCCGCTGCGCCCTTTACACCGAGGATGGCTGTGCCCTCGAACCGTGACCAGGCAGGGAGGGAGGAGCGGGGTTGTGAAGCCCCTTACCTGGCCGCGGCTCCCCCCGCACCTTCGGCAGGACGCGGGGATCCGAACCCCGCTCCCGCCTCATCGCCTCAGGCGCCATCGCGGCCCCTCAGGCGCCCCCCGGGCTCGCGCACCTTCCCGCGCCCGCACCGCGCACGCGCGCCGGGCCAGGGCGCGGCCGACGCCTCCAATCGCTTCATCCCCGTCCTTCCCTCCCCTCCCTCCCTCTCTCCCTCTCCCTCCTTCCTTCCCCGGGCTCGGGAATATCCGGGATACCGCTCTGGGAAAGCGTCCCGCCTGCCGCCACACTGCGCACGCGCGGCGGCGCCGGGCTGGGGAGGGGAGCGCGAAGGAGGAGCGGGAAGCGGGGGAAGCAAAAGTTGCCGCGAGGGCGGGGCCGCGCCCGGAGTCGCCGCCGGGAGGGGGCGGGAGAGGAGCTGCGTGAGGAGCCGCCGGTGAGCCGGGGGTCCGCGGGGACTGAGGCGGGGGTGGGATAGGGGCTGAACGGCGGGTCGGGCAGGGGTAAGCCGCAGCGGGCAGGGGTCGGCTTGGGCTGCGCGGCGGGCACGGTTGTGGCCGCGGTCCCGGCGGGGGAGGCGGCCGCGGTGCCGAGGTGGGGACGGAGCGCGGAGTGCCGGGGGACGGGAGCGTCGCCTCCCCCGGGCCGGAGGGGCGGCCGGGGTTAAATCCCTGCCGGAGCTGCGTGGGTGGGGGTCAGCGGCAGCAGCGGGGCCGCGGCCGGCGCTGCCCACGGGCGTTGTGTAAGCGGAGGGGCCGCGGGGCTGGAGCGGGCGGCGGTGCGGGCTCGGAGCGAGCCGCGGTGCGCGGTCAATGTTCAACGCGGCAGGCACATCCCCAACAGCGAGTTCTTCAGGAGGGTTCCCAGAGTGTCTGCCTGGAACAGGAAATGCCAGTACAGGTAGTGTTGGAGCTGTTTGAAATTTAATCAGTTTGCGGCGTTTTGGAGGCAGAGGTGTTTGCTGTGTGTTCTCGTACAGATGGAGTTTCAGAGGCATGTGGGTAGATGTATGCAAATCACCTGCTTAGCATCTGGTCTGAGTTTACCTATATCCCTTACTTTGATTTTCAATGCAAATATTTTAAAATCAGCTTTTCAGAGGACCTGTGACTTGTTCTCTCAACGTGGATTTTTCCCTTTCCAGAATAAGTGTGTTTTACATATCTCCACTTAGTGCTTTATTTTGCTCATACAACTCCCTACCAAAAACACCAAACCACTTAAGCTTTCTTAACTTAGGAGCTACTAGAATTATTTTAAGAACAACAACTTAATCGTGCAAACAGCATTGTGCCTAATTGATGATGTATCCCCTTCCACCCCAAGGCAATGGAAAATTCCTTGACTGTTTTTATGATTACCTGCTCTTTTCTTATAGAATGAAAGGGTGTTTTTTGGTGTCAAAATAGTGAGACCTCATGTTATAATCTGACTATAAATTAACCTTATCAAAGGGTAAATAATCCTTTCTTCCCCTAACAAATTGTTGCAAAGTAAGAGGTACTTACTGGTATTTTTTTAAAAGTATCAAATTGCTTGTATAAAAAGTTATTATTCTTGACCGATGGGATGTTGACAGTAAAAACACAAAAAATATGCACTTGACTTTTGTATCAAACCTTGATAGTGTAGAGTCTTTTTTGGCCATACAGTATGCATGATGTGCCACTGACAAAATTATTTGGATGTGTGACCCAGAGGGTGTCAGGGTATTGGCACTATCCTTGCTTTTTCCTTATGCCTCTTGATAGAATAAAACAGTTTAGTCACTAAGGGATGTAGTGATGAGAGCAAAACCCATTCACACACTTCTTCACGAACTTCATGGTTTGAGCTGAAACTGGAGTTTGTTGGGGCCAGGTAAAATGATGATGGGTTGAGGCTGCATCAGGATTTTAGATGTGTAGACTGAGTGAAATGTTTGTAGGAAGGTTTGTACAGGATATGTTAATGAAGAAATATGAGGTATGGTGATTCAGACATTCAAACTCGTTTTTTTTTTCAAGCCTATAAAATATGTGTGGGTTTAAAGATGATGCTCACATTACCATTCCTTGTAACTCGGTTTTGTAATTTTTTCCTGGTGACTTAAGAAATCAGAAAGCTTTTCAAGGAAAAGCAGAACTTGGTATTTTGTAGTTCTGTTAATGATCTAACATCTGCACAGATCAAGTAACTGCAAGGCAATGGCAATTAATCTGAGATAAAAAGGCAAGTGTGAGTATCACTGTAAAGATACATTCTATCTTTCTGATGCTCAGAAAAGAGTACATTGTAGTCTTTCAATAATCTCATGTAAAGCAGTAGGAAGACAGAGAAACAGAAATTTTCTCCGTAGTGTCTGTGTGATGATTCACTGTAAATGCTGGCCCATGTCATGGGCTGGGAATTTGTGTTTTCCAAGATCTTTATTCAGAGTTCCCATTGTAGCTATTTCTAAAGTCGGTTTTTCCTTGTAACAGATGAGGGAGGCTGAGCTGTGAACCTGTTGTTTTGGTTTTGATGCAAACAGGAAAGTTTTTTTTGGAACAGCTTAAAGCAAAAACTTGTACACTTACACAAAAGCCATCTGGGATAGCATCTACTCTTCTGGTTCTCTGTCCTGGAAGGATACAGAGATGTGTGACGTGCAGGAGCAGTGGTTTGGCATAGGAGGGACAGCTAAATAGGCAAGGGCTCCAGAAGAGACAATAGACATCTCGAAAAAAGAAAAAGTCTGGGTTGAAAATCTGCAGGGATTGTTTGGAAGAATTTCTGGAGGAGATAGCATCAAATACTCCTTTGGTGTCTTGGGGACTTGTTGAGTCAGTGACCAAAGGAGAAAGAATGTGTCAGACCAATACCAGCCAGTGGTAATACATTAGGGTATATTAGGGTATTGGCCTTTTCTTGTAGTGCTGTTCTTGTTTCTTCTTACATGTGTTGCAAGTAAGTGCTATTAGTGAAGTTTTTCTCCCTCTCTGATGTTTAAAATAGTGAGAATTTGCATTCCTGTAAACATATTTCTGTGACAAAGACAAAGACTGGTGGCTACTAAAAGCATTACATGTATCTTATGGTGCATGAGATTTGTTTGATTAACAAATATATTTAACAGGGGGGGCTAAAGGTGGAAGGGGACAGGATCTGTGCAGGGGCCAAAATAATTATGATTCAGCCTCATTGAAGAGGGTATAGGAGATTAGTCCTTTCGAATTTTGGTCTTCTTCTACATTTTTAAAGTAGCTTTGCTGTTTGTTTCTTTTTTCAAATGTAGGGAAAAATCATTACAACCTCCAGCGCTGTCACAATACAAATCAGATTTTCGTTCCGTTGACAAAGTTTGTCAATTTTAAATGGCAACCTTTTGAACTGAGGAAAACACGCAAAATTCTTGCTGTTGCAAGTTGTTGAATTTTTGATGAATTTCCTTCTGTTAAGGAGGAGACAGTAACCCCAGTCCTGATAATACTGGCTCATTGCAGAGAATTTTAGTGGTTTCCCATCATAGCTTTATTCCCTCATATATTTCATCACTCTTCCTTCACAATTTTTGTTGTCTTGTGTCTAAACTCCTAAGTTACATCAGTTTAGGAATTGATTTCTCAGAGTTGTCAGTGTTGGGTGGGGTTGCCAGGCTCAGCACAGAGGCATGAACTGCAAGGAGAAGCAAAATGCTGCGTTGCTTAAAAGTAACCCCAGCACTGGCATGAGAAAGGTTTGCCATTAGTAATTTGTGCAGCATACTGAGAATAGCTGCAAAGTGAAGCTGAGAAGATGTAAATAACTATTCTTCAGCCAAATTTCAGGGACAGAAGCAGTCAACAACTTTTGAACTTGTTGGCAGGTTTCCACTCAATTTGACAGAAGGGATAGAAGCCTCAAAGGTGATTATGTACTTAGAAAGTGCATGAAAAGAGGCAGCTGGCTGGAAGAGAGAGACCTTGTAAGATGATGTGAGGAGCAGAGTTGGCTTATGCTGCAGTTAGGGAGAAAACTGTGAGAATTCAGCCATGAGGCAGGAAATTTTCAGGAGCCCAGGCATTGGTAGTTCATATGTTCACAGAGCCAGCTGTTTATCTCATCAGTTTTATCTCGATGGATATCAGAGATGCTTAAACCCAAATGTGCTTGTAGAAAGTGATTGTTTAGGCAAAATATCAGCTGCACTGATTTCTAAGCTTCTTTAGTGACACTGCTTCTTAAACTAAAGAGTCTGTGCCAGCCACAGCTACGTGCTGGGGTGTACCAACCAAGCAGGTGATAACGTGCAGTTCTGCTGACAAGTGGATTTGTTGTTCTGGAAGCTGTAAAGGCAAGTGCCAGAAATTTTTGACAGGCATGTGTTTTGTCCTGTAAGGCTGCACAGCTAAGGGTAGCCAGGTGCTTGATGAGATTACCTGTGACTGAAGAACAGTGACTGAAATTGGGCAAGGTAGAAGGAGTTAGGCTGGTAAATAGATTTTGATTTGAGAGCTTATAGCCCTTCTTTAGTGTCTTTGGTTGAGAACAGTTGTCCACAATGAATTCCTCTAATCTGAAGGGCAAGAGTATTCCTTTAATTCTCAGCTGCTAAAAATTTTCTGTACCATATCAATAACACTGTGAAATAACTCTTTTCCTGAAATACTGCACTTACTGAAGACTCAGTATGGTTCAATCACAGAATATTTGGGTTGGAATGGACCTTAAAGATCACCATGTTCCAAACCCCGTGCCATGGGCAGGGACACCTTCCACTATGCCAGGTTGCTCAGAGCCCCATCCAACTTGCCCTTGAACACTGCCAGGGATGGGGCATCCACAGCTGACTGATGGTCTATACTGTGTCACTCACACTTTTGGCAAGCCAAGAACTTAAAAATATCTAGGAAACTCCAGTGGTTAATAAATGCTACAGTGCCCTTAGCAACACTGGCTTACCACAGACAAGGAAGAAGTATTCAGGTCCTAATTATAGTGCTGTTGACTACTGAATTTAGGTTATGGGAGTCTGGTCCAAGTCCCAGTCACCTGAAAGTTCACCCAAACTCGTGGGAGGTGAAGCAAGGAAAACTGATCAGCAGCATCACTTCTCTGGTTTATGGAGGCATCTATGGTGGGGGTAGGCTTGTCAGCAGAGGAATCAGATTCTTGTTGTTGTTTTTTTTTTTCAAATCAAAACTGAGATATTTGTCCAATGTGAATTTCAAAACAAGATGCTACTATAGGCTTTCTCACCTTATGGAGGGGCTGTGATGCCAAATTAATCTCATTGCTTCTGGCACCTTTTGAAGGCTCATCTACAGTGCCTCTCTTACTAATGAATGAGAAGCCATGCACCTTAGTATTTGATGCAGTGGAGAAAAAATTTGCAGTGGAACTTCTACATATGAAAACTGCAATTAATGTGTTCTGCAATTTATTAGAATAAGATTGTGTGATAGATGGAATTATTTGTATTCACAGCTTTGTGGATGTGAAATTCAGCAGAAAGCATTTTAATGCAATGGGACAGTAACACAGAGCTAATCCAGAAACATTTTTTAATTGGATTTTTGCAGTGAATTGTTTTACCTTTTCCTGAGAGCCAGCCCAACAGCTAAATGCTTGATGCGTGGAGTATTAGTTGTAGGGCATCCCTGAAATGCAAGAGAAAATTACTTCCTGTAAGTTCTTAGTAAATGAATGCTCTTTGTCATTATCCTAAATTGTTCCGGATGAGCTCTTGTTTCCAAAACAATGTGTATTTCTAACAAGATCTGAAGCTGATACACATTTCCAGCTACATTTTCTTTTTCTATCCTCTTTCTGGGTTAACTGAAGTGAACATAAAGAAAACCAAATTGTTACATGATGTTCTGTCAAGGTCAGTTTCCAGCTAGATTTCAGACTTCTGCTCAGTGCTGCCACAAATCACACTTACTATCTCCAGTATTATTAAATCAAATTACTTACGGGTGAGATACAGTAACATCAGTAAACAAACAGAACTCATCTGATGATTCATGGGGCAAAAGAGACTTTTGGTTAGGTTCCAGTTATTGATTTTATTTTTAAATACAAGCAAGTACCAATTTTTCCCTTAAATAAAGGGGAATGGTTTTGGGGGTGCAAGACTTCCTGTCTTTTGAAATATTTTTGAAAGCCACATATCCCAGCTGTACAGTATTAGAGAGCTGTAGAATGGTTTTGTGTGAGTGTGGTGTTGCTTTGTTGTTCTGAGCTAAGTTCTCTTCCAGTTTATACAGTATTCCAACTACACAATTCAGTTTTGTTTTTTAATGCTCCTCATTAATCTTGGTAAGTTTACACAGTGGAAAAAACTGCAGTGAGAAGCTGCAGGTTTTGATATGATATGTCTTTATCATATCATAGTATATGATATATCAATAGTGTATTGATATGTCTTTAGAATTTCACCCTTTTTTTTTCCTTTCTTTTCCACATATGCAACCCCAATTGTGTTGGTTTATTTAAATTTATTCTGTTCTGTGCTGTTCCTCCAAATGTTTGTGTGGGTGATGTAGCAATGTGAAATGGAGAGAATAATCCATTGTTGTGAGAGAATCACGGCTCGGGCTTTACATGTGGTTGTGGGGATGTTCTGGAAATGAACTTATTTAACCTTCAACATTCAAGAATTGGAGAAACAGCCCTTATTGTTGGAATTTGGAAATCTTGGAATTCGTTATTGGGGCAGCAACTGGAATGTTCTTGCATTGCTGTTAGCACTGTTTTTCTGGTTGCTTTGAGAATGCAGCCAGGTTAATGACATATATGTAGTGTTTAGTAGGCAGTACAAACTTCTGAAAGCTGAGTACTAGCTGACAATCCATCCATAAAATTGAAATAAAAACCAGCTTAGCTTTTTGAGTGTTGAATAAAAAGATTTATTTCTTGGTATTTTTTTATTAGACTTGGAGATTCAAAGATTGAAAAACTCATGTATTATATGGTCTTTTTATAAGCTGTTGCTGGTTATTAGGAGAATCTTTACAGCGATTTTATTTTGGTCTTTAGAAATGTGCAAGAAATTAGAAGATGATAAATTATGATAGATAAAATAACTTGGTTTTTATGCCTTAAAAAATTATTAAGTGATACTTTTTTCTCCTCCTCTTTCCTGGTTATTTCATCTTGCCTTTAGATTTAGAATTGGTTTTAGCTGTGATCTCTCTTCTAATTTACAAGATCTTTAACATTTTGGATTTTTAAAAAATAGTTTCTGTTTTTTTCTTATTTCAGGTTCGCTGGAAAGAGAATGAAATAAACATGGCATCTTCTAAACTGGAATATATTTCGTGGCTTACAGTTAGAAGTAAAAAGAAGATGGAACAAAATGAGAGAACAGGAGTATAACACCTGACAAGAACTTTCCAGTTCTGTGATATATATATATATACACACACACATAGAAGCTTTCAATATAATACAGCTAATGATTTATAGTAATACTTGATTGATATCCCTGGAAGAAGTCACTTACTGTGCAACTTGCTTATTAAGAACTTGTATTCTAATGACTTTTAACATGTTTTAACCTTAACTGGACACCTTTATTTATTTATTTTTTTAAGACTGAGGGTTAAAAACATTGTTCAGCTGTATTTTTACTGGGAGATTGATCCTGAGGGATGGCTCACAGCTGCTCATGGAAAATGGACTTAAGCCCATCAATGGTTACTACCGCACAGAGTTGAATGGAATGCCATGACTTTAGAAATATTATTGTAGAACCACCTTCTTTGCCTTGCACCCATCATATCCTTAAATATTTAAGCGTGGACATTGTGATTATAAACTCTAAAAAATAATGGCATGGGTGAAATTCCTAAGAAAACCTGGGGGTAACCTTGGAAAAGTTTATCAGCCTGGAAGTATCCTGTCCCTGGCCCCTACAAAAGGCTTATTAAATGAACCTGGACAAAACAGCTGCTTTCTTAATAGTGCTGTTCAGGTAAGAAAAAACTTCATCTATTAAGCATTTTGGAATAGACTTTCCTAAGTGTGTGTGGGAAATAAAAATGGCAATTGTAGGAAAAAGACACTTTATGAAGGTAATTTTATTCAGTGTTTAACTGTAAAGAATTGAGAGTATTAATACTTTATTTTGCACAAAATTTTTTTGCAAGCATCAAGAGTATCTGAAAAACTTTCCTCTTGTATTTGAAAATGTAGGAGTTAAAACTTTAAAGCTTTCTGCTTGAATTTTAAAAGCAATGCTTCTGTCAAACAGCAAAATTACTTCCAAAATTTACATGACACTTTAATGTGGGCAACCATTACTACTTGTATTGACTAGGACACTATTTTATTAAAATCCCATTTTCTCAGAATTAGCACATGAGCCTGTGGTACTGGGATACATCAGAATATGTACACATAGTGAGGGCTTTGCTTCTAATCTTAGTAAAGGTTTGTGGAATTAGAGTCGAAGATACACTTGGTACCAAAGAAATATGACTTGGAGCTCTCCTCCTAATAAGATGCTTCTTTTAATGCTCAGATTTTGGATCTGAATGTTTTTAAATTGTACAAAATTATTTCTCAAAATGGCAGAGGGCTTAATAGAGGCATAGACTTCCTAAAAATTGGAAGACTTAAAATTGGTGTTGATTTAAACCTAGAAAATATGAGAGGTATAGCTATGTGGTGTGTATGCTATCTATATGTATTTAAAGTAAAATTGTACTGTAGTTTTAGGAGTGTTTGCATAGAGTGGGAGCAGCATGACCTATATTCTCTTGCAGTTCTGCTATTTTCACTTAGGTGCCCTGAAATGAAGCCCTAAGTCATTTTTAGTTCCAGTTTCAGACAATCCTACAACTTTACAAGCCAGTGTTGTTTATCAAACAGTGGCAGGTGGTTGGTGACTGCCCTTTTACAAGGAGGAATGTGTTCCTTTCTTGTCTTTTAACCTCTGCTCAACCTTCAGAACTGAGCTTTGGACTTTCATTTTCCTGTGCATCCTATTTCATTTTAGCTTTTGTATTTATAGATAGGATATCTTTTTCCCCCTGGATTTGCAGCTGTTGTCTTACTGTGCCTCTTGACAACTCATTTTTAGGGGTTTTTATTTTTATTTTTTTAATTGACAACTTTCTGAACTGCTTCACTTCATTAGGTATTGAAAGCAGTGTGGTGTAGCCAAACTGTTATTACCTTTTTGTGGGGTATTTACACAAATAGGAGGTAGAAACATACCTGTGTAAGCACCAGGATTATTTGATCTGTGGAAAAACAAATGTATTTCAGCAATCATTTTGATAAGAGACCATAAGAATAGAATATAGAACTTTAATGTTATGTAGAGTTTTAAGAAAAATGCTACAGTCCCTGTTTAGGTTTTAGATTGCTGTTTGTTTCCTTGAGAGTACTTCAGCTGTTTCTCCAAAATACATTGTTTCAAGAAGTTTAAAAGACACATCTAAATTTTAAGTGCTGAATGTAAAACTTTAATTTCCACCTCCATAATTTACCAAACCAATGGAAAAACCCCGTATTTCCTGCAGCAATATTGGTACTCAAGTTGTATGTTATGTGAAATTTAAAAAAAATTAAATCTACTAAATGTTGTGTTAAACAAAGAACCTTCAGAACTGATTACTTATTTTCTCTTTATTTTTATAGGTATTGTGGCAACTTGACATATTTCGACGAAGTTTAAGAGGTTTAACTGGACATGTGTGTCAAGGAGATGCCTGCATATTTTGTGCTTTAAAGGTAGATAAAAAATTCTGGAGAAACCATATTTCAAAATGAGGGAAAAAATAATTTTAATGTTTTTCTTTTTAAAATTTTGTCTGTATCGTACTTATCCCTGTGTGACCAAGTCATTCTTGTGTAAAGAAGTAATTTAGTTTTAAGGACATTTTTAACAGATGTTTGTGAGAGAAATATTTTCTTGTATTTAAAGAAGAAATTTTGCAGGGTTCTGGGGTTGGTTAGAGTGGCATAAGTTATTTTTTTAACAATGTAGTTGTGATATTTAACTCTGTGTCCTATGTACTGACCTCAGAAAAGAATGGTTAATTCATTTGGAAGTATCTGTCCCCAGCTGTTCTCTACACTACTGGTTTTGCTTTCTTGGCCCTTTAATATACTAGTTGAGTAATTCTGTTTGTTCTGTGTTCAGAATCTTGGACATTTTAACTTCCATGCAATACATACACTGGATGAGGATAAACAGTGACTTGTTTGTGACTTGAGTGGGTTTTTTGGTTGGGTTGGGGTTTTTTTGTGGTTGGGCTATTTCAATCCTTCTTACCTGTTGAACAATGAAGGATATTTTATCTCTGTCAGCGTCTCCTATGAGCTAAAAGCATAGCAAATAAATTCTGGGGCTTGGACTGTGCAGCCACTAAACTGAACATACCTATCTGCACACCTGCTCATCTCTACTGGTTGTTGGGGTTTTTTTTTAGCTGGTCATATAAAGCTATGTTGCATAACAAAAATGACCTAGCAGCCAAAATGAAGAGTGATAAATGTTTTCCAAGCAGATCTGTTAAAAACTTCATTTTGAATGTTTGCAAGGGGTAGTGGCTGTGACTTTAGTCGTTAGTCTCTGCTTTTTGTTTTGAGAGGGAAGATTAAATACTTGAGAGACACCATGGAATGCATCATGGTTAAAATGATACTTTTGTTAGCAGTGAAACTTTGCTTCTCTCTTTTATCTTTGCCTTCCATCCAACAGATTTTAACCATAGGAAGCTATGTGAAGAATGCATATCCTTATTTGTATTTTTCATGGCTTCTCCTGACTTGCTTTGTCTTTTCTCTCTTCAGTTCTCCCTAAAGTTTGACTGAGAATTCTTGACTGGGGAATACACCTTTAAATATCTGCAAATCTGTAATTCATTTAATAGCTTTTAACTTTCAGTTCTTTCAGAATCAACCTCCTTTACTTGCTAAATGATGAGCTCACTTGGATGGGTATCTCTGCCAAAAAGAAAAATAGCAGCCAACTCTCTCTTCTGGGAAATGAATTAAAAACCAAGTGCAATTTATTATCATGTTCCAGAACTGCAGATATTGACCTTTTCTCTTGTATTGTGTGCAGTGGTTCAGCACTGAGCTAATTTCCTAGCAAGGATTATTGGCATTCTATCTAATTTATGGGAGGTTTTGCATATCCATAATTTTAATAAAGATATACACCCCTCCTAAGCAGTAAATATTACATTATTCAGTGAATCATGAGTGGTATTACATTATGCCCTAAGAAATACACACCATCTGTAGACATGAGATACATATGGATGGACTGCTGTTCAAGGGGCCAGATTAGAAAAGCTGTATAATTACAGAACAGGGCTTGTGTTGCCTCTGGGAGCTCAAGTCAATCGCTTTTAGTTTTGTATTTTTATGTTGTTGTTCTACAGGTTGAGTGTTTAGTTTGGTACCATAACTTCTTGTAGAGAATCAGTAGCAGAATACAAACGTAGTAGCTTGCAGAGAAAACAGTAATTTTGAAAGTTACGTGGGTCTATAAACACATTAAACATAAATATTTCACATACTTATGCAAGATACGATGTATTTGTGTAAAACCACTGTATCTAGCCAAATGATTCATGAAGCCAAGTAATGATTGTGTTTCTTCCTAGGCAATCTTTTCCCAGTTCCAACACAGCCGAGAAAAAGCCCTCCCGTCGGATAACATGAGACATGCCCTTGCGGAAAGCTTCAAGGATGAGCAGCGTTTCCAGCTGGGGTTCATGGACGATGCAGCAGAATGCTTTGTAAGTGTCTTTGAGAGTTGAGTAGAATTCTGTTAGTTTAGGGGTTTTGGTAGCTCCAGGCTCATGGGTAGGATTCAAATAACATAATCCTGCTGAGCTTCTTTATGCCAGTTTAGGGCAACAGACACATGGAGAAAGTGTTAGGTGAGGGGGATGGAGAACTCTTGCATTTGTTCCATACTTTGCTCTCTTAACCCTGTAGCTCAGGCAGAACAGGAGGTTGGTGAGGATGATGAACTCTGAGTCACTCCTAAAAATATTTTGATGGAGAGAAAGGTTATCTTCTCAGGAGAAGCACCTATGGATTTGAATATATTGTCTGTTCCTTGAAGTATTGGGTCACCAGCTATTGAAATACAGTGTGTTACAACTGGCCAGCTCATTGCCGAATTCTGCTGCAGAAGAGACTTCCATTTTCTTACCCAAGAGTGAACAAATACTTGGAGATCTTGCTGTAGTTACTTTCTGCTTCAGTGAAGTGTGTTACTGAGAAGCCACTGCTGTGGCCTTTAAAGGTGACTCTAGATGTCACAGAACTCTGATAAAGAGACCTTCCTGAGTGGTCCTGTGTTAGACAATGAAAATGTTCACCATAAAACACCTGCAGTATTAACCTTCAGACATAGATTTGAGGGGAAGGAAATATGGTTGCTGCTTCATTTAATTTCAGCTTTGGACATCCTTTGGGAGAATCCACAAGTTAATTCCTACCTGCTAGATGTTTCTTCACATACATAGGAAAATCCAGTGCAGAGCTCCTGAAAGAGGCTGTTTGAGATCTTGCATGAAGGAGAGCCTCTTATTACTGCTCCATCTATTCAAAATGCATTTGGACTCCTGAACTAATCATCTGTCTGATCCACCTGAATAGATTCACTTCTTTCCATTACCTCTGGTATTTTTGGCAAAAGGAAAAAATGGCCTTGCTGATTCAGGGGACAAACTCATTGCAGCCATAGTATTTTGAAGCCAAGGGGCATAGTTGGAGTACTAAATTGTAATGTTCTTCATGTGTTCTGACTTCATCAGTTCAGTTTACATTTATATTATCATTTCTTTTTAGGAAAATATCCTTGAGAGGATTCATTTCCACTTAGTGCCAAACAGTGAAACAGATATGTGCACTTCGAAATCCTGTATTTCTCACCAGAAGTTTGCTATGACACTGTACGAGCAGGTCAGACCTTCATTTGATTGGTTTAACAAATACCTTGTTTTCTCTTTCTGAGGAAATAGAAACAAAAGTATTTTTATTTTTGTAGTGTGTGTGTCGCAGTTGTGGAGCATCATCAGATCCATTGCCTTTTACGGAATTTGTGCGTTACATTTCTACCACAGCCCTGTGGTAAGAGCTTTTATTCTTGTTCCTCAGTTTTCTATATACATCCTTCTAATAATATGCAAAGCATGCCAGAGAAAAGCTTTTAAGTGTTAAAAATTAATATGTATTTTTGTTGCAACGTTTTTGAGATACTGTTCAAAAATAGCATTTGGATTTCAAAAGCAAGATGTAGAGAGGGTTGACAAAAAAACTGTATTGCTTCTGTTTTACCACTGTGTTTCCTTTTTAGTTATACAGTACAGTTAATTGAAATCTGTTACTCTTTAGAAGGGAGATCTGTAGTTATGTAATTTGTGTTTTTGCAGTAATGAAGTAGAAAAAATGATGGAGAGGCATGAACGTCTCAAGCCGGAAATGTTCGCGGAATTGCTGCAGGCAGCAAATACTGCTGATGACTACAGAAAGTGTCCTGTAAGTAAACAAAAATGCTACATGACTTTGAGATACAAGGGAGAACTTTTTAGGATATTAAATCAGGCTATAAATATTCCTCTAAAAGCAAGGTTATGTGTTGTGTTGCTGCTTCAGAGCAGTCAACTTAGTGCAAAGAAAGCTCTTACACTTATGTTTTATTTTTCCAGTTATAGAGATTTCTGTTTTAAGGTAGTGATTGGATATAGAAGTTAAACTATAGTCTTCATCAAAATGTTTTTATGATGAAAAATATTATCCTTAAATTGTTAGAAACAAAACACCATAACTAAATTTTGGATTTAAAGACATTTCAGAGTTGTTTTTTTGAACTAATTCTTGTGTAGCGACTCACCTTTGGACTTCCAGTTTTTAAACACTTTTGTTTTCCTTTCTATCATGGTTTTTTTCTCCTTTTTTCTAGAGTAATTGTGGTCAAAAAATAAAAATTCGTCGTGTTCTTATGAATTGTCCTGAGATTGTCACCATTGGTTTAGTCTGGGATTCAGAACACTCTGATCTGACAGAAGAGGTTATGCGGAATCTGGCAACACAACTTTATCTTCCAGGGGTATCTGACCTAAAACTTACTCTTTGCTTTTTCTAGAATTTAATTTTACTTTTTATTTTATGTATATGTCAACATACATGAATATTTCAATTTTTAATTTATTTTTTCTAAGCATGACTTAACTTGACAAAGTTTATATATTTATATAAAGTTTGTCTACTTTTATGGTTCTTTATAATGTGCTGTTTGATGTAGTTTCTGTGAGAGGAAAATGTCATGTTGGAAGTGTTTTGTCCCTAAGTACAATGATTAATCTAGGAGACTTCCTTGTTGAAAGTCTAGGAATATAATTTTCAGTTTGAAATTTGTGGAATTATTCCAGAGCATTAACTCTTTACTCTTTCAAATATAAAAAAAAACCAAAAAAACTTGAATTAGACATAGTAAGTGCAAAAATCAGTATTTATGCTCAGGAAAAATTGTATAATACAACAGACATTAAATAAGAGTTGCCTTGGTGAAATGCCAACAGTAGGTCAGGAAATTGAGGCAGAGTTTTACATTTGTTTTAAAATTTGTAATCATTTTTCCAGCTGTTTTATAGGGTTACAGATGAAAATGCCAAAAACAGTGAGCTTTTTCTTGTGGGAATGATTTGCTACACGAGCCGACATTACTGTGCCTTTGCCTTTCACACCAAGAGCTGCAAATGGGTGCTCTTTGATGATGCTAATGTAAAAGAGGTAAGTATTGGCTTTAAATCTACCAAATTTTGGGATTTTTTTCTTTTCTCCAGAGTTCTAGTTCTATCTTTTTGCTGCAACTAATGTAAACCACATAAATTGTTGTATCTTCATGTACACTTGGAATTAGTGTACCTGGAATTAGTCATTTGGTGTGTCTTGTTTAATGAATTACTCTTTCCATATTTGGGTTCAGCAGTGTTGATAAAGTTTTGGGGTTTTGTTTTGCTGTTTTTTTCTTAGATTGGAACAAAATGGAAAGATGTGGTGTCCAGGTGCATTCGGTGTCACTTCCAGCCATTGCTGCTATTTTATGCTAACCCAGATGGCACAGCTGTGTCTCCAGAAGATGCACCAAAGCAGATTATTCACTGGTCTCAATGCAAGGCAGCAGGAGGAAATGGGGAAGACCTGGGTAATTAGATGTGTCTTATTTTTTTTAATAACAGTATCAGCTATATTTCTGAAATTGAGATTATAAAGGAGAAAAAAATGGATTGGCTGCTTTGTTCTGAAATACTTTTATCAATGTTATCTAAAGAGTCTCAAAAGAAAAGAGATTAGGGTGTATACTCAGTATTAGACCTGCTAATAAGGGAATACAAAGTGAGACTAATGGGTAACAGGAAAAAGAATTCAATCTTTTGGTTCTGTAATTTGTACTGCTGTCTCAGGTTGGCTTTTTAGATTTAATGCTAAGCATAACTTACAAGGAACTTAAATAAAAGGCAAATTGAATTTGACATGCTATTCTTCACATCATGTGTAGCAGTAGAACATAGATTACTTCAGGGAGCAAAGAATTGAGGACCCTGTTTCACTGCAGGCTGCCACTATAAATATGGCAGTATATAAAATACCACAGAACCTTATTGCCTAGTCTGTTGAAATGTAGTGTGGTTTTTGGTGATGTTTATTTTCTGGCTTTTTAATCCAGAATTAAAAAGCTTTCTCTTTTTGTAAAATCCATATATTGGAAATTTAAATTAGGAAGCTTTTTATTTCTAAAAAGAAATGTTTCATAGGATTTGAAAAGCATTCTGCTGCTAAATCAGACCACGTGAAAGAGAATGGAATTGGAGATTCCACTAATCAAAGGAGTAATAAAAAACTTCAGCCAGACAATCCAGTGTTCAGTAGAAGCCATATTCAAGCAAGTGGTGGTAGAGGCCCAGGTATGTATTCCCTACTTCCACTCCCAAAAAAACAAACCAGATATGTCTTATTATCAAACATTTCAGCTGATGGCATTTCAGGTGGGTTCTAACCTTGGGACTAGAACTATTTCTAAGGGAAAAAATTCCATCACTGACTCAGTTGTTATTCAAAGATTTATTTGCTGTTTAAGTAATATCTGAATATCTGCCATGGAAAGTTAACTTTTCCAGAGAGAGCTGTAAGTGCAGAATATTTATTACTCTTGTTATTATTTAACTAAAGTGGCTCTTGAGGCCTTCTATTTCTCAGACCTATCAAGCTTTTCAGTGATGTTGCTGATTAAAAGGCACATTAGTGACTTGAGGCCAAGATGTGGCTCTGTGGGTCATTGGCTACTTGAGGTACACTTTTGCCCAGCAATACTCTGATATCAGCATTATTTGGAGTCCTGTATGTTAATGGACTTGATATTATGCTTGGAAAGAAACCTCACGCTCTTAATCCTGTGTTAAATAATTCATTTGTCAGTTTAAGTAGTCCTAACAGTAAAAACTAAATCTTACTGTCCGTAAATATCTTTGTGTGTTTTGGTGATGAATGACTTTTGGGGAATGATGTTTGACAAGAGGTATTTTTTGCAGCCAAGTTAGGATACAGTGAACAAAAGGACAGGCTAAAGGATTTATCCAGAGAGTGTGCCCAAAAAGCTGCTGACCTGAAAAACTTCACATCTTTACGGAAGGATGTGGACAGAGGACCAAGGAAAGAGTCTGGGAGACAAAGAGGTACATTTTAAAAATATAACCAGAGAATCAATGGATTAATTAACTTCTCGTATCAATGCTGCTTGTGCAGATTTTTTTCTGATTTTAAGAGACCATACTGTAAGATTAAGCTTTCCCAGTTTTCAGTATTCTAAAATACATACTGGATTTGTAGAGTAACTGTAAGAAACATTAAGCAATATCAGTTAAATGACTGCTTCCACCCTGGAAGTGTTCAAGGCCAGGTTGGATGGGGCTCTGAGCAACCTGGTCTGGTGGAAGGTGTCCCTGGAACTTTGATCATTAAAGTCCATTCTAACACAAATCACTGTATGAAATATGAACAAGAGGTGTAATGGAACTTTTTTCCCTTTTTGTTCTTGTAAGACTTGGTTGGGGAAGACCGTTCCAGTGCTAAGTCAGGGTCTCCTCCGGTTGGAAATGGACTGAGGCACTGCGCGGATCAGCGCATCTACGGCAGCCAGGGGAGGGGCCCCTACAAGCACGACAGCCAAGCACCTAACCAGGCAAAGCTTTCTGCACATGTGCTTGGATCAAACAAAACAGAACCCTTTCCTGCTGGGGAGAAACCAGTGACAAGGACACGGCCCGATGGCATCACTGGCTACGACACGGATACCAGTCAAGACTCCAGGGACAAAGGAAGTATGAGCAGCAGGAGCAGGAGTAAAGGTTGGAAACCAATGCGAGAGACACTGAATGTAGACAGCATTTTCAGTGACACTGAGAAAAAGCAGCACAGCCCAAAGCACAAAGCAAACCTGAGCAGTAAATCTAAGCACGAAAAGGAGCGGAGCTTTAACCACTGGCCGAAGGAGAACCAAATGCAGAAGGGTTTAATGACTATATATGAAGATGAGACGAAACAGGATACGGGAAGTCGAAGCTCCCTGGATTCTGAGGGAAAAGGGAATGCTGAAAAAAGCAAAGGATTTACAGAGAGAAAAATCCATGCTGATAACTGGCAAATTCAGAGGACAGAATCTGGGTATGAAAGCAGTGACCATATCAGCAACGGCTCTGCAAATCCAGACTCCCCTGTTATTGAAGGAATCAATACAGCAGATGTCAAGAATGTGAGGGAAAGTGCTTCCTGCAGGTAATGCTAGTGCTCTTAGAGCTTGCATAGGTTGTATATATGGAAAAATAACCTGTTCTAACATTTATGTGTTCTTCAAAACAAAACCACCCAGGAAAACATGCTTTGAAACTTGCTTGAAGTCAGGTATGTGGAAAGCTAAAGTTTATCTAGAAATAAGGGTGTGGGCAATTAAGTGTTCAATTTACCTTCACTCTGGTTTTCTTTGGGAGGCACTGAGCCAGTTACTGAGGCACTGAGCCAGAACTGCTAAGCCCTGCTGAGGGGCAGGGTGTGTTCATTTGTAGTAATTGCTACGCTTCTTTACTTACAAGATTTTTCGACTGTGTGTAACTTTCCATCTGTAATGGAATAATACAGTGTCCATATTAATCACTCCTCTAACATTGGTACTGGCCCTGACAAGGAGATGGGAATGGCAGTAGGTGAATCTTGGATGCTGTTACCAGTCATAGTGCAGAAATTCAGTTTTCTAGATCACCTCAGATACGTATTGAACACTTGGTAATTGATTCACCTGTCTGAAAGGAATCTTTGCTGAAAAGCATAAGATTACTAAAACTGGTTGGACTTGATGATCTGAAGAGGTCCATTCCAACTTAAATTTGTGATGCTTGAAATAGAAAGCTATAATCCTTCTACATGCAGTTTTCAGTATTGTGCATCTCAAACTGTGTGTGGAATGTAGACCCTTCTAAAACCCATTCATTCTTCTTTCAAATCTTGTTTGTATCCATAAAATGGAAGAGCACAGTTGGGAGCCCAAGCCTAGTCTCTTTAATAAGTATGCTAATCTAATTTGCTAGATCCAAGCAAATTTTCAGACATATCTTTTCATGGCAACTCATTTCACGGGACAAGAGAATGGCAAATACCAGGATATGAAAGGGCCTTGACCTTTCTCCCCTTTGTCCCACTCTTTCTCTCCCACCAAACTGTACAAAATCCCACTATGCAAAAACCTGATGGGCTTTTATTGGTTAGTGACATAATTATGTATAAAGCTACTCCAACTCATGGTTGTATTTTCAGTGTTTGATGGTTACCTCAAACAGTGATTTTGCACAGTTGAAACTGTCTCATTTTAAGCATACACAAGAGGCAATGGGGCACCCAAATGTGTCATTTTGTGAGAGAGAATAGGATAAATTTCAAACAGTGTAGTTGATTAAGAAGCTGCTTACACTGTTGTTTAAACATTTGTCAAATAAGGAAAGAAACATAGTTTATCAAAATACAACTGACTTCCTGGGACTTCCAGAAGTGCTTTATATGACTGGTAATTTCAACTGGCTGGCAATACCTACTAGTTCACTGCTAACCTTCCAGACTCAGTGTCACAAACCCCCCAAAGTACAAATTAATTACTGGAAAGTTCTTTTAGAAAGTGGAAAAATCACTGTTTTGTTTTTAATTCCATTCTTCACGTTTCTTTCAGTATTTTTCTTGTTTTCCTATCCTTTCCATAACAGGGTTGTTTTTTTTTAAATTGAATTTTTGCCTCTGTGTATCTTCTTCACTGCCTTACTTTTGTAGAAGGTAGAAATTGGCAGGGTGTTTGTCAGCTCCCTATCTGGATTAGTAATACATGTTTTCTGCTTATCTAAACCAGCAAGATTTAGTAAATCCTTTGATAATTTGTTTTCTCTCCTTTTGGGTTTGTAGCTGTGATCTTCCAGTTTTATTCCAGTTTGAGGGGAAAACAATTAAATTAAAATCCATATGAATGAGATACCAAGTGGCAATCACAACTTAGAATAATATTTGTTATTAAAATGAAGAAATAATGAATAGCAAATTATCAAATTAGGAAAATGGAGGAGATAGAATGTTGGTTAAGAGGTTACATTTACTTAAGATATTGATATCTACAAATAAATTGGATTAGATGACCAGTGGTGTCTTCAACAGTGCTGTAATCACATATATGCTTCTTTTACAGTGAACAGAACTTGCCAACCAAAAAAGCTGACAGTGTGGTACATTCAGTACCCCAGCAGAACAGAAGCTTCCATGGTAAGAACCCATATAAAAATTAAGTTTTCAAAAGCTATTGTAGGTATACCAGAATTTCTCTTCCCCCCCCCCAGCCCCAAAACCCCAAAAACCCTAACAGAGATGACATGGTAATTTGGTTCACTCCCTGTGCTTTTCCCAAAAGCTTTTCTAGGAGATTTCTTGGTGGATACTAAGCAAGACTTTTTAAAAAAAAATGTCTGGGTGGACTATGGCACCATTTGTTTTCCTCCTAGATATGAAGCAGTATCAGGAAGAAACACTTGTAATAAGGAAGTCTGCTTCCTTTTACATACTAATATGTCTGCTGGGGTTTTAGAAAGTTGATAAATGCCTTGGCATATAAATATTATAGGTCAGCCTGAGGCCAGCCAAAATCATTATCTGCTGTAGCTGAAACAATGGGAGGGTGCTTGTACAAAGAAGGGCAATAAATATTAGCCCACTTCCTCAGGAAACATTTGATTTTTATAGATATCATACTTCTTTTCAAATAATGTATACTATCATTTCTCCTAGGAATTCAAAGTAGGGGTGGGGGTGTTGCTGTACCAACTCTACCTTTTCTGTCCTTATTCTAATTTACTATTTAGTGCTGAAAGAGAACTAATTTACTGTTTGCTTATTTTGACAACCAAAAACAAACAAAAAATCCCAACCGAAAATGAGTAGCATGGAATGCAAAAATTTGGTTTGCATGAGATTTATTCTGCTTTAGTTCTGTACTATACCATTCTTATCAAACACAGTTGGATAGGAAAAAAGGAAAAAAACACCAGTGAAAAATACTTAACATACTCTTTAGGCATGAAAAATTAGTGGATTAAAGCAAAGGACTGTTCTCTGGAGAGAGTACTTAAGAATACTTAAAGCTTTCAACATGCATCCTACATTTTCTTTAAAAAAGTGAAGTGATTCCATGTGATCCCTCCACAATATCATAAAGAAATTGATAATAGGATCCCACCTATTCAGTTATTCTAATTCAGTAACTAATTATTAAATAGCTTCTTATAAAAAATACATTTTGGGAAATAATACTTCTAATGGAAGTGATGAATGGACCAAAAAGAGATCCGAAGAATTTGATAATTTTACGTGTATGTGAGGTTAAGGATTTACTTGGACTCAGTTTTTGGGTTGTCAAAAAGTGTGTCAGGATGCCTTTAGCAAGGACAAGAGCATTCATTTACAGTTATCAGTTGTATTACCTTGTGTTCCATCTCTGAATATGATGAATGAAATGTGGATTGGTAGGTAAACACCAGACAGACTCCCAGAAAATAGGACTTAAAGAAACAAATGCTCAGTCCTTTCTGAGAGAGGAATGGACTGTAAGAAATCTTTGTTCAGCTCTCATGGCAACTCCAAAAAAAGTATGTCTGAGTGGTTTTTTTGTGTGGAAAACTTCTTATGGAAATAATGTTGGACTTTATGCCCACCGTTTGTATAACTGCTTTACCAACTCCTTGTTTTTTACTGGAGCTGAATGAGGCTACTGTTCAGCACTTGAAGAATTCTGTCCTTGACTTAACAAAAATAAACTTACTGTCAGACATTATAAAGATAGAAACACTGGATCACACAGTGATTGGGAGAGCAAATGGCTGCTCTTACATGGGCAGTAAGCAGTGGATAACTGTAGTACTGAAGCAAAGGTCCCAAAAGGCCAATCCCTAATTGTGTGGTCAGATTTTGGCAGGAAAATGTAAATATTGAGTAAGCAGATGTGGTATCCAGGATTTATATTAATCACTTTGTGTTTATGAAGTTTGAACTTGATGAGCTGAGGAAGCAAATTTTTTTTGAGTATAAAGAACTTGAGACATGAGCAGTGTGAGGGCAAAATTTCCAACCTCATGTTCTGCAAGTTAAAGAAAGATAACTAATTTTGATGGTTTTCCCATTGTTTTTAAATGGTTTTCCCATTGTTCAGTTCAATAGCATGAGACAACTCAAACTGAAATCTAGAATCATTCTGAAGATCTGGTTAGTGTGTGAAGAAGAATCCAAATTGCCTTTGTGTATGGGTCACTTCAGAAAACCCCACAAACCAACCATAACTCTGAAAAAGACAGATCATATCATATGCTTAGGAAAACTCTTATAAATAATTACATTTATAGTAATAATTTAAAACATGCAACTACTCTTAAGGAAATCCAGTTCTTACCCTTATGGTGCAGTCAATGTACATGAATGTCAAGTTTAAAGAAATGAGTACAGAATTAAAGCTTTGTAGCTACTTACTTCACTTACCATGAAAGAGAAACAAATAAGTGGTTTACTGGAGTGTCTTTAAATGATAAAATAAAGATACCTATGAAAGGTTTTGCAATTGAAT
Organism: Dicaeum eximium; assembly: GCA_013396995.1. Classification (NCBI taxonomy): domain Eukaryota; kingdom Metazoa; phylum Chordata; class Aves; order Passeriformes; family Dicaeidae; genus Dicaeum; species Dicaeum eximium. The sequence goes on along the minus strand of VWZP01002274.1, from coordinate 219,474 downwards.
GTTGCTCCAAAAAGAAACTTTCTAGTATATAAGGATTCTCTTCTTTTTTTAAGGAGATTGGTTGCTGTATTTCAGAAATAATACTCAATTTTGGACGAATTTTAACATGCTTACTTCCTTGACTGAGAGGTTGTTATTCCACATTTCCAAAACTTCCAATAAGTTTGCCTGTAATTTCAACTGAATACGGAAAATGTCTGGGCTAAGAGAGAGGAATTTGTCCACAAATATTTGTTACAATAAGTATTACATTTTGTTGTTGGGTTTTTTATTGACAACTTAGGAAATATTTAAAAAAAAAATCCAGGAAATATGCAGCTAAAACCCATAAAGAGGAAGTTGAACTTAATGTGGAGTTGAGTTTTTGTTGGAGGTTTTTTGTAGGGGTTTTGCATTTATTTTGATTTGGCATTTTTTTCCCCACAGAAGCTGGACTTGGTAGATTTTTGCACATGTTCTGTCTGTGTAAATGGAGATATTAGACAAGACCTTGTCAGTCCTTACTGTGGGCTTTGTCCTACCTGTAAAATAGATGTTAATCTCTTGAAAATCTGGATTGGCTACTCAGATGTGAAAATAGATGTCTGTAAATCTTAAAAGCAGACCAGTTTATATGTCAGAATACAATTACCTTTCATTTATTGCTCAGCTCTTAATGACCCATTGATAAGGATGCCGGCCTCCAGCTGAGCAGGGCTTGTGTCCCATATTTAGCTTTGCAGAGAACTTAGAGCCAAAATTCCCAATCCAGCCGGCGTCTGGTTTTAACCGTGCATGGCTGTCCTGTCAGCAGAAGGGAAAATAACACATCTATTTTTAAATTCTCTGGAATTCCGCGGGCACAAAGCACCTGGCGCGGCTGGATGTGCCTGAGGGAGCCGCTCGCTGGCCTCTGCTGCCGTCTGCCGGCCGCCAGCGGTACTGCCCGCGGAGCCTGCGGGACCTGGGCTCCGAGTGAAAATCGTGAAATGTTTGTGTGAAATACTGCCTCAGTGTTGGTTATCTCACTGTGCATGAACTGTTTGTGTGTGAAATACTGCCTCAGTGTTGGTTATCTCACTGTGCATGAACTGTTTGTGTGTGAAATACTGCCTCAGTGTTGGTTATCTCACTGTTCATGAACTGTTTGTGTGTGAAATACTGCCTCAGTGTTGGTTATCTCACTGTTCATGAAATGTTTGTGTGAAATACTGCCTCAGTGTTGGTTATCTCACTGTTCATGAAATGTTTGTGTGAAATACTGCCTCAGTGTTGGTTATCTCACTGTGCATGAACGGTTTCTGTGTGAAATACTGCCTCAGTGTTGGTTATCTCACTGTTCATGAACTGTTTGTGTGAAATACTGCCTCAGTGTTGGTTATCTCACTGTTAGGCAGCTCCGTGGCACACAAGTGGTTTTGAACTCTCAGGTTAATTACTTGTCATAGGCTCAGTCAATAAGAATATTTTCCCATAAATATTACTTCTAAGGTTGTATATTATTTCTAAGTTGTGGTATTGTTTATTGTGACTTTTTTTTTTTCATATGAGGGCTTTATCTCTTGAGCTGTGTGCTGCTTTAGCCTCTGCTACCTGTGTTCTTGGTCAAAGATTTCATGTCTTTAGTCTCATGTCACCTGAAGATAGGGCAGATGTTGACCCTCAAAACGAGCATCACCCAACAGCAACACCCAAAGTTTTCAGTTTAGTTCTGCTCTGCTGTTGGGATTTTGGCTCATATGTTCATGAGTCTAAAGTTCCAAGACTTGGAATATTTGAACTTAGGGAAATAACAAGTGAAATAGGTGTAGCAGTTCTTAGTGGAGTCTGTATATAGACAAAATAAGCCATTGTATTAATAATAATGATAAAAATAAGAAGCCATTCCTTTGAGTGGCTTCAGAGCAGGTGACTGATATTAATGGGCTAATAATGGCATTAGGAAGACTTGGAGTGTTTATCTCTATAAACAAATAGACTGCTGCTTGTCACTTGCCAAGTGTTTTATGCTGTGTGGTGTTGACACGAATACTTCAATGCTTCCTTTATTTCCTGCTCACTAGGAGCCGCCTTGTTCAGAACTTGTGTATTTTCAGGGAATGATTCTTTGCCTGGGAATAAAAGGAGCTTCTGGAGTGGGAGTGCAGTAGTGCTGGCCCAGGCACTCAGTGCTGTGTGTCTGGGGCACATGGTGACAGTGCTCTTTGTCTGCCCCGTGTCTCTGTGAGCCTTACAGTCTGCTCTAGGGTTTGAGTTGTTCAAACCCACAAACAACAGAACAACCTAAACCACCCCCAGTCTCTGCAGTATTCATTCTATCTAATTATTGTCACACAAAATGAATTTTTAGAAGTCATAGTTCTTATTTTGTAATTTAAATGACTTTGGATGTTAGAATAAACACCTTTTTAAGAAAAGCTTCCTTTGACAATGTGCTTTTAGACAGATGAAATATTAAGGTGATCTTCAAAACATACCTACAGGACTTCAAAATTGTGATAATTATCTATTTTCTGGTAACAAGAAACCACAGAAAATTTCCTCCAGATTCTAAGATCTGACCTTCCGTGACAGATTATCTTCAAAATGGTTATTTTGATTAATCTCAAATCTTGAAAGAGATTGTCCTGTTGTATTTTGTTTGCTTCTGTAATCTCTGAGGAATTACAAAGAAGGAAATGAATTGTACATCTGTTAATTTTGAAATATTTTCTTTTCTAGCCCCAGATTTGAGGAAAGACCAGATCAATTCTGAAGTTAACTACAGACCTCATCCTCATGTTGGTTTCCCAACAGAATTACATTTGCAGGTGCCCAGTCCTCCAGTAAAGAGGTAACCAGTACTGGCATATTCCTCTGTAATAGTTTAAGAAACACTGATTTCTGTTATGTTACAATGGTCAATATTAAACACTGATTAATTAAGACACTCAATATTTTTGACAGGCAATTCCTTTTGACCTTTGTACAATTGATGGTTCTGCATTCTCTCTGATTTTAATTTTGATGCTGACAATGTCACCAAATAGCTTAGCTGGTTTGAAACCATCTTACCAGAAACAGAGGGATTTAACATTTTTCTGTTTGGAGTTATATGCAACATGCAGTGATTAACCAATTTGTGATTAGTGCAGTCACCCCATAAAGCTTGGAGAAGTTTGTCTGGAAGGGGGGGAAGAGTTAATTTGTGTTTAGAAGCTACTGCTGTATCTTGTTGTTTTAATATAAACTCTGAGTGCCCAGTATCTCCTAAAAACCAAGAATCTAAATACAAATTTATCAACTAAAAGTAACATCCACTATTTGAAAAATGGATGTATCAGAGTCACAAGGATGTTTAGAAGAGAGCAGAGTCCTGAATGTTGAAGGAATTTATCTTATCTTGGGGCACATTTACATTTCAAACAAAAGAAACTCTGGAGTAATTTAATACAACTCCAGGGGCTGTATCCTATTGAACAGATCCTAATTCTCTTGTCAGTTTGGGAATTTCAGCAGTTTTACCAAGGCTGTACTTGAAAAAAATCCCTGTTATTCTGAGCCTTTTCATATGTTTTTACGGATACTCACATCCTGCGTGGTTTTGTATTTTAGAGCTGAAATGCCTGAGACCAACAGGAAATTTTTCCCATCATCAGCTCTCCAGCCAGCTGTCAAAAAGATTGTGAAGTCAGACATCAGGACCAAGGCAAACGAGCCGAGCTCTTGCGAGTGGCTTCAGGCAGAGAGGTTAGAGAAGCTGAACGTGCCGGTGTATTGTGCGGACAGCGTGCCCCACCCCTTCCCAGACAATGCCTGTGGCAGGAAGCCGATCCACAGCGACTTTCCCCCCGCTGCCCAGCCGCAGTCCCATCACACGAGAAGTCTGTCCCATCACACTCTGGGTCCCAAGGTGGGGCTGGTGCCCTGTGCACCTCAGAACCTGCTGGAAAGGCCGGTGGTGCTGCCTGCCCCTCCCGGTGAGCACACCGGGCACCCTCTCCGGAGGGTGGATCCCCTCTGGGTGCCTGAAGGCGTGTACCAGAACATTCCTCCCCCCTTACCTCCGAAGAAATATGCTCTGAGCACTTTTGCAGGATCAGAGAATAACTCAGTGGCAGATATAAAATCAACAGAAGTGTTGCGAAATAGCCCATTAAGGCAAACAGGTGCACCTTCAAAATCTGCATCAGAAGCAAGTGCAGTCCCAGCTGAACAAAGGCTTAAAGAGCCCTTTCCAGGGAACGAAGTGTTTGTTCACAAACCGGATTCTCCACCTCGCTTATCAGTTAATGAGTTCTGGACCGTGTCTGAGAACATGCTGAAGAAAGGCTCTCGTCACACAGGACCCAGCCCTGGCTGTGCGGATGGGAACGACAGCGTGTCCCTAACCACTTACTTCTCTGTAGATAGCTGCATGACTGACACCTACAGGCTCAAGTACCACCAGAGGCCCAAGCTGTATTTCACAGAGAGTGGAAGCTTCCACAAGGAGAAGCATTCTCCAGCAGCAGGAGTAGATCTGAATGCCACGTACCCTGCCACTCTGGAGCCCAGGCATCCCACCCCCGAACAGAGGTACAAGGCAAATGCAGAAGGAATACACTGCAGTCGATAGGTTCTTCAGGAAGCCCACACCTGGATCTGCCTTTGGCATTTCATGTAGTCTGTAAAGGGCATAACCTCAAATCTGTGTGTGTGATAACCAGGTACCCAGCTAACTGTACTTGCTTAGGAGTTGTGACTGTTCAAACAAATATGCAAACAGAGGCGAACAGAGGAGAAGAGGTGCTAAACTTGTGGTTCTTTGATTTGTTACTCTAGTTGCCTTAATGCTCACCTCTGTTACTCAGCTTGTCTTCTTCAGTTTGTATCCCATGTGGTCCCTTGGGACGTGCACGCCTCGCAGCAGCGGGATGGGCTGGATGTTACTAATTCTGTAAGATCTGGTTAGCTGCAGTGTAAGAAGTGCTCCTTCAGTGGTCACTCCATTCGAGACTAACAAAGGGATAAACATGCTGTCACAACTAATGCAGTGCAGGTAGTCATAACAGAGCAGTATCTCTCCTCAGAGGTAGCAGGAGGTGACATGGCTTTTTCAAGTGATGTCTGTCAGAGTCTGTGCTTTCACAAACCTTCAAGTGTCTTTAATGCAATTTTACCCAGAGGATTTATTTTTTATTTGAAAAGCCTTAATAATAATAATAATATTTCTTTAAAAACCATTTTGGTTTGCAAGTGTTAAATGAGACTTTGAAAGGGAATTGAAGTAAACTGCAGTTATACTTTCCTATTAATACCTCTGCTCTGTTAGTGTATGTTTTTAAACACATTTATCAGATTTGTTGATCCTTTAAGCTGTATACTTTAACTTATTAAATTTAACTTCCTAAGTTATAAACCAGTATAACAGAATAGGATGGTAATTTTAAATACAGAGTTATGCAACTATGAAAGATTAATTTTGTAACATTTTAAAGTAATTCCTACTTACGTTCAGTTCCGACTTATTCTACAATTGCATGCAAAGTCAATGCTGCTATTTATTAAACTCCCCTTTTGTTTCCAGCTAGACATTTTGGTTCATGGGGATCACACATTTGTTTTTTTTAAACACTTTTTTATTTTTACTAACATGTTTTCCCATTTGGAACAGTCCTACACATGGATATGGTCTGCATTAGCAGATCAGGCTGAATGTGCAGCCAGAGTGGTGGCTAAGGGGGCACAGAAACAAGAGGTTCCTCTTTCTCTGCTCTGTCACTCTGTCTCCAGTTTTGGCAGCTCTGGAATTCACCTTGTCTTTTGTTAACCTGACTTATCTCAGTAACAAGGAGGAAAATTTATTTGGCTTTTATTGGGTTAGTTAAATCAGTGCACAGAACCATCTAGTGAGTGCTGAAGCAGCATCAGCAAAGCCTGACACAACGCAAAATGGCAAAATTTTTCCATTATTCACATTAGAGTGTTAACTTGGGGTGCTGCTGATTACACCTAAGCATCAATGCCTTTTATTATGAAAATAATGCAAGAAGGTTAAATATGCATAATAAACACTCTTACTTGCACTGTTAGTCAGAAAGGCTTTTTTTCATGTTTATAAACTTATGTAAATGTGTTTTAGTGCTTCAACCAAATTATGGCAATTGTTCAGCACAATTATCCAAGGTAAACATTTAAACAGTAGTTTTGGTTATTCTGTGGCAAGGTCAGGCTTTTTTTTTTTTTTCTTTTAAATAACATGTACCTTAAAGTAGAACTGGAACATTATATATATATGCAAACAAACCAGGTATCTCAGATTAACCTTTTTTCTACCTTCTTGATTAAAATTTGTTGTAGCACTTGGGGAAAAAATGAATTCTAGAATTTATAGTGAAAATACTATGCATGTTTCTGTATGGCTGCTAGTAAACAGCAACTTAAACAATGATCCTTTTGTAAGAAAATCAGTTGAATACAGAAGACTAAAAATGTAAGAACTTGGATGATTCATATTGTAATTTTTTAAAGAGATTTCAGAACGTGTAAATTAAACTTTTCTAGTTTGTCTAGCCATGTTACATAATATACATAGCCAGTTAAGTACAACTGTCCTCTAATACCTGTGTAAAAACAAAACTTATTGGAATTTGTAAATAATGTATAATTTGTAAAATGTTTTGCAAAAAGCAAAAAAATCTTGTATTTGAAATGACAGTATTTTTATGTATGGATAGCACAGCAACAACTGTGAATGATGTTCAAACCCTTATTTTTAAACATGCCCAGCAATATGAATGCCTCTTACTGATACCAATGAACTCGCTCCCAGTAAGCACAACTGGTCAACTCCTCTCTAAAGTAGCTGCAGTAACTTAGGTGTACTTCAGTTTCCTTGCTTAGCTTGGAACAACCTTACCAGACAGCTTCCTCTGTGACCCATGTTTACCAGGTATTTCATGATTAAATAGACAGCTAATCAAGGCACCTTCATTTTTATATTTGACTCTGCACTCCATGTATGTAATATTTGCTAACTAATCTGTGATAACTTGTTTTAACTTACCTAGGGTGCCTATTTATTTTTTTATAAATGTTCCCCCTCCAGCTATAGATTTGTATAAGAGCCTAGACAATTTTTGTAACAGTAAAGATATTAACAAGTCTTGTAATTAATATATTTTTCGGTCTTTAGAACTATTTACTTGCAAAGTTCTACTTGTTCAAAATATCAAGATAAAAATTTTAAATCTTTGTTGTCTATTCTTTTTGTGTTCTATGTTTTAAAAAAAGAAAAAAAGTTGGCTTTCCAGAACTACATTTTTAATGTGACAGATAATGCTGCTACTGATGGTTGAAAGTTTTTGTGGAGATAGTGGTTTGGTTACCTTTTCTGAACAGTAAAATTCATCTTCTGAAGTATTTGTTCATAGAGCTATTAAACAGATTAAACTTTTTAAACAGCTCTGAAATGCATAAAGCCATTTTTATACCATAATCCCACAGACTTGGTGACAAGTGATTGACAGATACATGAGCTACCTTACTGTCTTTACTAGACAAGCAAAGTTTGCCTGGATCTGTGTACTTAGGAGCTCCATGTGCCTATGGAATAGCTGGAGCCCAGTGCAGCACAAGCCTGCACTTTGTTAGCTCTGAAGTTTTCTGAGATAAGCAAAACCTTTAATGTCAGATATGGCTGAAGGAGAAAACTGAATTAGTGGGAGATACCTTAAAATGCAACTTTCTAAGCCTTAATAGTCTTTAGATCTCACCTGTCTTCCTTATCAAAAAAGAAATAGAGCAACATTACAGTCCTTTCCTGATAGGTTGTCCCCTGGGGCTTTCACTTGGTAGTGAACTTGTCTCTTTAATGGCCTCATTTGAAAAACTGGAACCTCCATTCTGGTGTTTGTGAGAATGCAATCACAGTTCAGGGCTCCTGTGCACCTTGAGTCAAGATCTCTGAAACCACTCTGATCTCACAGGTACCAGCAGCCACGATGATAAATGCCAGCAGGGCACAGCATCTCTGTTCTTACAGCATAGGTCTGACACATGAAACAAACCACTGCCAATAGCAAAATTGTCTTAACAATCAAATAAAAATAAAAGGAAAGAGCATCTATTGATTTTTGCATCCCAAATCCTAATTAACCTCATCCTGGCCCATTTTCATTTACTGTGTGGGAAGACATTGAACCACTCTGCACTTCCAAGTCTCTGCCATCTAGTTATTTTGTTGTATGTATTCCTGGAAATAAAAACCAACCAAGCATGGATCATACTTCTCAGAAATAAAAATTAGTATTCCCAAGGGACAAATGCTAAAGAAAACTGAATCTTCTCATCCATAGCTTGAAAACTGTCTTTCCCCAAACCTGCCCAAAAAGCTCACTCCATGTGCTCAGCTTGTTCATTTCTCCAAAGACTGCAAGACACTCCTGCATTTAACACAAGTTTGAAAGTTTTCCTCTAGTGAAACAGGAAATCAATGTTGAAACCTTTTAATTACCTGTCACCATCTACTTTTAGCCATCCATGGATGCTGAGGAGGAGGGATCTTTACGTGTCAGCTGTCAGTGACTCAAGGCTGCCCTTGTAAGCTCCTCCTCCCGTTTCTAGCACGGAAATCAGAGCCTGTATCTTCATCAGTAAGTGAGGACAGGACACTGCTTCTGACATGTTAAACACTGAGATGTTTATATACGTATAGATTTATACCTATAAATATTGAACCTGAGTAAAGAAAGAAAAAACAGAGAAAGCTGTAATAGAAAACCAACCAGCATCAACCCAATCAGGATTAACTTTTTGGAAGAAGAACAGCTGGCTAAGCTTTGGAACAGGTCTGAGTTACAACTTCAGTGTACAGAAGATCTGGGTTTTATTCTCAGCCACTCCACAGGGTGTCCTTTCAGTGGATTTTATTCACACAGTGCATACTTCCATTTCTGCACAACAAACCTTTAGGTACTAATCACAAAAGCAAAGTTAGTCTGTCGTATGTGACCTTGAAGGCACAGCTTAGGACACACGAACAGGATACAGGTAAAAAGAGCAGTAACGCTTGTGACACACAGAGATCTATCACGGTACAGTATAAAAATGTGCCTCCTCCATGGAGACTGGAGTGGAGCCGTGTTCCCAGTTGTTTATCCCGCACAAATGGTGCTCCTCTTCCACCGCCTGTGTTCATAAGGTGCGAAATAGGTGAGAATTCCCTCGGTGGCAATGGCCCTACAGGGAACAGAAAGTCTGGTTATGTTCTAGCGCTGCACAGCCCTTCGGAAGACACTGACATGTGAGGAGCATCAATCACACCTCCTGAACAAGGAGCGGATAACAAATCTCGCAAACAAATAAATAAGCTGGGGGTGGTTTGGAATTAGTTTTCATTTTCCTGAGAGGCATTTCTGCTCCCGAGGCCTTCTGAGGCAGGGCTGTGGGCCCGCTCCCGAAGGAGACCCTTCCCTCCACGGGGCACAGCCCGTCAGTGCGGACCGACCGACCGATAAGCTTTGACCGACCGACCGCCCCCGACCGCCGCTCCTCACCGGGGCCGCGCCCTCAGGGCAGCAGGTAGATAAGCAGGAAAAGCGCCAGGTCGAAGAGGATGAAAAGCCACAGATCCAGCCAGTAGGACTGTCCCGACAGGGATCGTGACAGCAGCCGCCCACCATCGTCCTGCTCCGGCTCCTGCCGTTCCTGCTCCTGCGGCCGCTGCCGCACCGCCGCCTCCATCTCCTCGGGAGCACGGGGCAGCGCCACGGCTCTTCCGGCTGCGGAGCC
>VWZP01002274.1:190276-209502 GCA_013396995.1 Dicaeum eximium | reverse complement strand
AAAGCCCCTCAATCCCCGCCTCAGCCAAAGCCCTCCCCATTCCCTCCTCAGGCAGAGCTCCACCATTCCCGCCTCAGGAGAGCCCCGCAATCTCCGCCTCAGGCACAGCTATGCCCCTCCCGCCTCAGGCAAAACCTCCTTCATTCCCGCCTCAGGCAGAGCTTCCCCATTCCCGCCTCAGCCAAAGCTCGGCAGTCCCCGCCATAGGCACGGCGCTGCCATTCCCGGTTCAGGCACCGCCCCGCCCCGCCCCTCCTGCCTCAGGCACCGCCTTGTAGGGCGGGCTCTTGCGGTAAAGACGCTGGATACGGAGAGTATTTCCGCTTGTCCCTGTTTTGGGATGAGTGATGGTTGAGGGGATTCCTCAGTGCTGGTGACTGCCATTCCTTCCTGGGTGCTGCTGGCTGCTGCTCCCTGCCAGGTGAGGTGCGGACATTGGGGAAGAGCAGGCGGTCAGTCCTGGCAGACCGTGTTGGTCTTGTCCTGCCACCTGTGCTGGGGCTTGTGTGGAAATAAACATTGATGAATTCGTCCCCATGCACTTTCTTGGAGAGCAGATGATGCCCTGATTAAAACTAGGAGTCCTTTTGGGAGATCCTGTTGTGAAGAAGTTTAGGAAAACTTAAATTGTTTTAAGATACACTCCTCTCCTTGAAGATTAGTTGGAGCTTGTGCACGGAACAAACGTGGAAAAGTTCATGTAGATCGTGTATTCTGTTGTGCTTTATTTTCACAACACACGGCTGCAGGAGTAAATAAAAATAAATGAAGTGGCATAACCTGATGCCACACTCGCAGCTGGGATGTGCCACCCTCAGTCCTTCCAGTTCTCTATATTGAAATCAGGGCTATTATTTTCGTGTCCAGAAAAATGACCAGAAACTCAGGAGTGTGTGAAACAAAATCTTTCTCTTGGTAGGTATTACCCCCTTTTAGCCTGAATATTAGGAGATACTAAGAGTTTATATTAAGAGATGTGGCAGATTGCAAGCAGGTGCTTCTGAACAGAGATTACTTTTCTTAAACAAGCACTTAAGGGTAGCAGTTTTCCTTTGTAAGTTCTGTCAAGAGAAATAAGGATGAATTTGTCTTTTTATACAAGTATTGGTTAAGCATGTGTAGTAGATGAAGTATGCTAGAGATTTGGGGCAAAACAATGACAGTACTTCCCTTTTAAGCCTTGTCCCCATCTGTATTACCTCATTTATTTTTGGTTTTCCCATAATTTTGCACAATATTAAATACACAGAGAAACTTTCTCAGTATAAATACTTTCGTAAGGAAACTAAGTTTCCATTTGAGAGCTTGTGCAAAAAATGTTGAAGTTCTGCTTATGCAAAATAGTTTCTGCAGCCTTTTCTATTGTGACACTTCGATAGGACTTGGTACAAAAGACATTTTAGCATTTGGTAATGGGAGTTTTCAAGGCAAAACAGTAACATAAAGAACTAGCCCATGTTTTCAGTAGGGCTAGGTAACTGCAGCTAGGCAGGTGTTGTGAGGGGATGGAAAGGGAAAGAAAACACCACAGAGGATGTGTAGAAAAGGGTCTTTTATTATTCCTTCATTCTGGTGCAATTCTGTGTGAAGTGCTTAAACCCTTCTGAAGAATCTCTTGGACTCAACTCCTTCATATACGTAGGTCTGTTTAAAAATTAGGAAGGAAAATCAGTGGCTGGAATTGCAATGTTTCATTTCCCAGATATGCTCCAGAGAGTTTTAAATTTTTTATAGGCGACTGAAAATTTTAACTAAGGATAAATCAAGTTATTTGGCTTGAAGAAAATATTTTCTACTTTTAGAAAAGCTTTTAAAACTTTTCCTGGTTATTCTATTGCAAACTTGTGTGTAAATGACTTCTTAACTCACCTGAACAAGTTCATCACCCACAATTTCTCTGGTTGCTCTAAGTACTTTTCCATTGTCTTTTCTGGTAAATGTGGCCAGAAGTTTATTTCCTTCCAGGGTCCAAGCACCCTATGATGGCAAAAAACCTCAAATTTTTTGCAATAATTATGAGAATTATGAGACTGATTTGGTTTAAAGGCTGTAGAATGCTTAAAAGTGAAAAAAAGATTCAAATGGTGTAATAATGATTGTTAGAAAGGCTATAAAAATGAAATTTTAATAAAGCCATTGGCTTATTTAAATGCATAATACCCAAGCTAGGTGATTTTTACTGGTCAATACATCTTATTTTAAGTAATTGTACCAACAGAGGTTTTTAATTTCTTACAAATGCCCACTCTGCACTCTAGGTGGTGGACTTGAGTATTAGAAGAAGTAAAATTGCAAATCACCTGGATTTCATCTTGTGAAAATTGCTACTTGCTCTGCTTTTTGGCCACTCAGGAGCTCTGAGATCCATGGTACAGTGTTGAATCTTTAACAGTAAAGACTCCCTTGTGCTTTGATGTATAAGCTACAACCATTCCTGAACAGTCAGGTTCAGGAAAATGTAATGTAATTCAGAAGGAAAATTTAGATTAAAAACTAGGGAGACAAATTATTCATTTTGAAACTGCACGTTATAAAGTCATTATCATAAATATTGAACTATGTAGGAAGACTCTTACAGAAAGTTCAGTCCCATCAGCCAGGCTGTACTCAAAGTTGACTCCCAGAGTAAATTCAATCTCTATGTTTCGGAAGTTGCTGGCTTCTTTGACATTAAATTTGTCCCCATTTTGTTGGATGGTGATCTTCAGATTATCATGGGCTCCCAGCTTTCTTTTCATCATGCCAATACCTAAAAAAAAAATCAGAAAATATCAGAAAAAAAAACCCCAAACCTCTGGAGCATCATATTTGTCCCTTTTTAGTGAATTCTATGTGGCCAAGTGAGTTTATTCCAGTGTTCTGACCCTAATTTTTGTCCTGCAGTTTTCACCGAGGCCATGTTCACTAGTACACATATAATACAAATCACTATCTTAACTGCAGTGGTTGGATTTATATCCATATAATGCACAGTTTGTACAAACTTTAAGTAAATACCAGGATATTAGAATTATTTGAATCAAGTGCTTCTCTGAAATTGAAGAATGATTATTTCCTCCCTGTGTAATTTTTAAACTGGCTTGATGTTGTCAAAATAACAGTCCAGCTATAGAATTCTGTTTAAAGTTTATCCATTCAAGTTGTCTGAACCTTTTCTTCAAATCTAGACTTAGAGATTCTTTTTTCTGCTGAAATAAATTTGGAATTACTTAAGATGCTTAAGATTAAAACAGTGTAATTAAAATCAGAGCATTTCTTAGCATCTTCCCCCCCCTCCCCCCCCACCTCAGAATATTTTGAAGATAAATGCAGGGGTAGAGCAGCCAAGAGTGAAAGGACAGGATGGCCCAAAGGTAGTTCTCAGGCAGTTTGAGTTTGTATCAAGCTGGGGTGATATTTTTCCTGCAGAAGGGATTGGAAAGGTGAGCCTTACCCATTGTCTCCATGAACTTCTCGTAGTTCTCATTTCTGTCAACTTTCCAAGTGCCGTCGAATGCCATGGCTGTGCCTGCAGGAGGGCTCCTCTGCAAGGACGACTCTTTGCACAGGGAATTTATCTACTGCCTTATCTTGAGAGCAACTTCCAGGATGATGACGCTGAGTAAAGCTCAACTGAACCTCACTGACCGCTCCAAGGAGAAGTTTTCTGTAGTTGAAGCAAATTCCCAGTCCTGACAACACTGCTTGCTGAATCTCTCTTATTGCCCCCAGATCATAACAGAATTGCTCATCTTAATTAAGAATTGCTAATCTGTTAATTCTATCCACCATGTGGAGGAAAAATCAGGTGTCTAATGAAAGTAATAATCAAACTAACAGCATTGCTTGACATTTTCTATCTCGGTTGCATCTTCAAGCTTGTGGGAGAGTCTGTAGGCAACTGGAGGTGATATTATTTATCCAACAAAACAAACACAAGTCTCTACTTTGTTATAATTTGTTTGGGGTCTGTTCTGCTCAGCATAACAAGCATGGGGCAGAGGATTTACTGAATGTCTGCAGGTTGTTTCAGAAAACTCTCCTCTTGCTACCAGTGCTGTCTAACACTGAGCTGTGAAGATTGGGGTCTATTGCCATGATCACTTCTTACTATATATATTTTAAATTCTCAGCAGCATCTACAAATTTTCTTCATTATAACACATTCAGTGAAGAAACCAGCCAGATGGAAGGTGTTCAGGCTGTTTACTCCTAAGGGTGATGAGGGAAGTACCTCACAATGTGCATTTCACAACAACACTTAGGTCTTTGTGTGTAGTTTTCACATGCAGGTTTTCTTCCACAATTTCGTGCAGTTTTTGATCACCTGAATAACTCAAAAAATGTTTTAGCTCATGCCCTGTGCTGTGCCAATCATGCCTACCCATCTTACCCTTCAGCCAGCTCAGAAAATGGGCAGACTTTATTCTAAGGGTCAGATTATCTGTTCTTATTGCACTGATGTGTCTCTTGACCTTTGTAGTTATTGCTGTCAGTCTTAGGTGATCTGTCTAGTATATATACATGAACAAAACCACCAGTGTCGAGTTATAGTTCATCCAAGCTGTTGTTACATAACAAAACTGATAACTCTCTTTACAGTCTTTGCAGAAAGGTTCTTTCTGGCAGTGCTTCTGCTGTGTTTCGTAGAAAATCGAGGCCTAAAATAATGTGAGTTGCTCAATATGACAAAATATGACTTTGGTTTTTCACAAGTACTGGAATCATACAATCTACACTTCATTTAGAGTTCTTTTGTCTTCCTATAGTAGCTGGCTTTCCTTCTAAAATCACAATTAAAATTGGTTTTGTAAATTTTCCTAGTTGGAGTATTCCACAACCTTTTTCCTTCTTCTGTCTCCGTCTTCCTTGTGTGGTTTTCAGAACTACAGTTTTTTCTTTAATGGTGCATTGAAATCTTGTTTTCTAGTATTGCTGTTTTCATGACAGTTTTGAAAACTAAAGGTGTGTACTTGGCTTCATGGCTTTCTTCAATGTGCCAGCTCCAGAACACTGAAAATGGACAAACTTACTAACTTTGAAGTTTGATCATCAGCTAAGGTGGATGGCAATAAATTATTAACTTACATGGCTATGCCAACCTCATCCTGCCAGTCTATGATTGTCGTAGCAAGGTTTGTTGTGATGGCCATTTCCCCTGAAGTTCCAAAGATCTTTTGCCTTTGGGTTGTATTTGTCTCCTGTTTATTGTTTTGTGCCTTGTATTCAAGTTGTCCTGATTAAAATTAGCTACGACAGTAGAATTGTTAGGCTGGTTAAGGCTTAGTGCCAGCATAAACATGATATACTCATGAAAATATTGATTTCTAGAGTAAGAGATTAACCCCTGATAAAACCATGCAGACTGTGCAGTATTTATGATGGTTTTCTACTGCTTGATTCTTCATTATGTCTTGGGATTGGTTGCAAAAATGGATCCCATACTGAGAAGTTTCACTAAGCGTTTGAACCACAATACTCAGTTTTGTATCAGTGTGGTAAATAGACAATTCTATGCCAGAAAAGCCAATTTAAGCCTAACAGTGGGTGGCCTAGCAACCAGGAGCTTGATGGAGCCTAACTAATGCCACATCTTGGATAAATAATTTCAAAGTACATGTTGCAGTTGGGTGTTGCATTGCAGCAGGATTAGATCCTGCTTGAGCTAGATACTGTCCTACTCCAGCTGCCTGTTTGCTGAATTTCTGCTTTTATTTTGGTTCGAGGAGAATCTCCTGGATGCTGCTAATGTGAAATCTGTTCGGCAAGAGAATTCAGCACTTGAGAATTACCTAGAAATTTCCAGTGAGTATCGATCCATGGGTGTAATTAGTTGGTAGTGGGCTGTGGGTTTTAAAGCTTGCTCTTAACTGTCTGTATACACTGCTTTTTAATTCCTGTCTAATGGCTCTGATCCAGAAAGTGCTGCATTTTTGAGAGTTTTTTATTGGAGAGAACTGAAGTGCAGGAATTAATAAGATCCAGGTTGAAAAAATCTGGAAGCAAACTTTAGGATTAAAACAGTAACAACCCTAGTATTTACTTTATCAGTATACTAAAATGAATTTTAGGATTACATAGAATAATAAAATCTGGCCTTGTTTCAATGAAAAAAGGGCAACAGTGAACAATTGCCAATAAAAGTAAGTGTGCTTTTCCAGAAAAGGTTAAATGAATCTCTGAGTATTACTGCCATTTGACATTTGCCACATAGAGACTGATATGCCAGTTGCCCTGTGGGGCTTTTTGTCAGGCTTTTCTAAGGGTATTTAAATTTATATCTGAATATTCCTGTATTCCCTGATTTCTTTTTGTTTAGAATATAAACTGTGATCATAGGGTGGGTTCAAGTTATAGTCCAGTGAACTAAGAATGTACAATATTGAAAGTCCACATCGGTCATTTCAGTTTCTCCAAAATCTGAACTGCACTTTTAGCTCATTTCAACATAACTTTTTGCTTATTGTGAACTTTTTCTCTTGGTTGTAATAGAGCTCCAAACCCCACAAAAGATTTCTGTGATTATCTGGATTAGTGGCTTGAATCTAATTTAATCTGTAAAATAGTGAGCTTCAGAGTTCCGAGTGCAGCATGATAGCAAGAGAGCACCCTGTGGTGTGGCTAAGATATTTAGCTATTTGTATTTGCAAAATGAAAAGATGGTTTCAGATTAAAATTCCTTTCTTAGTTTGGGCATCATGTGTCTCATGTAAAAGCAGAACAGACACCCAGGTTCTGGTGCTCTTTCCAGCTCAGAAATGGACTTTCCATGTGAGCTTGGTCAAATTAACCCCTCTACTTATTTGTAAAATGAATTATCCTTTCGTTAAGAAGCTCTATATATCTTAAAATAAATTGCCACTGACTTAGTACAATAAAAGCATCCTAAATGTGTAAACTATTGGTATGATTGAACCATGGATTTTACTCCTAGAATGTGATGGTGTTAAACGAGGAACCTGTGTAAACTGTAATTTTGCAGCCATTGTGAACTGGGGTATTTTTCAACTGAAGAGGTTCTAAAGTTCTGTGTGTACTAAGAAATGCTACTGTTCTGAAACTCAGTGACTGTCAGATTCCATAATTCTGTCCCTAAAGCTTGCTCATGTGAGTTTTTTCCTAAAAATCTTAAAGGGTGAGGTTCCATGGGAATGTGAAATGCAATAGCTGTCACCACTGCTGCTAAAAATGTGGCTGGAGGAAAGAGCTTTTGTCTTTTCCATTTGTTAATGAGGCATCAGAACTGTACAAGAAGGGAAAGAGCTCGTGTAATGTTTGTTCACCTCTTCAATAAAGATGCCCTCGCTCAAGGTCATGTTCTTTCCAGGGCTGGGTAGGAAATGGATCCCAGCGCTCCTGCTGCAAACATTGCCACTTCTCAGAAGGGAATTGAAACCTCCAGCAGGCCAGAAAGGCTGAGCAGGAGCATGACTGGATTGGTGAGGGGTGGAAAGGTTGTAGTCCCAGCAGCAAATGGTGACCTGATGTTTGCAGATATGCACAGGCAGTTGTGCAGTTGCACTCATAAATTGCAGTTGGTTCGAGCAAACAGTGCTTGTGTTTTGTGCTGAGCTAAATCTGGCCCTTCATAACTTTTTGAATGAGCCTGCTGTTTGTCAGGGATGTACATACTTTTTGGTTTTGCCTAGAGCTAAAAAAAGTCAAGCCAGAAGTGTTGCTGTGAAGGACCTAATAGGCAAAGAACGGAAATTGCCAAGAAGCCCACTGGTCCAGAATTACTTCTAGGATCAGCAGTTTGTGCAAGAGGAGGCTTTGGTTGTTAAAAATAATTTTTTTTCCACAGTTTTGGTTGAAGTCACTGGGCTGACTGTTTCTATCTCTCTTGCAATTGATATCCCCCAGGAACTGATCTATGGGGGCAGAGGATGAGGATACCTCTGTGTAACTCCTGTATTTCTGGTTCTGCTTTCTGTCAGAAATAAACTGGTTTCTGACAGCTCTCAGGAGGTGCAGCTCCAGTGCTCTCTAGTGGTCAGTGGCACTGCATTATTTTTTGTGGTTTTGAAACAAGAACTACTTTACTGTTGGCTGATCTCAGTAGTACTTAGAAGTGTCTTGATATTTACAGATACTTTTCTCTTCAGGATTTCTAGGACCTAGAGACGTTACTATAAAATATAAATTTATAGAAACAATTATTTGAATCAGGCATTGAAAAATACACATCAATAATATTAATTATAACAAACAGTAAAATTTGACATCGTCCTTTTTATTTTAAAAAGCATGAAAACAATACAAAGAGAAGAATGAGGAAATAAGTAATAAGCAGCAGTCTGACCACAGAAAATAAGTTGACCCTTATGTTCTCTAGCAGCTGTACAGTAAGTAGGGCTAATGATTCTCTTAAGTAATGTAACTAGCTTTATTCTAAGAAGTCGTAGGACAGAAGCAAGAGAGAACACATAACATTCAGAAGACTTTAATACTGCTTAAAGGCAAAACATAATATACAGAGAAACCCCTTAACCTAGTACAAAAATACTGTGCCCAGAAACTATATATTTGTTCAGGTATTTTTAAAAGATAGAAGAATACAAATGGACAAACTCAGTGACTAGTGACTGTGATTAAGGTTTTTATTTAACTGTAATAGGAATGTATGTTAAAACTATTTACAGTGCATTTCAAACTACATTCTTTAAGAGACACATACAGGTGTCTGCCATGTGAATACAAAGAGGACTCAAATTTTAACTTTAGTTACATCTGTAAGGTACCTTGGGCATCAGTGGGAATAGCTGAACCAGCAAAGAGCAGGTGAGGCAGCTGTCACCAAGGGTAAGGGTTTGGTCCCTCTTTTCAGGTAAAAAAAGGTGGATTTGACCCATTCTTTCACTGTCTCTACAGCTCAACCCAGCTCCCCCATGAGGCAAATGGGAATCACAATATGGACTTCAGTTGGGCATCTGTGCTTGCACGAGGCCCTACCATGCCAAGCTCGTGCCCTGGGAGTTAGTGGGAACAGCAATTACAGAGCATTGCCACATAGATATACAAGCACTGCTACTCAGATACCAGTTTCTCTATGGAAACAACCTTGCTCATGTGGAAAAGAAACTTTGCTGTGCAATTTCCCTTCATCTTACAATGACCAAGATGAAATATCCTGCTGTCACAATTTTC
Source organism: Dicaeum eximium (assembly GCA_013396995.1). NCBI lineage: Eukaryota > Metazoa > Chordata > Aves > Passeriformes > Dicaeidae > Dicaeum > Dicaeum eximium. The sequence goes on along the minus strand of VWZP01002274.1, from coordinate 200,376 downwards.
TGCATTTAGCAAGTGTCACTAATTACCAGGACAGATTCGGTGATGTTTCTTCTGTCAAAGTCCAAACCAAAAAAACTCAGGCCTCATTATTTACCATACTCTGGCCAAACTCGTTCTGCTATTCAAGGTTATGTTTTAAATTAGTGCAAGCCCCTGAAAAAGTACAGCAGGGAAATGGGAAATAAAGCTGAAACCTTGTGGAATGTAAACTGCATGGAATTTGACATGAACAAAAAACCTGCAGCATCACAGAGATAACACTCTGAACAAATACTACTATATAAATTTGCTTGTAATATGAGGTCTTTATAAAACCTTTTAAAACACGTGAATTTATTATAAGTGAGGCATTTTTTTCCCATAAAAAGTCTTTACTATGTTCTTATGCATAACTGGAAGGGAGAGCAGCTGGATCATTCCTCTAATTTGAAGGGCCTAAATCTGATTCTTCATTATCTTTCTGCATAATGGGTTGGAAAATCAGTTACCTGGTAATTTTGACAAACCTTATGTATGAATTAGAAAAGTGCCCTGAATTTGTCAGTTAATGCCCCGACCAGGTAAAATGTATTGGGCTGGAATTCAAAAGATGCATGCAATTGTCAAGGGGTGATGCATATAAACAGGCTTTGGTTCTCTCTTCTAAGGAGAAATCAGCTGATCATCAGTGAAATTAATTGTTTCCTTTTATCAGCAGCTCACTTGTACTTCTTCACTTGTGCTCAGGGAAGATATGAGCAATCTGCTCTTCACTATAAACTGCTTCTAATTAAAAACTAACACCATCTCCAGAGTCAGCATTACATTATTTCCCCCCTACTTTCTTTAACTGTGTGAGATAATAGAAAACCTAGGCCTTCTACAGCTAATATTGCATGTGCGGCTAATTTCTTGGAAAAGAAAAGGTACCAACAGCTCAAGAGTCTTTCTGTTATTTGGAATTAGAAGAGGTAGGGTTAATCAGTAATTTTCTGTATGCTAACACTAATAATTTTTCAGAATAAACCGAGAAATAAAAGCATACTTTAAGCATTAAACTGCTGTGGAGTGAGTTTGAAAGAAAACGTGTTTGTATCTGAGATCAAATAGGAACCAACTTAGTTGTCCTCATTGAGGGAAGTATTAAGAATCAGTGGGACAAGTTCTTGTACCCAGAGATTTAAATCTCAAATGTGACAATGGTTTCAGTGGACTTAAGGCTGAACTGACAAAGTGGTTTCTTGTGTAAGCAACACTGATTGTTCCAGCTAGACCATATAATGTGTTTGAGAGCAGACTGAAATAATGAGATACACAGCTCATGATGAAATTAATGACAGCTGCATGACTTTAATCCACCAGCTGGCTTTGAAAATGGTGACTTCTGAAGACAGTGAACTTCAAGCAGGAAACCTGCTGTAGCCAGGTTAGATTTGGGGTTTTTTTCCCATATTGTCCCCTATCTACATTATGAAAGGAAGGAGCACTTTCTGCAATTGAGTCACACAAAGCCATGACACGCTTGGATTTTGCCTTCAGGCAGAATAAAACACTATGTAAAGGCTTTGAATTTCATGAAATACAGCACTCTATACTTTTAAAGTTCTTAAACCAGTAGTTTAAAGGCTTTGGTTTTGTATAAATATATATACAGATACAGGTGTGTTATGATATTTAAATGTTTATTTACTAGGAACTGTATTTATATGTATGTTCCAACATTTATGGTGGAAGAGATTCTGTGGGATAAATGTGTACAGATACGTAATTAAATATATGCACATACTGTATAACAGTTCATTTTAAGTAAACTGTTAAAAAATGTAACATCATGCCCTCTTTTTCAAGTCAAAGGTATGAATCCAGCATTCCTTTATAGCATTTATAAATTTAGCTATAATAAAGCTTTGCTGAACACACAATATAGCAAAGAAATACTGGAATATTAATGTCAAAGTTACATCACTACACTGGATATCAGCATAGTTATCTGCTGTGTTGTCACCGTGAGTTACTACTCTCAACCACAATAGCAAGAATACACCTTTATATACATATATTTTACTCCTATTTATATTAAATATGTATCTCATCAGTTAGCACAATAATTATATTTCAGTATCTCAAGCACTCAAGGAAAAGACTATACAAGGACTATGCAGATCCTGAAGCAAATTTTTCTATTTATCAAAAAGTACCTAAAACCTTTTTTTGGGGCGTTTTGTTGGCAGGGTCAGGCTGCTGTCACCTGCATTCTGTGTATGCATAGAAATACACATGGAGTACTGCAAAAGAGCAGTCCTGGGATCCAGAGTGAGTGTTGAAATCCATACTTTTTTTTTTTTCATTTGTTGGGACAGAATAAGGAGAAATACTTCTGTAGAAAAATGTTCTCAAATTCACAGCTGCAATAGTTATTGGTGTTCACTAGAGAAGTCTGAGATAGGACTTAATCAGTGACAAAGAATTTAGGGTGGCAGATATGCTGCTGTCAGAATACCTTGTTCTACATTTTAAAAAATATCAACTCTGTAACTCAGTATTGTCAAACATTTTGAAACGTTTGCTTCCTCTTCTCTTAGCTTCTGGCATTGTTTATCTAAATGAAGAAATTGATAAAAAGGGAGAGTTTTTCCTGTCTTTCTGTCCAGCTCTTAGGAGCTGGGATTGACAATCTCCTGGGAAGAAGAATTTATTGCAGTTTCCAACTAGAATTTCCCAGATTATTGTGATAGAACTAAATTCCCACACTTCAAAGTCCAGTGCCAAATGTGCTACTTTTGCCAAATACAATTGCTGATTTTAACTAAAAAATCATTATTACAGATTAAAAAACTGGAACATTTAGTGTGTCTCTGTGCAGCCAAAGTTACATGTGCTGCTAATGCATTTTAGACAGCTGACATTCATCTCCTTATCCTGTCCATCTAAAGAACAGTACTCTCCTTGTATTCCTCTTCTAGGATGTGTCCAATGTGTATATTTTCTTTAATTGGGTCCAAATTCAAAACCACTTTTATTAATCATCTTCACTTAAATAATACTTTTTTTTACTAGTGCAAGTTAATTGATTTCTTACTTTTCAGAACATGAATGCCTCACATACAAATGGCAAATCCCTGTAGCACTCTTCGCTATTTTTGCTTTTGGTATTATTTTTTTCCTATTTCTTCAAGACACTGTGATTAATCATTTTTTAACTAATGTTAAAAACTATTCTTAAGAGATGTTAACATAAAACTTCCTTCAAAGTGGTCATAGCCATTTCATAGTAACACTGGCCTGAAGAATCAGTCATTGATGGTCACCAGGAGTGTGCCCTTCCTGCATCATTCTGATTCAGCTTTCCACCTCTTGCTCTTGCAGTCATTCTCTTCTGCCTGTGATCCAGTCTGTTGGTTAGGTGATGTTAAAATCGACTTCCAAGTTAAAACCAGCACACAAACCCAATCTTGGTTTGTTTCCATTTCTCTGCGTGCTTCTTGCAGCTTCCAAAGGGAGCCATTCTTCTATGGCAGCTGTCAGTTAAGTTGGGACATTTCATTGCTCTTCAAAAAGTTTCCACTGGGCATGGAGAGCTCAGACACCTCTACCACAAAACTTCTGAGACTCCCATTGCCTAGTAATTCACAGGGGTCTTAGAAATTTCTTCAGCTGGAATAACACATTTGCTAAGACATCCATCTAATACAGAAAAATCCCAAACTCTACTGGGTGCACAGATTTTGGGGCTTTTCACCTCAGGGCCTAGTTCTGCTTTCTGAGAGAGGTTAGCAATAGTTTATGCTAGAATAGGCTCCCCAGAGTGAGTCCCAATCTTTCCTCTGAACCTCTGGAAAGAGAACAGGCAAGAGTGCTCAATACTTTTATAACATAACACAGCGAGGTGGGAAGAGGGAGAGAAAAGGTGCAAAATGCAGTAGTCTTTCAGATACTGGCCACAACATGATCACTAAACAACTATGTACATCTGTAAAACAACAGGCTCAGGCACAGTCAGTGCCTGCACCAGTACCTTCTTGTGGGGTGGGGCAGCAAAAACCACCCCTGCAGGTCTTTTTCCATCTGAGTCAGATGTAATAAAACAAACATACTGTCTTCAGATAATTTCGGCATCTACACGGTCATGCTATATCTTGAAATGTGGAAAAAATAATACAGCAGTGGCAAAACGTAAGCCAAATTCTTACAGTGTTTAGCAAAATGCACTACTCCCCTATTACTGTGTCTCCTACGTGAACTCGAGCTTGTGGTGGTGAAATCAGCATCTCAGTTCCGTTTGCCCTGGTTGCTTTCTCCATTTACCAGCTTCTCTTGCTGCTCAGCCAAGTCTTGCCATTTCTGCCTGTTTTTTCTGCAGCCATCCAGCAAAGGGGAGCAAGCCTCTGACACGTGTGTTAGGGCCTGAAATAAATTGAGAACATGGAAAACAGATTGCATTCAATTTTTAATTTAAAAATGGAGAATGAAACAGGTTTCTTGTATTTTTTTTCAGATTTCTCAACTTAGGGGAAGACTTGTTGACCATTAAATGCACTGGTTACCTAACACAAGAGCTGGGTACAGTTTGGACTAGGATCACTTGGTAACTGTAGATATAAGCAGCAGTGCATGTTTCAGAGTAAATAATTCCAATTTTTCTGGTCTTTTCAGATGTTCAGGCTCTAGAACTGTGGGCATTCAAGCCTGCTCAGGTGTTCTGTTAAAGAGTTTTCTGTTTGTCCAATCTGTACCTTTGCAGAGACACTCAGTCTTCTTTCAGTGTCCTACCTCCTACAGGAGACAGTTTTCTGAAGCCTCAAAGCAAAGGTTGCTTTATTTTTCTGACAGCTTCTACTGCACAGAAGCACTTGATTTTCCAGGATAGCAGCTAGTAGCTCCCTTTCTTTATCCCTGTTTCCTTTGAACTGTTGAATGTGCATTCTTTTTAGAAAAGTTTGTTGTATCAGAGGAAAAAATTAAAGTAATTACCCTGTTCCTTGCACTGGAAAGTTCTCAAGAATTTGGTTTTCTGTTCATCTCCTTTCTTTTTCTCACCTTGGTTTCTGTAAAATACTTGCTACAGTTCAAATAAACAGACTTTCACTCTAATGTTGTACTGGTTTAAAAAAACCCCAGAAATCATTATGTTGTTTTTCACACTATATTTGACCAAGCAGCTTCTCATACAGTTTGTGACAAGGACAAAAAAGCATTTCAGTGAATTATCTCCTGCAATGCTTTGGTGTGTGATGAAAGAGAAGGAAAAGAATGGGATGGAAGTGTTGAAATTGGGTCAGTTTCCTATACATAGCATATCACCTTTTGTATGATGAATTCTGAATTCTTTAAAACTTTTAAACATTTTCTATCAATGCACTACATGGATACCATTCTCTCCATAGAGGTCAAAGCATTAGTTTTGTGACTTTCCCTGATAATCCAGAATATAACCCAGGGATATAACATCAATTGCACAAAGCACAGCATTTTAATGAGGTTTAAAAAAAATTGTGACAAAATATATTAATCAGATAAATATACAACTAATTATAAATACTAAAATAATAATTTCTTCAACAGAATAATGAACCATATGTAATATAAAATAATACTTTCTAACTAAGGGGCTAGTTTCTAATTTGATTTTTATTCTAATTGTAAATCTGTATCTATCAGTGAGCAGCTCTGGTTTAAGATATTTGTTGTCCTTCCTTAGGCACCATACCTCATACAGCTGCAAACAAACAGCATCTATGAATCCAACTTGCATGCTGGGAATTTTGTTTTTCTTCTCTCTGTTCATTAGATCCTGCAGATAATAAGTGAACAAGCTCTTTGTTTAAATGCATTAAATAAAAAACCCAACCAAAACCAAAGAGTCTGGAATTAAAAAGCAGCGCCTTAAACAGCACAGCAAGCTCAGCACAGCGGGGTATCATTACAGTGTTACAATGAAGGGGATTGGACTGCATGACTTCCCTCAGGAGACTGGCTTTGGGTTGACAGAGCCCAAATAACCAGGCAAACTTACTTGGTTTGCATAGCTGCATAAAGGTACCAATCTAGGAATGTATTTCCTGGCCCATTTAGTAACATTGACTTCAAGGAAATAATCACATCTGTTCTTCTGGTTCAGAGATAATGACACACTGTTGGTGTTTTGGAACCACAGAACAAAACTGACTACTAGGAATACAGGGAAGGAGCTGGTCCTATAGTGTGGTCAGTGGGGGAAATTTTAAGTCCTGTTTCCAAAAGACATTTTGCAAGAGGTGATTCTGCCATTTACCGTGGGTTCTATGTTGAGTTCCTTCCGCTCTTTATCTCCTTGATCGAAGAACTCAGTAGCCACAAGCTCAGCAATCTGTAAGAGATTTCACTCATTGAGAGCTCTGAAAGTCTGCTTGCTACCTACAAACAAGAGTGGTTCCTATCTCTCCTTAGGAGATATCATATTAGCCCCCCAAACACATCATGAGACTCCAGCTCAGCATTCCACCAGTGCCTTTGCAATAAGGACTGGGTGGAAACTCTAATGCCATTTGCATTTAGGACATCTTAAAAGTTGAACACATACCCGTTGCTGAACTGGCCATGGTTTGGTTATGGCTGATAAGTCACAAGCAGTCATCAGCATTGCTCTGCAGAACAAAGAGAAAGGGATAAATTACTCTATGTGAAATGTATGTAGCCACCAAGTCGAATGACTAGTGAAATAGAATATAAAATTTCAAGGAACATCAAGTCAGAAAAACAAGTGAAATTAAAGCAAATTTATAAACATAACTCCACATGCTATTTAACAAAATTTCTTGTACAGGTTGCTCACTTAGGAGTTCAGACCCAGGGAGTTCAGTGACCAATGTGACAATGCCAGCTTGTACAGGCCCAGAGCACAAAGACTTACTGGGTTTAATGAAGTTCAGAGCAATATGGCATGGGAAATTGGATGCTCAGTAATATTAACTGACTTCTTGATTATTCTGATTTTACTTACAAAAATAGCTCCTTTTGTGAGGGATCTTCCCAATTAAACTGCTTCTTCCTTAGAAGTTCAAAAAATTCTCCTCTCCTCCTTTAAAAGAAATTAAAACAAAAGATTTTGCAGGATGCTGACATTATGCTAATATCCAGCAGTGATTATCCAGCCAAAGTTTCTTCTGACTTACTTGATGTACAGTGCGAGGTCTGTGGCAAGAATGGCTTGTTTTATCATTTTCAGTGTAGCCTTGTATTCTTCAATGGAAAGGTTGCTGAGAATCTGATTTCCCTTTACAAAAAAAGCCAAAAACAGTGCTATCAGTAAAATTGGCAACAGCACACCAGTTTGCTAAAGTGTCTCTAAGTCACCAAATCATTACGAGTTGCTTGCTGATATCTGAGGTCATTCTTTTATCCTCCTTCCTCTTGCAGATTCCCTAGTTTAAAAATAAAAATTCCAGTCTTCTTGAGTAATGGCAGATAGCCACGCAGTAGCAGCATCATCACTGACTATTACAAAATGAAACTGCAAGCAGAGCAACGTCAAAGCCTTCAAGCCCATTTCATTCATTAAAATTCAATTTGTCATTAGCTGTATCACAGCTTCTCTTTCCTCTTCCTTCCCCTCCCTGAAGCAGAGGAATTATAACAGATTCCAGTACCTGCTCATACATCTCTAGTAAATGAAGATATTTTCCTTTTATGAAGCAGCATAAATAACAAGTTATTAAACAGAAACATGAGCTCAGCAGCCCCCTGTTAAACCAAAGCACTACAGAGCTGGTGAAATGGAACTCACCTCAATTATTTTCCCATATTTGCCTACCTGAATAGGAAAGGATCACTGCAATACAAAGGATGCCAGAAGTACTACAACCTGTGGCACAAAAGGAGCAGTCCTTTGAAAGCATTGTGAATGCTAAATACTGGTCTTGAGCATTAGTCAACAGCATCAAACAAGAAGAATGTAGTTTTGTTTGCATATTTACTAAACTTATGTTTGGCTTCACTTTGGAATGTCAACACAAGCAGTGTTTGGTTTGGTCTCATCAGGGCTGCTTAGAGTGTGTGTAGGCTGGAATATTTTTTGAAACAAGAGGAAGGACTGGGGTTTGTTTGGTGGTTCGTAAGAGGTCATGAAAATGGCAGCAAAGCCTTTTGTTTGCTTTGTCCAAAGAAGCAGGTACTCAGAAGGATGTGAGCAAGGCTTCCCTTATCAGGCAGCACTTGGAAGGCTTTGGTGGCACTCAGCAGCAGAACTGTGATTTCCATGTTGCTGCATTTGCTTTCTTTACCCAAAAAGGAATAAAGAGCACTTAAGAACATGTAAGTGTGGGATTCTATCCAGAAGCTAAAAATAGAAAGTAAAATAGTTTCCTTCAGCATAAACAGGAATGTGGCACTCACTGGACTATTCAGGATCATAAGGCATTGATCAAAATGATGATGCTCCATGATTGAGTGGCAATACAGCTGAGCCAGTGGATGTTCGCTTCTGAGGAGGAAAAAGATGGAGAAATCAAATTAGACAAACATATCAGCGATCCAGAAATAACTTCTCTTTTGACAGCCTCTTTGTAGGAATATGGATAAAAAGATAATGCTGTTCCTTTGTCAGAGCACTGACAGCTCTGGTTTTCTGCTTTCTCTACCTGTAGAGACCAGCTGCATGCAGGCAGTGACAATGTAATACAAGCTTTCATAAGGAGCAAAAATTCCTGTGTAGAAGCAAAGGTAACAGGAAGAGTTCATTCACAAGCACAGTTTAGGAGACAGTTTTGGTTTCTGTAATGTGTTCTTAAAAACACCCACCTGGCATATTTAGTCAGTTCAGCTGCTGAGCTTGTAAGTAATAATGCAAAGCTAATAGAAAATCCACTGATACCAATGGAAAAATTCCTGCTGGCCTCAGTGCAATATGGTGCTGGGTCCAAAATGTTGATCAAGTAATTTCCTAGTGTTAGTAACTGTACTGGTGTTTCATCACCACTATTGTCATGGCCAAACTCCTGCAACATTGTTACCTATCCTTTCCCCAGGGTAAGATCCAAAAGGGAAACTGCTTAGAGGCCAGCAGTGACATTGATTGAACCATAGGCAGTGAAAAATAGCAGGAAACCAATTGTGTAGGTACAAACTTCAAAAAACCTTAGTGCAAAACTTAAAAGTGTCTTAGTCTAGAAAATAGAATTTGCTATTTTGAGGCATTGTAGTTAAAGTACAGAAATACAGAAACTCCTCCTCTCTTGAGGATTTCCAGTTTCTCTCTGTTCCTTGTTGAATAACCCAAATTCTTCGGTTTTGCTGCTCTGTCTTAATTTTCAATCCCTGGTTGTTCACATTGCTCATGTAATCTCTCCAACTAAATATGGATTCCTTTGGAAGTCTATTTTGCTGATGATTCTGGATCTATTACTCTAATTATAATCTGACCTGCAAATGTTCAATCATGTCAGTAGCTCTTTTTTAGCATATAATTCCATGAGATTTTCTGTATGGTTAAAGACCATTCACAAGACTTAGTGGCTGCAGGATTGGGACCCCATGTGAGTGACTGCACAGAGGCTCAAATAAAAGTCATAAGAGGAGACTCCGGGGATTTAAGAAGCACAAAAATGTGGAGAGAAAGATGGAAAGACAAACAAAAACCCAGAAAAGGGGATTAAAGGATGCAAGCCCCCGAGGAATATGGGCTGGCTGCCCAGCACCTCCTCTGAGACCACCACAAAAGGGGTGAAGAGCAAATGTACTCGTGTGTTTCTGTAAGGAAACAAACCACAGGATGGTGCCAACACATGCTGGGTGAAATTCCCACTGAATTAAGTGGGATACATATTGTGCCTCCCAGAGTTCACCCTAACTGGAGAGAGAAATATGTGAGAAATCTCTTAGGTTATCTTCCCAAGTATTGCTCCAAACTAGAGCTTGCTTAGTACTCGCAGACCCCGGCTGGGGCTGGAAATAAATTCAGGTCCAAGTTCTGTAGTGGCCCTTCTGTCAAACGCCCACACCAGGCCAAAGGGCACCGTGGCTTTCTGAGCACAGGGGTTTGGTTATGCAGCTTTCTGTGCTTCCTAATTTGCATGTGGGATTGGAGCAAAAAGAAAATTCCCCCACCCCCCCCCCCCCCCCCCCACCCAACAGCCCCCCAGGCAACC
>VWZP01002274.1:0-190271 GCA_013396995.1 Dicaeum eximium | reverse complement strand
AAACGGCCTTCAAGCAGTTCCATTTCTGTAACTTCTACAGCCAGGAGCATTTCAACTTTTGAAACCCTGCTGCTTAAGAAAAGAATCATACACTGAATATCCACCCCCCTGCTTCAAAGGAAAAAACAAATGGGATCTGTTCCTAGAAAGAAAAACTTTTGTATTTAGGTTTAAAAAAAGAAATTAATGGAACTTTCTACTGAGAAAGGAATTATTAAGCTATAGTCATCTCAGCTTTACAGCATGTGTAAATGTTAGATTTTGCTGTCTATGATACTTTCCCAGGACATTTTTGAGAGGAGATGACGCATCTCCAGATGTTTTCCAGGAAATTTATTTTTAAATAAATAAAGCAAAAAAATAGCTAACGAGTTCCAATCACTGCGAGGCTACAGTTACTGCTGGAATCCTCTATTACCAAGCTAGAAAAAGGTCACTCTTCTAATGTTGTGGAGTTTGGGGTTTTTTTCTTTACACATCAGTCAGTGTTACTCCAAACATATAAATCTGAAATGCAGGAGTTCTGCTTCAGCTAACTTATTTTCTGCCTTTCAGTATTCTGTGCCTTAACCTTTTCCTCCCCAACTATCTTACTCTGCACATAGTGAGAACAGCAGACCACTTCTTCCCAGGTCACTTCAAAACCATTCTCCAGCTCTGCCAGAACAAGATACACATTTTTGGGTATCTTTTGCCCATCTCTGGTCAGACCAGGACACAGTGCCATATCACAGGAATCACATTAAGCCATGCTTTAAATCAGCTGAAGACTCATATGTTGTTATTTGAAGTGATATGAAATTCACTGGATTGGGCAGATTTGAAACTAGTAAGTTCTAAAAAACCCAGTGTCTTTAGTTAAAAAGTAAAATATGGGGAAAATTTTAGACTTGTTCAGATATTTCATTTTGATAACTTCAAGCCAAAATGTTTTGTTTAGTAAAAATATTTTTTCAGTGTTATAAATATATTTTGAATTTTTGTATTGTAAAGGCCTTTCTGTAATTCCAGATTAGATCAAACTTAAAGAGTACAGATAATGTACAATCAATGCAAAACAGCCATACATTTTTAATGTGATTCTAACCATGTAACTTATTCTAAACAACTTAGAATTCTGGAAAAAACATGGCTAAACCAAGAGTAAAACAATCTGAGTTCAAAACAGTGGGGAGACACCTCTGTACCACAGGCTGCAGATCTCAGTGCTGTGTTGGCCTGGCCAAGAAGGGAACAGCTGGGCTGGGCAGGGAGTGATCTGAAAAGCTGCACGTTTCCTACACACTGTCCCTTGGAAGCTGCAGCCTTCTGCTGTCACTTTATGGGAAATGGGGGAGGGGACTTTGGGAATGGGAGAAGGAAAACGTTGTCCCTGCACAGCAAAGGGTTCACTTCATCTGCCATCGTAGTTAGTCAGGAGCTGAGGCTGTGCATCTGCATCTTTGGACTTATGAATGGTTCTGCCTGTTCTTACGCTTTCTGCTTTGTGAAAACCTGCTGCTTTGCACAGCCCCACATCACCAGAGCAGTCAGGTTGTACCTAATTCAGCTCTCTGCTTGTGTTTGTTCATGTACTTGTTTTTATTGTACTTCTCTCAGACCCACTCACCTTTGTATGTAAGAGTTGTTCACTCCCCTGTGATCCAGATCATGGCTCAGAGCTGCTATCAGCAAAGCCAGCGTTTCCAAGTGAGTCAGTTTGCTCTGTATGCAAAGAGTAATGCCAGAAGTGAGTTGTGGATTTATTTAGTGCAAAGTGTTTTACCTCTGCTTTCTAAATCATGAGACCTGTTCTTAGTACAGTCAAAAGACAACTCCGTTTGGAAATTATTGATTTTATGTTTCTGCTAGGGAGATGCATCTCCCAATGCTTGCCTTTCCCCTCAAATAAGGAAAAAATTGAGTTATGTTCAATGCTGTTCAGACTCCAGAATCTAGGACATGAGAATCAGCAGGGAGTGAATCCAGTGTAGTTAAGAATAAACAATTTATGGAAATTGCAGTGGAGACTGTCAGGGTTCCAAAAATAGCAGGCAAACTATCAGGATCATCAGAGATTGCTCGACCGCACACAGAGCAAAACTACCATGTTCATCCCAACAGGGAAAGAAGATGGATGTCCTTGCCTTGGTGTCTTTCAGCACCTTTTGTCATATTCATTAGTGAGACAAAGTTAATAGAGGAAAGAAATGCCTCTTCCTCATTGGTATTGGGTTTTGGCCCACAAATGGGATTTATTTATGCTCTCAGAAGTGCTTACTCTAAAGCAGTATAAACCAACTAGTAACAGCTGTCTGTAATCAAACTGAACACACACATTTATTCAGAATGAACAGAAATATACTGTTTCCTACATGAATATAAAACTAAAACCTAAAAATATGTTTTGGAAGAATCTAGAATCAGTATTTAACTTCTTTAGAGAATCATCTAGCCCTAATCAGAACGATCAGGTTGTTTTTTAAACTATTAGATATCTTTTTAAGTGAAAGGTTGAAAATTTGTTCAAAAGCATTGGAACAAACATTTAAATATTTATTTCTATGTTTTTATGTTCTGTTGTTTATCTAAAGCTGTACTCAGCTCTGCATTTGAACTTAAAAAATTCCTGTTGAAAATTTTAAGGAAACATTAAGGAAAATGGGTCAGCCTTTTCCACTTTTTTGACTTGCTTGTAGCATAAGCATTAACTTTAAAAAAGGACATAACCACATATGTGCCTTATTTGAGATATTCCCATTGGGAACATCCCAATAACCACTTCCAGAGGATTTAACTGAAATGGGGAACAAAAAACCATGGCAGCAGTTTCACAGACCAAGCTCTCATAGCCAGAAGTCTTCAGCAGAAGATTCCGCTGGCAATACCATGGAATAATGAACATCTTACTGACATGACAATCAGAGCTGTGCATCATTAGAGAATTTGTCTTAATAGAAGCACTGGAAATGTACCTGAATTTTCCCAGATTTCAGAGCAGCAAACATGCACTGTGCTGTGTTAAAGGCATGTCTCCAATTGTGATAAGCAACATGCTTTCGATAGTTTTTCTTCACACTTAAAATCCATCTGCAGAGAACCTTAAGGAAACAGCATCACACAGATGTGTTTTCATAAGAACACACTTCTAATACATTCAAACTTTCTTAATCCCACTTGGAAACTCTTACTGAAAAAAAAAATCCATTTAACTCCATTTTAAGTTCCAATATAACACGCTTGTAAACTGTGAACATAGATAAGAACAGGCTTACACCCACTAGTACAGCTCCTAATTGAGTGTGTAATACTTGTGGGTTTGTGGTTTTGTTGCCAAGGGCTGAATGTTAATGTCAGAAGCACTGATGTTAATTCAGAAACTGAGGTGTGTTGAGATACCTAGCAGAAAAAAAATCCTTGTTTATAATGACATATTTGATAGACAAAAATTATTTAGTTATTGAATCCTCTGAAGAGCTGTTTTGAAAATGAACAGGGAGCTTTCCCTCCTATCAGCTTGTCAAAACCCAAGCAAAATTGGACTTTGGAAAGCAAATAAGTATGATAGAAAGATTACTACATTGCAGGGTAGTTTCTTTTTTATGCAGGAGGAAAGCATGTCCTGGATGTTTTACTCAACAGTATTAGAAATTGTGGGTTATAAAATGTTTTTTATATATATACATACACACTTTCTTCCTACCTTTTTTTTTCTGTAAGGAAGTGACAGGTATGAAGGTCAGGTAGTAATTTAATGTTGGGACATATTCATTAAGGTTGTTCACCTTACTACCGAGGTGAAGTTAAGTACTAGGCTAATCAAGAGATAGATTAGGTAGTACAGCACTTTTGGTCCTTGAACACTACTAATCTAAATTGGTCTATAAACTGCTGATCTAGAAAATAAATACATGTTTCCTTTAACTAATGTGTTTGCCTATGAAGCCCTACAAATTAATCTTGCATTTTGTTAGAAATTTTTATGGTTTTGTTGAAAAGGTTATAAAGCAAAAATAAGGTATTTAAAAAATGAAGGTTTCTACAAATAGATGTTGTATGCACTGAGTCGAAGAGGCTGAAGAGATTTTCTATTTTACCTGTCTTGATCACCTCTGACCGATGTATTGGTAAGAATCGTCAGGGAAATTCCCACAGCCCATCTAAGTTATCATCTGCTTCAGACTTTACTATCTCAATAAGCATGAAGTTCCTCCTAATCTGTAATCTATTCTTTTGTAGGGGCAAGACTAAGATAATTACTACCTCATATGGACATAGCGAAAAATGTTGTTGTCCTCTTTGTAAGAATTCTTCACTTCCTGAGAAGTTGCTATCCTCTCCTCCTCAGTATTCTGTTTTCCAGTCCATTAATCATAGACTGTAGAATTATTAATCCTTCTGTAGAACCCAACTGAGCACAGACTCCAATTCTTCATATGCCTTCCTAGTTTGCTAATTACTCCTTAATACAGATGTCCAATTCTGTTTACTGTGGGATCATTTCACTACTCTGAATTCCTAATAATTAAGCTGTCTCTTTCCGTGGGGCAGTATTTGGCAGCAATCATACCTCGTGTTTCATTTGGAAATTCTGCACCAGGTTGAGGTCTGTGAACATTCGAATTGTGCACAGTGTTGTTTCAAAGTCTGACAGCTCAAAGTCACTGAAGTAGAAGTCAGTTAGGTTGAGAGTTTGTGCAGATGGCACTACAGCAGCCTGGAGAAGAATGAGAGAGCACAGCTTAGCACTAGGGCAGAGAAAGCAGAGCAAATACCTGCTTTTTCAACAGACTAATTGAAAAAGAGACACTCAATTTTACCTTCTTGTGAAAACTGATGATTGCTTCTCATTCACTTCCGCATGCCTCTCTTGTTTATTATTACCTTATTGCCTTAGATTTAACAAGCACTTTTCCATAGATCAAGAGAACAAGGATAGGATTACCTGGTCAGTCTGGTTATCTAAATCACCCGAGGCAATTGTAACCAAAAGTATTGATGAAATTGGGAGAATGAGAAAATAGGGCAGTGGGGTTACATGTTTGTATTCATGGATGTGCAGACAGCAAAATCTGTAACTGTTGGCATTTTTCTAAAAGTAGTGAGGAAAGAGATGTCAGTAAAACAGATTTGCTAACAGAATCCACATTCAGCACAATGGGAGTCAGAACATGTCCACAGGCAGAGCTTTCTCAGGGCTAGAAACCTGAAAAATTAGAGTTCATCTGTGATCAGTAATCCTTAAAACCCGTGGTCAGTGATTTTGGTGCAGTTTGCATACAACCATAAACCTTCAATGTGAAATTTGAAATTACAAGGTACACAATGTATCCTATATGTTTTTAAATATGGGTTTTTAATTGTCAGTAATATCTCCATGTATTACATCCTTTTTCTAGTTACAGTGTATTTATATTGGGTGACCTTCAAAATACCAGTGTTGAGGTTATGCTAAGTCTTATATTAACTCTTATACTAACAAAATAAATGCTGAATCTTATACTAGAACAAAATCTAGTATAATTGTCTGCAGTAGAATAAAAGTTGGGTTTTCAGTGCTACTATTTTAGAGCTGTTTCACCTCAATATCAGTGTGGTCCAAAGAAAATCAGGTAAATCTGAAATGGTGAAGGAAATAAACCTTTGTGTTTATCTTCCTCTTTGTAATTCTAGGGAAAACATTTCTCCAGTGTGGGTAGCTGTTTCCCAGAAAGCTGAGGAGCTGAAAAGGAAGCATTTGTCATCATCTATAATATTAGTACAGCTAACATACAAATCCACAGAACTATGGCTGCCAGCCTCTGTTCTGTATCTGTTCACTGTCCTCTCTTGTGTGTCAGAATCAGGAAGTCACAGAAGATGATGAAAAAGAGTATTGACACAGGGAAAAAATGCACCCTTCTTACACATTTCTAGTGCCAGTAATTTTGTGTCCCTGTTTGGATTCATGTGGGATTTCAGCTGTGAGCACGTGAGAGGCCTGCATGTTCAGTGGTAAATAATGCAACTGTTCAGCAAAGCTACTGATATCATTTTGAAAATCTGCAACTGCAGGCTGGGATTTCACAAGGAAAGGGGCTGCAAGGACACAGAAGGAGCTCGAAAGAACACCTTGCACATCACTTAATTAATAATTTATCTTTCCTTTCCTTGATCTCCTGCCTTTTACAGCCACAACAGTAAGTTTCATTTCAGCTGAAACATAAAAACCCTGCACTCTATAGCAGTGTATAGTGTTGTTTAATCAGATAAGCTATTTCCTTTTTCACTTACTGAAGCCACTAGAGCCTTCTGCCTCCTGTTTTACAGCACAAAAGTTCATCAGCTATTTTCATTTCAACTTATTGAGCTATGGTTTCTATAAATACATTGGCAGCAAAAAGAAGGCTATGGAAAACATGGGACCACTATGTGGCAACTATAAAGAGTTTTGCTTTGTTTCATCTGCTTTGGATAATAAAACACAGGTTGTAGACAGTACCCAGGCTCAAAGGAGGTGACTGATGCAATAGGACAGTTCTGTAGTATTTGGAAATGATGATGCAAGTAAAAAATTTGACTGCAGCCTATTCCATAAGGCAGATAGTTAACAGAATAGAATAGTGCCAGTTGGAAGAGCCCTACAACAATCTTCTAGTCCAACTGCCTGATAAGTATCTATTTTCAGTTTATTTAGAAGCAAAAGGTATATCCAGAAAAAAATTCAAACTATTTTGGCCATCTTTATATGACAATATGAGTGAAAAAAAAAAACCAAACAAACAAAAAAAAAATTTTTATGAGTGCAAATAAAAAGGCCTGTGCCTTGTGCTCTGGTATCACCTTAGAGAGCAGTGGCTGACACAGGCCAGGACTGTGCTGGGAAGCTGTGGACAGTTTGGCCATGCAGGTGGACACTGGCCCAGTTCTAGGTGTGCTGTGGCTCTGTTTCATTGAGCACACAAAGATTTCATCACAAGCTCTGAAGAGAAACCTTAGGAGAGGAGTTGCACTCTGGTCTTGTGATGGCTCTTTATTGATGAGCAGCAGAGTGGTAGGACTGAGCTTCAAAATCTGCGGGACACCATTCTAGAAAGATCCTTAGTCTCACACCTTGTTGTGTCACTTGGCCAGACCAGCCCCATGCTACCCAGCTCATGGTCCCCTGTGTCTCCCTTCCTCTCCATCCTCCTGTCTGTTTTCATGCAGCAGGGGTGATGCTATTTCCCTGGAATAGCTGCTGAAGGCTTGGAGAAACTAAGCATATGCTGTGCTTTGAAATGCACTTGGAATCCTAGCTGTAGTTATTCCTTAGGCAGTGGCTTCTAAACACAGAATTAAACATGAGTAGAACAGGGTGCTGCACAGAAAAACAACTACAAAAAAAATTTTAAATCATTACATTAAAAATTCAATACAGAATTTATATGTAAGGCCATAAAGCTGCACCCATACGTGGGATGTTTGAAAGGTACCAGAGCTGTAAGACATACAGCATTCAGACTTAGCTGCAGAATGGAGAGTTCTCAACATTTTGCTTCTGCAATACTTAATCATTTTGAGTTTGATACTGACCTGCACCAGTGACTGTCTCAAACTCCTGAGAACAATCAGTCAGCACAGGTCTGGTTCTCCCAGTGCTCTGCCAGCTTTTGTCTCTCACTGTAGTCATTGTAATATTTCCCTTTTATGTGATTCAGCTCAGGAACCCATCAGTTCAAGCTTCACTGTCATTTTTATTTCTGGAACATATGCTTCTGCCCCTTCAGTCACGACATCTGTGTACAGGACTGCTCTTGGTTGTTCTACTAAAGCAATATTTCTAAAGTAATAGTAAAAAATGCAATTACCACTGTTACCTGCAGCTCCCTCGTTTCCTCCTCAGCAGCAGAAGCATGGTATGAGAGAACCTAGGGGAACAAAAAAGCAGCCCTTAGTACAAACAAAAGAGTACAATGTGATAACAAGGTGCTTTTCCTACAGCAGATTTTTCAGCATTCCACTGCATTTGCTGATGAAATCTTCTGTCCATGCAGGGCCCGAGTCAGTTTTAGGGGAGCTCTCTAAATGCATACGGGGAGATATCTGCATCTTTTACAAATCTCCCACAGCACAGAATCTTCAAGATAATTAGGCCAAGAAAACATAAATAGCTTCTATAAAAGAGCAAAGAACTCTAATTTTCTCTTTGGAAAGTTTTCATGGCCCACTTTCAAAGATAAATAATACACAAAACAGCTCTTATTATGAACCTGACATTATAGCCCTAGTAATTCTTTCAGGAGTTTATTCAGACATGAAAGCAAGTTTTACCATAACTGAAATTTAACACAAAAGTCTGAAAGACAATACATTAATTTTGAATTAAAAAATAAGCACAGATTTTTAACTATTGAGAACATATGACATGAAAATGTTACAGAGTTTTATTTTTTTGTAAAGAACCCATTTTATAGGCTAACCTATAATCTGTCTGGAACTTCCTATATTATCTATAAAGTGCTATAGTAGGAGACAGAATTTCTAATATGCCATATAAGCAAATTATTTGGACAATAGTTTTACCAGCTTTTTGTTTAACTTGACCTAATACAGGTTTATTTGAGAACTGTAATGTTTCTTTTAGAGGACACAGGGCACATAATCCCATTTTAGGAGCTGTGCAAACACTCTGTTTACATAATGAGTGTTACGAGATCCAAAGTCTACACATTTTTCACTTTCAGCTTCAAGTTATCACCCCTGAGTAATTCAGCTTCTCAGACTAAAGCCCTCTTCAGCTGTGAAGCTTAACAGGAACCAATTTAAAGGCTGGGACCCGATAATGTTCATCTTGATATGGTTTGATGGAGTCTGAGGAAATTGCTGAGAACCTACAATAATGCTGCTGTCACTCCTCACACTGGAAGGACTGAGCCAAAATCATCACAAAAACCCTCAGACAAGAGGAGGAAACCCCTTAATCTGGGAACCCCTAAATGGGAAAAACCATTTCCCTCTACCTACGCAAGAGAACGCACCCACTGTGCTGCCAGCGTGCAGCCTCATGGAGAGGAAGATGTGCCTCCAGCTCCCCACTAAATCTCAGGAGTGAAGTTAGGACAATACCAAATTAAAGAGCCTGCTGGCAGAGTCAGAAACAAGCAGAAAA
Organism: Dicaeum eximium; assembly: GCA_013396995.1. Taxonomy (NCBI): domain Eukaryota; kingdom Metazoa; phylum Chordata; class Aves; order Passeriformes; family Dicaeidae; genus Dicaeum; species Dicaeum eximium. Next base: position 181,162 of record VWZP01002274.1, on the reverse strand, counting down.
TTCCTGAGCAGCTTAACAGCTTAAATGCTGCTCTCTGGAGGGATAACAATCTCTGTTTAGTGTTCCTGGGAGTAGCTGCACTTACAGGCAGGACTGAGAGGGTCTGGGGAACATTAGGATCTGTTTGGGGCTAATTAAGGACCACCTAGATTTGGGCTCACCTCTAATGTCACCATCTGTTTGGCCATGGCTCTTTCTACAGCCTCATACATCTGCGTGTTCTGGATCCCCAGGCCACAAAAGATGACAAATGCTTCCAGGAACTCCTCATCATTTCTGTTGAAAGCCTTGATTTTTCCTGAGTTTTCGTCCATCTTATTCACAAGCTGGCAAACCCCTGTGTCAGGACACAGAAATGAAAGGAAGCAATACAGAGAACATATCACCATCAGGAATTAAGTTTAAGACAGGTAAGCCTACAGTATAAACCACCAACATACATATGTGACACATAGGAATGCTGTAGGATTTTCCTTTTTTTTCCCCCATTGGTAATTTCAATGTATTATAAAATGTTTTGTAAACCAAAAATGTAGGGCTTGAGAGACTATATTATCCTGTGAAATTCTAGGGTCATTTTCATCCTAACTTTTATTATTAATACTATTCTAGATTGATTTAATCCCTGAAGACAATTTGTCCTTTGGAGGCTAATTAAATTTTTGCAACCATGCCAGAAGAACATTTATGAAAGTCAGAACAGTGGTACACAGAGTTTTCGCTTCCTTTTTTGAGCCAGTACTAGGATTTTTTTCAAGTAAATGAACTAAACAGGGAATACCCCAGTTGAGGTTCAAAACTGAAGTACACTCACTTATTTTTTGAGATGTGGTTGAATTACAGCCTCTTCCAAACACTACTGAACTACTTCAGAAGCATCTGACTGAATTCAGCTTGTTAGGTTCAAATTTGCTGATATTTACATTTGTTAATTTTCTGTGAAGAATTTCTGGGCCTTTCTGTGCAGATGTCATTGAAGAAATCTGACAGGTAACTGCTACCACACCTTGCTGCAGTTTAAATCTCTGATCTCTCCCCAGAGAGGGATCCCTGCTGCCTCACTGTGAGAGGGGGGAATTCAGAAATACACCTCCCCTTAGTTTTACCTGCTAAGAAGCCAGAATATTAATTAAAGCAGCTGAATTATAGGAATATGTTGTCTTTGGTGGTGAGAACTGTCTTAAGGGAGACAAATATTTTCTCACTCCCATGAGCATAAAAGCTGCATTTTCCTGGCCAAGTGCCAAAATAGCCCAGCTGCAAATTAAAAATTCAAAAAAAAATTACCACATTTGCATCTTCCCTACTGCAGTAGATAATAAAACTAAGGAAAAATATGCAGCACACACATACAAACTTTTAGAAAACTTTTTTGGTTTTAGAAGAATGTTGGCCTCACAAGTTTTGATGTCTGGTGGCAATGCAGTATCATCCTGTTTTTCCAAATTGTGTTCTCTTTGGGGAACTTCGTATCAGTCTCCTCTAAAGACACCAAGGCCATTATAGCTGTAGCCATTAAGTGTAATGGCAAGGATTGGGATATCTGAATATTGCAAACAGAATTCTGAACCTTCATGGAATGAGATGGAAAAGAATGGGTCATTGAATCACAGGAAAAAACCATAATCCCATCAGAAAAGGATTCATTCAAATAAGGAACAAGATTAACTTTCCCTGGGAAAAAAGAAGCTGACTTAAACTCTTTAGGAAAATCACATGGAACTGACTTTCAGATTTCTGTTTGGTACAGCTTATGACATTACAATTATTTCCATAGCAATGGTGATGTAATGAACACAAGATTAAGACCCAACAAAATAAATATAAAGTAAATAAGCCACAAAGGTAAATGAATTTTTAAACGACACAGTATTTGCACATAAATTTCACTTTAAAAACTAGAGAACTGCAGTAAATATATTGTGTATTAGTTAAGACTCTTTAACCGCTTTCAAAAACTTCTCCAAAGCACTGACAGGTCCATTGATTACAAATAAAGGAACTCCAAAGTCTTTCACTGGGGCAGAGTTATAAAATCCCAGCAAGATTCTGTAAAGCTTTTACCACATACCTGAGAAATGCCCAAGTCAGGAGAATAAAATTATTTTTATCTGTCTTGCTAGTAAAATTGCTCGAGTTTGATGTGGACAGTTTTTCCCACCCCTATCCCACTTCCCAAATTCTGGTTTGGGGTATCCTGTGAAAAAAAAAAACCTTAAAAAGAAACCAGACTTATAATAATAGTTATACATGCTATGTAGTATTGTAAAGGAACTTCTGGGTACTATCCCAAAAACAACTTCTTAACCTTGCCCTATTAAATAACTGAACATAAGGCAGCTGTGAAGCCATAAAATATTTCAAAGAACATTTCCCAATGAGAATGACTCAGATTTGAAAAGCCCACCTAAATGAGTGGCCTGACTGAAACTTTCAGTTTGAACTTCAATAGAAAAATCTCAATAGAAAAAAAAAAAAAAGCAGATGCAACTGTTTTATCAATAGCTCACAGCATGGTGAAATATCTTTAACTAAAGCTCCACAGTTCAGTCTTCATCTTGGTTTTCTAGGGTTGGTTGGAATATTTAAATAAAGTAATAAAAGAACTTGTGAAAGAAGCTAATAGCAAAAGAAATTCCAGTGAACCCCATTAGATAAAGAGGAGGTTTCTCTTTCTGCCTCAGATGTCAAAAAACTAAATCTGTCTTCACAAAAAAGGGACATCATATTTACTCTATAAATTGGGCCATAAAGTTTTGCCATCATTCTCAAAGAAAATTATTTTAAGACCATTAAAAAGGCATTCTTGGAACTCTTAATATTTACTTGCCAAATTTTCTAAAGCTGATGAAATTGGATCCATGCTCCTATCTAAGAGTCAGTATATTTTATTTTCTGTTTGCTTGTGGAACTTAATGATGCCAGGAGCAAAGGCTGACACTCTTTGGCATCTTACTAGGTGAGCAATTTATATTCAAGGTTGCAGTAGACTTACTAGTTGAGAAAATGATAACTAAGGATCTTCTCTCCTGGCTTGAGGTTGCATGTTGCTGTGATTTTACTGTGGAACATAAATTTATCTACGAAATGCACAATATTATTTTTGTAAAGATACCTACCTATCACTTTATTCTTTTTTCCATTTTTTATTGGTGTACACAGCAAACTCTTTATGTTCCGACTTGCATTTTCTGCATTGTCATTCTGTTAATCAAACAGAAAAATACAGTTGCAATTACAGTTACAATTTTAAAGGCTGTTTTTAGGTGACTGAAGTGAAAAAGCTGTACAGCTGGGCTCCACAACTACATTTGTCTTGTATCTTCCTTCAGCAATCAATCACGTGATCAATGAGTTTGAACACCAACAGCAGGCAGGAAAACTACTACAGCTAGGTCAGCACTCTGCACTCTTCCCAATATGTCCCATGCTCCAACAGGAGGAGATTAAGTTATTTGGGGAGTGGAAAGATAGAACAGAGAATACCTCCTTTTCAAACACCTGGGGGAAAAGCCACAGCTCTGCTCTGACTGCTCCAGGAATAATGCAGCACTTGTTGAGAAATACATTTGGTCTGATCTCTAATTGTGTGTGGCACCAAAAGAAATGAGCACACACTTATATTTCTGATCAAAAGGTTATCTTCTTTTTTATATTTTTGCTTTGTGCCCTGGTGTTCTGCAAGGACTGTAGAGAGTATCTTGGCAGGATTTTCATGGGTAAGTGTACTGTTGAATGTCCTCCAAAGAAAGAGGCAGGCCAAGGTTTCTAGGACACTGGCAACACCTGGGATTTCCCTCATGTCAGGGTGCATCAGCTTTCAAAACACTTATCCTACTGCCCTGCTCCTGCAGTAGTGCAAGTGCAGTCTCTCTTGCTGAAAAACGTTATCCAGATTCCTTCTGAAAGCACTTCTGCTTTCTTTTTATGGGTTTCTTTTCCATACATAAGGTGAATTCCAGGAAAAAAATAAATCAAAATAACTCTAAGCCTACTGAACAGCCGGTTTCCAACAAACAGTTGTCTGGATGATTCTCAAGGTATTAATCTAATTTTTAAATGTCTTTAAAATCATCACCTTTCTTTATTAATCTATACAGTATATCCATTGGATTCTGTCTGTACTTCTAGTCCTGCAGTTAAGACAGGGTTAGTCTGAGAACACAATTCCTGTGTTGCTCAATCCGTCACAGAAACCCACTCTAGAACATCCCAGAAACCTTGCACAGGAAAAGAAAGAGAAATAACCCAGCTCCTCACCATGAGCCTGCCCCTTCTTTTCATTTACTGGAACAATCACACTGAGCACTGTCTTTTCTGATCATTTTGTTGTGTATCTCAAAACAAATTTTGGTAAAAAGCCATCTGCCGGATCATAGTAGCTCCTCTCCTCATTACCTTCTTGCCAACAGGCTTAAACAAAATAGTAAGAGCAGACATCTTTCTAATTTCTGCATTGAAAATATGGGAAAATATGTAATTAGAAGTTTGCTTTTTGCTGATGATGACCATGAAGTAAATCTGACTGGAACTTGAGCCTTGCCAAGTGATCTTCCCTCCTCACTCTCCCTGTCCTCAGGCATCTATCACATCACCAGCTCACAGCTGAGGAAGTGTTAGGCAAAAACTCCCAAAGAAAAGTGAAGTTGATCCATCTCCACTGCAGCAAAGAACTTCCATCTATAACATTAATCTTTGCCAGAACAAGGAGGGAAAGGAAAGGATAAAAGGGAAGGAACTTCTGAGAGCTTCCCAACACTCACTGTATGTTTGCACCATTTTAATTGGAGCCACCTTGACAGAAATAATAAGACAAAAGCAAAAAAGGTTTGACTTTTAAACAGAAAAACATTTTCCATTTCTGAATTTCAAACCTAAGCTTATTTTACTTACTGTCCATGGAAATCTTCTGTCTTTGCAGACATCTGGGATGTTGAGTGGCTCCATCGTATTCTTGACATACTGAGCATACATGTAATTGATTTTGTTTGTGTCATAGTCCCTGAAGGATACAGCATTATTACTATTATTATTATTATTATTATTATGTGCTTTGCATAACGGTGAGGAATTTCATTATGCCAGGCAGGTAATGGGAATATCTTTCCCATATGAGAGAAGGATATATAGATACAACCAATAGATATATAATGGAGTTCAGTTCAAATGCTATATCCTAATCCAGCTGCCATCACAAATCTGCAGCATGGATTGGTGCATGCTTTCCACCATTTTTTTAATGTTCAACAATATTAACACTGGACACCAAACAGAAGAAATAAACAATCCTCTACAGTTTACACAGATGAAGGATAAAGAATGAACAGCTGGGTTTATATACAAATAAACAGAACTATTTGAAAACAAACTACATTCACAAATCTGATACTCCTGAAAAACCAGTACTGGGTGAAAGTCACATATTAGTTCAAGAGAGTGCAGCAGGTATCACTTGTGAATTTTCTGCTTCTAAGCTCATTTCAAATTTGTTCTAAAAGTAAACGGACAATCAGTCACATGGAGGTTCTGTTACTGAAATAGAACTGTCTATTCCAAATCAGGACATAGAGTATCTTTACAGAATCAATCACCTCCACTTTTTTAGCCACAATTTATTTAAGGCTTTTTAATTCTCTAGGACCCTTTGCTTGCCTTGGAGGAGGACATATATCCTACTTATAAACCTATTCCCATCAAGCTCCTGTAGTTTCCCTCCAACATCTGACTTGACTTTCTTTATCTTCCTGGTGTAAGGATGTTCCAGGGCTAGAGGAGAGGAATTATTCTTTTGTTATTTCACACATACAAGGCAATGCCCCACAACTCTGAAAAACAGTCTGATTTGGGGCTTGATTCAGTGTCCTTGATTGCATAACAAGCCTGAAATGTTATATTATGTAAGGTAATACTTGCCATGTAATCCATGTCATTATATTTCTGCTCTTGCCTGAAATTGTGCCCTTCAAGCATAGCAGAAATTGTGACTGCAATGGTTGACTCAGTGCAGCCCTTGGCATTTAATTAATTATGCTGTCTCATGAACAAGAGTCTGATAGGCAACTAAGCCTCCAAGATTCCTCTTCCCTGTCAGGTATGAGAAATAAGTTCCTGGTAGCCCATGCAACAGTAAATAACATTTTGAGTCCATTAACTAGTCACCATAAAAGGGATAATGAGGAAGAAGGGTTCATTCTTATAGAGTAGAAGAGGACTAAAGAGGAATTTTCTTTTTCACCTGTGATCTTACCAGGCTGTTGTACCTCTGTACTTTCTGGTTGAACAATTAAAACTGTAACACAGCTCAACAGTTTTTAGTTGCTCAAGTCACACACTTTGGACATCATTCTCCAATATATGGAATTAAATTTAATATAATAAATACTGCAAAACAACACCAAAGGGGCTCAGAAAATCTGTTTCCTCCCTACATAAAATACCTGTAGTAGAGCATTTTATATACAACTGTGTCTTTCTGACAGTATTTGAAGCAACTGTTTTTGATGACAGAGACAGTAATTTTCAAACTTCAGTACAGAGGTTCAGGCTAACTTTGGGAACTGTTTTATCTGGGTATTTTAATTCAGCTCTTTATCTCTTTCTTTTCCTCCCAGTTGAACTCCTTAGTGGTTTCCCAAAGATGAGTGAAAGTTAGAATTTTAGGATTCTAGTCTTGATTTAGCCAGATATGTTCTTTGAGTCATCTTATCTATGAATTGAGGATAATGATTAAAATAATTGATTAAAAGCATTATTTTGGTTATTATCTACTGATTTGCATATGTCTCCTCTACAACACAGTCATCCACACAGATTTCTTTGAAATCAGTTTTAGAGCATCTCCTTTGTTCATTTCCATAGCTTGGCCTTGAAATACAAATACGTTCTTAGACTGGCAAAGGGAAGAGATCAAGCCCTACTCGTGCTCTGCTCAGTGTGACCTTTTTAAGGCAAGAGAGTTGGTCTGTGCCCACTTCAGAGGCAAAGCTGGTCTATAAAAATAGCAGTAATACATGGGATCCAGTAGAAACGAGTCTGTTATTATTAAAATAATATTAAAAGCACAGTTTCTTCAGCATTCTCCTAGGATAAGCAAAAGCGAATTAATTGGTTTACCTCTTCAGATTTTCAGCTGAATCCTCTAATTCCTCAGATTCCATGTGAAAGACACTAGAAAATGTATCCTGGAATATCAAGAAGATGTTTGAATACAAAGGTGTATAAGGTTGTCTTTATTTAGAACAGTATTACTCATTAAAACCTTGTTGCAGTTATCAAGACCTATTCTGTACTAAAGACAACTGTAAAATTATTTTGCTTCATTCCACATCTGTCATCAAGCATACTGGATCCTACCATAAAGGTATCTTTTGGTACAACTTTAAATTTAATCACTGAAGTGTCTTGAATCTCTACTCATGACCCAGAGAAGAAATGCCGGTTTTTACAAGCTGTGCCAAATTTATGTCAGCACAGAAATTCTTTAATTACACAAAGGCCAAAACCTCTCATGTCAACTCCCAACCTGAGCAGATGCCATGAAAGAAAACACAGAGAATGAAAAGCCAACAGAACACAGGAGAATGGAGGGAAGCCCACCCCACTCGCAGGGAATAAAGACTTCTGCCTTCAGACAAAATAAACATACTCACGGGACAATCTTCATCCACTATGAAGATGGTACACCTCTGCACCTGCATGAAGGATATTATAGTGGCTGCTATCTTCTTCAGGATCACTTCCAAAGACTGCTGCTCTTCAAAAATCAGGCTGGCAAGGTCAAGAAGCACCTGAAGAAAGGGTGACGGTTTGACTAATTGTGATTTATGCAATAATTTTCATTACTGATGTCTTTGATTCTTTTCCTCTCCCCTGAATCAGGGAAGCCAATGTTTATATCTGTGACCAGAAGTAAGTTTTGGCTCTCACAGATTGCAAAGTAGCAGTCAGTATTAGCCAGTTTGACACTTTTTATGGAAGAATGAAATAGCACAATAAGGTGTCTGATGTTTTCAGTCAGAGAAGCAGAATAACTTTAGGCATTAATAGGTCAAAAGAAACCTATGAAATCCAGACAACACAGTTACTTGTCATTAGGAAACCTATTTTCCTATGGCTCGTGTGCATTCTCAAGCCAGTGATATTTACATTTTTTAAGACTGCTGAACACAGTTATTCATGGTTGTAATTCTAACAGATCCTAAACAACTCATCTGGTGAAAATATCATTTAGATACAGTCTGCTGTATTTCAGAGCTGCTATTGAACGAATTAGCTGCTCAGATATGCTTTTTTTTCCTCACAAGAAACACGAAGGGAATTTAATAGACTATCCAAATTTGTATCAATTTACAAACACTGATAGTCAGTTGGAAACTCTGACCTACCAGGAAAATTTTAAAACAACTGCTGTCTATTCTCTAAAACATTATCACATCATATAGGGCAGGCATATTCACCCATAAAGGCCATGGCATTAATAACCCATGAGGTAGAAAGTTGGCAGCAAAGTAGAGCTATAGCAATCAGAAGGAAATTCAGTTTTCCATTTGATCATTACTGAAAATATGGTTAGTGACTGTTACAGTGGTAATAGCCTAAAGGAACAGCGTGTATGCCTTCTGCTATTCCACAGGGATATCCCTGCCTGTAATTTCTGAAATATTACACCTCTGGCTGTTTAATACATACAGTGAACCACAGGATAACTGCAGGCAATGTCAAGTATATTAACATGGAATGAATTTTCTGACATATGGCTCTACCTGCTTCCCCTAGACAGGCCATTTCTCACAGCCCAGGCTGGAATGCACCAGCCTCTTCCCAGTGCAGCTCGTGAGAGCTTTATCAGAGATACACAGCATTCAGGCACAGGGATTAAAAGCAGCTAAGGAATAGCTACCACATCAAAAACAGGAGGAGGAGGTGCTGATTACTTGCAAACCCTCCTAATTTCTGTATCCCTGGGACAAACCTGTGACCGTACCTGATTGCGCCTGTTCTCGAGCAGAGACGTCTCGTACAGCTGAGCGTTGTGAAGAACAATGCCACAAAAGGCCAAATACGCCGCAAAATCCTGGAGACAAATGAACACCAACGTCTCACAGAGATAATGTCCCACAGCATTCAAACTCTATTCAGAGATAAGCTACTGCAACGTTTTGTTTTCACTCTGAAGTATTAATTAATTTTTTTGTTATCTCTGGCAACTGCACATTCAGGATGTGAGTTTTGTTTCAGCTACTCGTAATTTCTTATTTCCTCAAGAATGCCTTCTCCTTTTATTAAGCTAAAAGCTCAAGATCATTATCTTGGTACAAGTAGGGTTCATCTGAAAAGTAGCTTTGAGGAAAAAATAATTGTACAGCAATGCATGTTTTAGCTAGAAAATCTGACCCCAGACAACCAGCCTCTCTGAGGGAATTCAATCTCTTGGGAAGTGAAAATAAAACATTGCTAATATAGCAAACCCACAGCTTTTTCCTCATTGGGATGGGATTAATTCTGATATCCTACAAATATTCAGTGTGCATTTTGTTTTAAAGGGGAAGTTTTAAAAGAGAAAGGGTGAATTCTGATTCTTTTATTGCCAGTTGTTAAGTCAACTTCTTCAGCCTGAGCACAGCCTGGGTTTTGCCCCACCAATCTGAATGTGAAGTCTGGAAAATTTTGGAAAGCAACCACACTGAGAGAATTTGGAATCCATTGTACTGTCTGCTCTCCTGATTCTTGCATATGTTGTCATAATTTATCTGAAGCTTTTTCTTTTCCTGCAAATGCTATACTGAGAAGTGACTTGGTATTTAAAAGAGAATCACTCCACAAATTTTAATATTCAAATTGTTTGTTGGGCTTGTGAGGAGACTTAGAACCAATTAATTTAAAATTATGTCCATTGAAATTTATGAAAGTGTTTTACAATGCATTCCAGTAGAGTGAGCCTGTGTTTCGGAGGTACATGACATGGTGATCCAGAAATTGAATTATTTCACATCCACATTTCTCATGGCCTCATAAAGAAAAAAAAATTGCAGTATAGCTGGGAATGTTTACTTTCTCAGAGATGTCTAATTTTTAATAACTAAAAAATTTCTGAGCAGCAGGAAAATTAAGAACATATCCGTCCCCCCTCCCCTATGAAAACAGAAGAGACAAACATCCAGCTTTTATACCTTTTCATCTTGTTCAGTGAAAGTGCCACCAATTCCAGATTTCTTGTTGATTGCTTGAGCCACACCAACAACCTAGTGTATTCAAAATGGAGAAATTAGCTAATTTTTAGGAGTCTGTCACTGGATTCCATTTCTAGGAATATTTATATAAGATAATAAATGATCATTACAGGTATTTGCTTGGTTGACTATTAAATCAAATTGTTAGGATAATAAAGGTTTCTCTCTTATGCAGAAACATTTCCTAGATTACAGGATTTGAAGACATAATTCTGTGTTTCTATTTCTTTTGAGACAAAGTATTATTAATCTGACAAAGTATAATGCAAAGCTTTTAGATATTCCCAGATTTTTTACCATGCTTACAACAACTGATAGAAAAAGCTGCAAAGAACTTCCTTTGTTTGAAGTGTAATTAGTATAAAACCAATGCAAAATGCTAATGATAGGTTTTTTCATCTTGCTTTTTTAGGATAAACACTATCAGAGGAAAACTGCAGGGTGAGCATGTTTTAAAAGTTGCATTTAACCATTCATGGTAAAGCTGTAACTGCTAAACTGATAGAAGACATGTGGTTTTATTTCTGTAATGGAAAAGAAGAGAATTTACTATCTCTCAGCCCAGCATTCCCAAAATACTGATGCTGTAAGTAAGGCCATTGTTCTTTAACAAGAATCACTGCCAAGTGTGGGCTCAAAAATGTCTGTCTGAAATAAAGCTCAACTGTCAGCTCCATTCCTTACAACCCCATTTTTCCCACAGTCAACCTCTTACTTCAGTGAGGAATATTTCTCATCCAGTGGACTTCCCTTCTGTAATAACAGTGTACCACCAGCCTGTATGCTCCTCTGGCAGACTTTGAATGAAAGCAAATCCCTTAAGCAGTTATTTTGTTTTTATGTTAACCTACATGTGCAGAGGTTATGCTTAGACCTCTTCTCATGCCACTGTCTTCCCTGGGTGCTGATTTAATTTTTTTTTCAGGTTTGACCCAGCATGAGCTAAGACAGCTTTAACAAGGCCAGAAGCTTTTCACCCAAAATGTGAGTACTTTCAGGTTGATTGTTGAAATACATCCCCTCCATAAAGGAAAGTCTTCAGTGCTTAAAAAAGCTATAAGGAAACAGTAAAAGAACCATATTAATACAGGAAAAAAAAAAAAAAGACTACTTAGGCTCCCTTCATCAGCACTTCAGGTTTTAGATACGTTAACAAATGTAGGTGTTCCAAGAGCAATGGTCAGTTTTAGATCTTTGATAAGGTCTTTCAATAAAGGATTTTAACTGAAGGGGGAGGAAGTGATGAGGAGAATAAACCTGCTAAAAATTCATGTTGACTTGAATAGGATAAAAATTTTGTGCATATGCAAACCTTTCTGTTTTTAGTTGCTGTTTCAGTGGCATTCTAAGCTTCCAGATAACTTCATGTTGTGCCCATTTCTTTTTCATACAAATGGAACAGTTTTAAATATTAAACTGATCTAAACTCTGGCTTCATTTATATCAGTTAAAATTTCAGTGCACTTCTCAGAATCCCATAGACTATGGTGCAGAGACAGTAATGAGAAAAACTTCATTTTTTTAGCCATTGGAGTCTTGCCTGCAACCAGGTAATTAGGAGAAGTGTAGGAAACTCGAGAGGATCTGCTCCTGTTACTAAAGCAATTATGTAATTAGGACAAAAGTTAATCATGTGGTAGCATTTGGGGCCATGGAGAACATATGCCTGCATTTTAGAGAATACTAAACACAGTATGAAACCCAAATCCTCATTTTAAAAACTTACTCTAAACAAATCACAAATAACAATGGGCCAAATCTGTGATCTCCAGCTGGGAGTTATATTTGCACCAGCAGAAAAACTGAATCAAAGGTGACCAACTGCTCTGGGCTCAGGTAGACAGGGAACTAAAAAAAAAAAGCTGAAGATATTACTCTGGACTGAAGAAAACCAAAGCTAAGGGAAAGAGTGAAGTCATTAAGGTCTGCTTATGCTTTGACACCTATGAGTTTATGCCCTAATCACTGAAGTAAGCAATGAACTGTGGAGTGCTACAAACTCCTTTTCCTGAGCTTTCCCTCCAATTTGGACTAGGCAGGTGGGGTTATAGAACACAGTATATCTAGAGGAGTCCTACAATTCCCAACAAGAGCCTTCTTCCAGGTTTGCTCTATTGAAAGAACATAAGGGCTGAGCAGAAGGAAATTCCCCTTGGATCAGAAACCAAGTACTTCACTATTTTCCATTCAGGTCACATAATACAGACACAGACCATAAAGACAAAAAGCAATTTTGATGATGGAATTGTTCCCTTACTTTCAGTCCCAAAGAACAAACCTTCCATTAACTCCTGATTCAATACCCACATGTGTTTTACCACATCTGAACACAGCTTTCCTGATTGTATTCTTGTTGGTAATACAAGTGATCTTCCAGTGCTCTACTTGTTGTTTAACCTTTCTTTTCTAGCTGTGCTACTTTTCCAGTTAAATAAATCCTGATCCACATTACAAGGAGAGATTTCTTCTAATTATCAGATTACTTTATTTTTACTGTTTTCTTGCAATGGCTGAGTCCTGCCTCTAAAAGTAGCAGGCTACCTAGAATACCCATGTGGTGACAACTGATGACTTCAGTGCTGATGACTGTGCTCTGGATTTTATATGGATGGTTTCATGCTGCAGTTTTTTTGCACATTAAAATTACAGGCCTAACTCTGTGAAAGGTGTTTCAGCTCTACAGGCAGCTGGTACCTTTTTCAGTAGGTTCTTACTTAAACTGACTTCTGATGTAATTAACTTTGCTTCTTAAGATGATATATTTTTTATTTACTTTGCTGGCACCTGAAGGAAAATTACATTAAAGCCAAAGAATGGTAACAGAAAATGGGAAACCTGACATTTTTATAATAGAACACACCCACTTCAGAAGACAAAGTAGTGTTGACCTTACTTTGCTCTCCTGGACTTGCAGAGGTCGGATTCAAGCTTATAAAATTATGCTTCAGTGACAGAAGTGTATTTAAAGACTTTCATTTTTTATCAACAACAATTTCACATCCCTTTCTATCATTCATGCCAGCAGTAGCCTCCACGCTTTACAGCAGTCGAGCTACTATAATGTGTGTCTCAGGATAAGCTGAAAATCCACCCAAGAAGCAAATTACTGATCTCCATAATCCTGCAGCAAGACTGCTGCTGGAACTGGGTTTGTTTAAATTCAGCTTGGCTAGACCTGCTCTATCCTGCAGTGATTGGGATGGGTGATATCTGAAGTGTTCACTGGGGAGAAAAATAACTCAGCTGGCTAAAGGTGACATGCCCAGTCCCATTTTACACAATAAAATTCAACAGGGGATTTTCAAAGGGTGTTTTAAGTAGTAGCATCCCTGATTTGTTGGGAAGACCTTCCCAGTGACAGGAGATAGGGCCCAGTAAAAAGCAAAACAAACAACTGAGTGAGCATTGCCAGAAGAAAATCCCCAACACTTCCCTAGCCAATTAGAAAATTCAATCTTATATGCTCACAGCCTGGGAAAGGTGTCTCAGTTAATTCAGCTAAAAGCTCCATATGAGAAATTCCTACAGATTTAAGTAGAAATTAAACAGAGATTGACTTTTATGAAAATTACTATGTCCAGCTCAAAGAAAAAAAAAAAGAAAAAAGAAAAAAGAAAAGCAGCAATAACAGAAAATTGTGTCACTCCTAGAGATGTTGTATGGTAGCTGTGGTGGCTCTGTGCTTCAGAAATCATCCATTCTCCAGGTATTCCAAACCTGCTGGAGAGCTGTACTAAGTCTTCCCTCAGTTCTGGAGAGCTCCACAAGTTGGTTTAAGGTGAAGAATGGAATAAGGATGTCTATTCCCTATCCAATCCTGTCAAAATTAGTTTGTTTACAAGGGTCTACAAAATCATATCAAAGGTAAAGTCCTCTTACTGCACTGCAATGTGTCTTATTGTTACTAATTCCTGGGTCCTTTCCATGAGCTCTTCTGTGAATCAAATAGTTTCATTTATGGAATTTCTTACTAGCTGTTATTTTTAAATGAGACTTTGGTTTCTCACATGCCTCGTGGAAATATAGGCAAATGTGAAAAACATCTACTGGAAAAATCTCCGTACTTCAGCAGGCCCAGAGGATTTAGTAATCAGCATGAGATTTTCCTCCTCTCAATTACTGAGTCTTTTGTTTTAAAAAAATAGCACTAATACTAAACAAACAAACAGAAAGCCCCAGTTGCTCCTCTTTCTCAGTGTTTATTTTTGGATGTCTTCCAGAATCATCTTTTGACTGTGATTGCTGACATCCTGGGCTAAGGCAGCATTCACAAGCCTCAATGTTTCTAGAGGGGCTTTGGGGATTTTAAAATTTTATCTATTTATTATTTTAACAGGGAGGAGCTGGTGGTATTCTGATTTTGTTGTTTGGGGGATTTTTAAACAGAAAAAGTAGCAGAATGCAAATGGAAAATTAAGGACTGATTCACTGACTCCAACATCTCTCCAAAAACATGTCAGTCATTTGTTACTGCGAGAATGAGAAAAACCTTCTGGTAGAGACTGTAAAACTCTGAAAAAAAATTAGGAACACCCATCCTTTCCTGTAAGAAATCTTACAGTTTAACACCTTCAAATTATTGCCTATGAGTGTAACACTCCTCAAACTTCAGGTTGGATGAAGTTGTCAAAACAAACAAGTTCCTGCTTCATTTCTGCTTGCCGATGCACTCAGGAGGAGGAAGCATGCCGAAGACATGGCCCATTGCAGGTTTATTCAGCCCTTAAGTCATGGTGGACTGGACAAACAGACTGCAGCTCTTATTCCTTCCCCACCCACCACCAGCTCCTGGTGAGAAGTGAGCACTTCCACACTCCCCAGCCAGCAGGGCTTTGGAGCCCGTTTCTGTGCCCAGCTCCATGGAGAATTTAATCTTTTTCCATCTGACAAAAATCAAATGGCATGGCTTGGGTGAAATTGGAAGCCTTGCATCAGCCTGACACTGACCACTGATCCTGACAGTTCTTCATATGGCATCTGCTTTGTTCATCTGCTGGCCCAGGGCCAGCAGTGGCTGCTGCCAGGTAGAAAGGGGAAGACTTTTAAGCAGGAGTGGGAGTAGGAAAGGATCAAGTGCTGTCCTTGGAAGAATGGAACAAAATAATTTAAGCTGAAATTTGCAATATGTGAAGAAAGGAAATACTGGCCGTTCATCTGGGTCAGCTAGAATAAGATTCAAGAAACAAGTTAATGCAGGGGTTTAATCAATTCATTTAATTAAAAAAAAAGGTTCAGTGCAGTAGAAATCAAGGTGACAATCTACAAGAGGAGTCAAAGATGGAAGAGCAGAAAAAAGAAGGTATGGTGTCTTCAAATCCATCTTGGCAACATTTCTTTTTGGGAGCATGAGCTTTCTGGAAGCAAGCTATAAATGCTCTGAAAAGTACATGAATTCCAGAAGAGCAAAATCTCCATTTCAAAGCTCTGACACGCTGTGTGGAGAGCCTTACATTTTATGAGTATTCTAGAACTGATGGTGTGGCTAAAGGCCACTACAGTCAGGATTAAAGAAAACCAACCATACTTTCCTTACTCCCTAAGTCAAAGAGTGCATCTCATCTTTTCCCCATTCATTGGCTTTCAAGGACCTTACTGAATTCACTCTTCAAATAATCCCAGGGCAAGAAGGTGCTGTTAGCCCATAATAAGAATTCTCCCTACTGCAACAGCATGAGACAGGATGAGAAAGCTCCCATGAGAAGCTGCATGGACAGGAAATACAGACAGGAGTTCAGTGAGCAGATTCACATTGGTTCAAATTAGGAATTATATAAATTATGACTTGAGGATGACTTTTGTGAATCACATTGACACCATGTGTTTTTCAATGCCTGATGTCAGGCACTTAGCTCATAAGTAATAAATTAGGAACCACGTTGAGTTAAGAGAGTGTAAAAATAATCAGGTTTTTAGACAATGATAAAACCCAGTTTGTGCCCTCTGAATTAAGCAATATAGATACAAGCTAAGCTGAAGTACAGTAACTTAATCACAATTTGAGATATACCAGTAAGTGTGCAGAGAACTTTAATGCTGACAGATACTGATTACAGGAAGTAGGAACAGCACTTCTGGAGTTAAATACATATATTCTACTGCTGCATTTTGGATTAAACTCTTCCTGACAGTTCCCTTTGGCTTACATTACTCAAATAGATAAGATAAAATTACAGTCTAAACAAACATAAGCAGTCTTGCTAAGAAGAAACAAAAAAACAGATGGTTGGAAGATGATGACTGCCAGCTAATGAAAATTTAAAGAATCAGCATGACTGGAAACAGTTATCATGTGAAGTGATCCCAAGATTGCAACTTACCTCTTCCCTGTGATTCTTTATTGGCATACAGAGTATGCTCTGAGTCTTATACCCTGTGATCTGGTCAACTTCTGCATTGAATCTTGGATCCTGATACAAGAAAAAATGCAATTATTAGACTACTAGCCTAAAGACCAGTTCTTTTTCTTCCCTGGTTAATAGATTAAGAAAAGTTTAAAATTTTATTTGACTCTTACCCAGGATAACATTACCAGCCAATAATTATATAAAGTTGTTCCTATCAGTGTGTTAACAACAGAAAACCATTTGTATGGAACATGAGTGCCAATAGATTAAAACCACTGATACACAGAACAAAAAACCCAAACCCTAGGAGAAGCCTTGTTTTTGAGTCTAGACCATCATTATAATAAAATATGCTCATGGGTTAACCAGCCCTAGTTTATCTTTTATCAAGAAGAAATTACAGAAATAAACTAAAGATCTGTGCCCACAGAGGAACACAGTTTCATAAACATGGTTTGTGGTTTTGCTTTTATCAGAGATTGTTTGTTTCATTTATTCACCTCAGTACTGAACTCTGAATAATCACCTCAATAGAACTCTGATTTTTCTAGTCCTAGCTTCACGTTTCTGTATGCGCACGTATCTACAATACACATATTATAACCAAAACCAGTGTCAAATTTGCATCTTGAGCACTTTAACTCAATACAGCACCAAACACAGGCACTAAAGTGGCAATATTCCAGCAGCTGATAATGCAGCAGCATCTTTTTCAAGAATTGCTGAAGATAAATTTCCTTGGCTTACTTCATAGGCATTCTTGATGTTGAGAGGCTGCCCTATGGCTGCCACGTGACCCACAATGCCCTTGTTCCACTCCAGGCGAATGCAGTTGTTGGAAGCTTCTTCCAGGGTGGATCCTTCTGCCACATCAAACAGCCTGCTCACGAGAAACTTCTCGTTCGAGCTGTCCTCACACACCAGGAACAGGGAATAGCGATCGGCTGCGATCAGCTCGTGGATGTGTAGGAAGATCTTATGGCAAAGCGCTGTGACATCTAAGTGACTGGAAATATCTTTCACAAGTTCTAATAGTCTCGAGCACTGATCCCCTGCACTGGTCTCAATCCTTGGAGATTGCAGAGGCATCTGTTCCTTCTTGTCAGAGTCAGAGAGGAAGCTCACTGCTCCAACCGAGTCCTTGACAAAAATAGGCCTCAAGGGTCTGTCAAATTCAGAAGCGGAGATTTTCCTCACTGGTGTCCCAGAGTTGGTGGTCTCGGCACAGGCAGGCTGGTGACAGGCACAGGCTTCGCTCTGGGACTTGCTTCCCTCCTTGCAGACTGGGATGGTGTGAACTCTCTCAGCAAACCATGCATTAACCATTTCTCTGTAAAACAAAACCAAAAATACAGCAAATGGCGTGAATTGAAAATCCTCTAGCACGTAGTGGAAGCTGACACTGTGAGAGGATAACTAAATCTTTTCACATAGAGGACATTGATGCACCTTTAGACTCCTCTGTATCAATATTCTCCAATTTTACACAGCACTTAGCCCAGATTAAGCAGTAACATTTTCTGCCCCATATAAAAGAAGCTATTTTTGCCTAGAGGAAATACCTGAACAGGGCAGAGGAGGACCACTTATGCCGTGGCTTTCAGAGTACAAATCAGAAGTTTACACCACCATTTTGTGACTGAAAAGTTCCAGTCCTTTCCATTCATAAGATCTGGATTTCTGTATAAGACATATATATATATATTCATTTGAAGACAAAACTTTCTGTTTCTAACCCTAAAAAGATAATTTTCAACTTTAATTCTCTGTCAATCACCTGCAGTCCTTTCTATTTTTCTGTTGCCAATATACATTTTTTACGTTAACTTTCCTGCCCTCCAAATTAATAAAAAATGCTGGTTGGACACAAAGCATAAAAGTTCTGTTTAAAATCTATCAAAGAAACATGAATATTACCAATTCAACCCCCTTCAAAATAAGAACTGTTTTCATGCATCTCTCCTATTTCCTTTCCTTGAAGATGATACTCATTGTCTAACTCTCACCCCAAATACTTAATAACCCTAAAATTGTATTTTTAGAGTTCATCACCAATTGAAAAATGCCATGCATCTCTAGTTCTTAACTGTGCTTCTGAAATTAATTTAGTACTAGAAAGCAAACCCTAATAATGTCCTCACTAAATACAGCATATCATCATAACATGAGTATACTTTTTTTATCACTACAGTATTTTCTTGTCCAAAATCTGAGGGGTTTTGCTTACAGTTTATTTTTGTCTTTTGCTTGGTTGGGTTTTTTAAAATACAGGGCTTTTTATTTCATTTGCTCGGTTCGAGGATTCCTCACAGCACATTCCCTACTCTCAGAAGAAATAGGTTTTTGCCGTATTACATAACATACGAGCCTAGGAACAGCAAAAATCTTATTAACAAGTCTGATCTTTTGCAAACCTTTCATGGTGGTCATGTTTTAAATTTGGGATATTTTTTATTTGCTCAGCAGACCACAGGAATCCTGAGAGTGAAGCCGAATGAAGCCATGGAAGTGAGTCAGGTTAGTCAGCTGCTGATCAGTTACACACATCGGTGTTCGTTACATATGAAAAGCACTGTACAATAATCTGATTTTCCTTACAGCACACCCTTGTCTTTGCTGTAGGATGCAATATTGCAAGCACAATTAACTCTTAACTCAAAGCAAAGCGATCAGTTAAAACCTAAAGTCCAACAATATTATTTTTAATAGTTAGCCATCCACAAAAGGAAACTCATTTGACTTCTGTTTGGAAGGTTTGAAAGACTTTTTTCTATCACATACCATTTGGAGATCTCAATTGTAGGCAAACATGCTATAAAAAATGGAATTATTAAAAACCAATGATCCTCCTTTAATAAAGCACCGATACCTATTTTTTTGTGCAGTAACCTCATCCAAGTGTTTCTTGCAGTGAAGCAAAGAACAACTAATATATTATTAGAAATTTGACTTTAAAAATATTACTTTCCAGTACTTAAACAGGATAAACATTAAATGTGGGAGCTGTGACCCTTTATTACTGTGATATGATTTGTATAGGACAGTGTCACATGTGCAAAAGCTGTTTCACTGAGAGTCAAAATAAGAAGCTAGAATTTAGTAATGCTTGGAATTTTCATTTATTAGGCTTAAGAGAAGGAAAAAAAAATTCCAATTAAAATGACAAAAAAGATCCTTAAGAAAATTAGAAGCTAGAGATACAAAAATCAGAGTCTTGTTAACAGATGTGTTATATGTGGGTCCTTTTTGTTTTACTCTGATCTCCTCAAAGTAAAAAATTACCTGGAAACCTTAGCTTCTCCAAAACAAAACTATTATCTAGCACTAAGGCTGCAGAAAAGAACCTGCAAATGCCAGCTGGCGGCATTTAAACCTCAGACACAAGAAGGTAGGTATAGAAAAACTGATAGTTTTAGAGAAGATTGGTGACTTGACCCAGATTCACATGTGGGCTGACTTTGTTTCTGAGCACTGAGCACTGGCACTAATGGAAGGTAAGACTGAAAAGTAGCAGTAATGATACAGAAATTTAGTGAGGGTGTTCCAACGTTCCAACGATTGATGAGGCTCAGAAGTCGTGTAATTGAAAATGCCCATGTTTGAAGGCATGCTTGGGAATGAACCTGTGCTGTTGTTGGGTACAGCAATTTGCAGGGCAATCAATTCACTGCTTACTTACTCCTGAGGAAAGGAGAATATAAAAAGCTATCATTTTCCCTTCTCCTGATTTACACTGAATTTACGTACATAGATGTGTTAATACAAGATGCGAGGCAGAGAAAGAATCTTCATGCATAAAGAAAAAGCTACAGCAGAAATTTGATATATTAGTTGAAACCTGTCATTTTATTTATTCTGCATGTCATGTTATGATTTCCCCAGGCCATAATGGTGTAGCAATAGCAATCAGTAAGAACTATGTACTCTGAATGCTAATACCTGTTCTTAAACTGTGGCTGTGAAAGTATTAATGTTTTACCCTCTTGCCTTTTTACTGTGTAAAATAAGCATACATTTCTTATGGAGGTTATTGAGGGATGTGGAACACAGCTGTAAAACCTTTCACATGAAATGAATTTTGTTTAACAAGAACTGACTACTTGTTGGGTATCAGCACTGTTTATGAAGCACATAAACATTGAACAGAACTATATGTGGAGCTGCATAATTATGAGTAACATATTCCTGCCCTCTAATTTCTCTTGGGTGATGGTTCAATAATTTGCCAACATAGTGTGTGATTCTCAGAAAGCTCTTTAGATTAACAACAACAACAACAAATCCTTAACTAAACTGGTTAAAGCATGGCTTTCAACTTCAAGCCTTTTAAGCATTTTACTTTGGGCAACAGGAAAGCCATTCAAATTCAACTGGAAAAAGAACAGTGTTCGGTGACCTTTACCAAATGCCTCTTCTAACAAGGAAACTATTTAGCTCCTTTTACTCATGCAGTTACACACATGGGTGGAAGAACCAGCATTTCACATGAGCTGACGTATTCTAACTCTATTTAAAATCTCTGTGTCTTGACATGTGTTTGCTTGTTGACACTCAGTCCTAGTTAACAATACGCAACAAGAAGGGTTTTATGACTAACACAAGTACTCTCACAGCACAGAATTAGCTCAGCAGATATCTGACACCAGACATGTCCTGAGCCATGAGTGGGGCTCCTGGAAATCAGCAATGAGTGCCATGTATAATTAAGATATCATTTTGAAAGGACAGCAGGAAGAAACCAACACTTGTGGCTATTCACATGATCAGTCTTCAGTAAGCATTGGCATTGTCAAGAGCTGATTGTAAGGACAAGATCGTGGCTGTAGTTCAGAAGTTGCAGGAGCAGATCCACAGTGATCCATGCAGACAGTTAAACTCAGTCCAGGGTCTCTGTCCCACCATGGCAATCACTGTGAGTTGAGAAGTTACAGCACCCACATTCCCCACGACTGGGATGCATCCTTTACTGCACTATGATCCTTTAATATGAACCTTCACTCAAGAAAGATGTAATTTATCCCAGAGCTCATGAACAGGAATAATGGAATACAAAGTTACCATTTTTTAGTCACTCCTATCAGCCAAATCCAATCTTTCCTCTATAAAACATGACAGTAGTGACTGCTGAATTTGGCTGGTGACTTCATCAGCAGATGACAAAACTGGAGAGGAATTTTGAAGCGATAGTGCTAAGAAGGGGATAAAAATGCAATGGCAGGCAAAACATTGAAGAAGAAAAGAAAAAAGATGGTGTGATCCTCCCCTCTGTCATTGCTTATATACAAGAACGTAAGAAGATAATTGGCAGTACATGAGACCTTGCAAGCTTCAGAGGAATTAAGACTTTGGCCCCAATTTGTTAAATGCTGCACAGAAAGTAGACCTGCCCCTAGAGCAAGAAGCTTTCAGTATTAATAGGCAATAAAAAAAAAGTATCAATTGTTGAGAAAACACAGGCACAAGGAAGCAACTTTTCTTGAGGCAGGTCATGCCGGAGGGCACATGTTCCTGTGTCATATGCATCAAACCATACTGACACAACAACCACTATGCTACTCATACACTGGGAATAGTAAATCATTTATTGCACCAATCTTTGCTTCATTGTGCTTACGTTCAAAGTACATAGCAGACTTCTCAAAAAAAACCAAACAACCCAACCCAGTGAAGATGTTTAACAGCCAGGTTGTGGTTGTCTTGCTTACATATAGCCACACTGCCTATGTGTGGCCACCAACATGACCATTCAGCACAACTGCTTGGCACCTTTGGAGAAAACATACGAAAAACAGAATTCAAGGGTAATACTGAGATGCAAGCAAAAACTGCGTGTTACTTACTTGCACAAAGAACATGTAACACTTGCAATTCCATACCAGAACACAGTGATAAGTAGTTTTCAGTGAAACAGCAAATAATTCTCTTTTTTCTCTGTTGCTCACAAGCCATTCATATATAAAATCTGTAATGTTTTAGTACTTGCATGGACTGTTCTGCTAATTTTTCATTCAGTCCAGCAGGTAACACAGCATTGGTAACACACTTCAGAAGAGAAATTGCAAACTTGCCTACTAGAAAATGCCAGCTTTCAAGTGTCTGAATTCCTGTAGCCTAATCCTGCCAATGTTGAAATCAATAATATTTCATACTAAACTTCATAACTCAATTGCCTTCCATAAAATAACCACTAGATGTCTTCAAATTTCTCTCCAGCATCTTGACAATTTTGACATGGAAATAATTTAAAGCATTAGCAAAAACTCCAAAACTGTTTGGTTTTAGCAAAGGAGTTTGAAATGCAAAGCCACTTGAATATTATACCTGCCTTCCCATTTTCTTTCTAGTACTTCCTATTTCACAATCACATTCTAAGTGGTTTTGTCTCTTTTCTAGCAATGGAAAGATTTAAATTGTATAAGGCCTCATTAGATGGAAACAGTAAACTGAGTGTAAAACAAGTGTTTTCAAACTGACTAAGAGTAGATTGACAAAACACTAGATATTTTTCCTTAAACCCTTCCCAATTGTAGTTATTGGAGATGCCATTTCTCACAATGGTAGGCAAGCAGGTCTGGAATATGAGGTATGACAGTGCCAGGTTTTTAGCACAACTCGGTCAAATATATTAGCATACATTTAGCTTTAAACATTTCAATTGGCAAAAATTACTTCTGTTTGAATACAGTTCTTAATTTAGAACATTAATTCTTGATTCAAACCATGCTCATAAGAGACTGAAATAACTTTTTAGAATGATGAAATTTTAATCTTGTCTGAATGCTCTTTTTTTAAAATAGAAGGCAGAGATTGCTTTATTATTTGTAGCAAAAGTATTCAAATTGGAAAACTAACACTGACAGGCTATTCTTGGCTATTTTCAAGTTTTCTTTAATAAACTAACTTCAAGCTTACTTTTTACAAGAAAGCTTTCTTCCACAGAAGAGAATTTCTACTTGCATTATAAAGAAAGAATGAATCCTCAGGGATTAAAGTTCAGATTCTAAAACCTGACCTTTATTTCTCCTCCCTATGTTTGCTTCCTACTCCAAGCTCTAAAAAAGAAAAAATTAAAAATAACTAGGTACCAAATGGTTTTGTTGGGAAAGCAGTAGGATAATACCAGTAATTTCAGTGAAAAATGGATTAAGAGTTAAATTCACACCTGCTTGGAGACCTCAGGTAAATCTTCGGCATTACTTCATTTCCATCTGAATTCCTAAACCAGGGGTTAGGTATGACTGAAGTGGTGCCCAGGCTCTGGGATGGCCCTCTCTGCTGGGGTAAGTTATCCATAATGCACAAACAAGTGGGAAAATATATATCTTTTACTAAGCAAATATATTTTGTGGCAATATTTTCAGTGCCAGACCCGATGTGAAATTACAACCATTGTGTTATCCACGAGGGCTATTTGAGTAGGGCTTATTTTCTAGCACTTTGCAAGTAGCTCCTTTTGTATTTAATGCCCTTTTTTAAACAGTTTTCTACAAGTCAATCATACAAATGAGAAAGGATTCCATGAAAATTTATGTATGTTTCTTTCCTGGTAAGGAAAAAAAAAACTTCTATACTGTGCTTTTATTAATTATATTTTTTCCGTGACAAAACCAAAATGCTTTAATGGTGGAAATGAAAATAGGTGGTCACAGAGTAGTTCAGGTCAAGAATGTATTGCCTAAATCCTCCTCCCATGAGGATTCTTTGGCAGATAGCCAATACAGAAACTCCATGATCCTCTATGAGTAAGAAATCAGAGAAAAGTGTCGAACTTTCTTGAGTCTCCTGCAGAGGCAATTATGCTCAGCTCTACTTTTCTCCCCAATTGCCAGGAATTTGACCCTGTTCTCTAAAATCTCCCCAGTTACAGTCAAAAAACCACACAATGGAAATGAGATGTCAATGCCTATTGGCATTATCAAAAGTCCTGTAATATGGCAATTATTACCCTGAAAGAGAAGGAGGCAAAAAAGGGATGTTAACTGTCAAAGTGGTTTTCCTCATTTTTCTTTCTCCCCATCCTCTAAGGTTTACCAGTGTATTTTAATTAATGTATTCTGCACACCCATTTGTTTCTTTATCGCACAAGATAAAGCAGAACTGAGTGAAAGCACATTCTCCTTGTAGCTACTCAGGCTTTCTGCTGACTAGCTCATCTCCATACCAAAGATTCTGTGTAGGAGTTCAGTTTAGAGCTTTGGGGGAATTTAAGATGTAAATTGCTAGTAAGCGGTCTCTTATCATTTCTCAAATGACAATTTCTTCAGTCTACAGTAATTGCTGGTTTAGATATTGTCTCCAAAATACTCCAGCACTCACCTCACTTTATTTCCAACAACAAATGCCAGAAGTAGTCAATCACATTTGCAACTTGATGAATACGAGTAACATTCCTGAGCTTCCTGAATGCTTTTTGAATCAGTAGTGAAAAGTATTTTGGGATCATCTTAAAGCTTTGCTGTTATCATGAAAGGCATAAGGAAGGATATGGATACATTATTTATAAGTGGGCTAACTATGAACATCATTATACCAACAAGAAAACTTTCCAAGATTTCACAGAAATTGATTTTTTTCTGTACTTAGTTCTCAGAAAAGCTCAGTAAATATCCAATAAAACCAAATAAGTGGGAGAAAATATCCTGATCCCCTGCATTAACACCATGCTTCCTGTGGGTTTTAAGCCATGGTCCCAAGAATCAGTGGGTCTGCAGCCCTCTCGTAAATTGAAATTGGGTACCTTAGAAAAGCCAGTCCCCTTTCAGCAAATCCCAACTATCTGCACAGGCTTCTGTGCCTCCACTGGAAAGCTACTGGGGTCCTTCAGTCATGGAAGTTCAAAGCCCACTGGCTACTCACCAAACTCATGTTAGGAGTGCATATGCTTCATACCTGTACATTTTTAGGATTTTTTTTTTTGTATTTTTTACTTTTTACTTTTAAAGAAAAACACAGGCCACAGCACATTTCAGTGCAGAAAACCTCCAATAGCTTTATCTTTGAAAATCAGAATTTTCATTCAATTACAAAAAAAAATAAGCACACACGCATCACCAATGCGCAGAATGCATGACACATATTTAGGAGATTCAACTTCAGATAGCTGGCTCGAACTGAAAGACATTTTTAAAATCCCTCTAGACAGAGACTAGAAGGCAAATGTCCTGACAAACGCAGTACCGCAGGCAGCACATTACAAACCGATTGTCCACCAGCCATCGAGAAGAAAAAACACCTCAAACAACTGTGCTTGAGTTTTCTCAAAGTAATAAATGTAATTGATATATTCAAGTAATTTACTTTTATTCAAGTAAAATTCAGTATCGGAATTTTAGTACAATTTCCCAGTAAACACCAGTTCTAGAATCGTCAGTGAAGCACTATGAAGTACCATACTGTTAAGAACATTTATTTTTCCAAATACAACCCCACCTTAATTCATTTGTAAATATTTCTCAAACCTGCTAATAAGCCAAGATGTATTTATAACAAAATATTATTACTTCCACTGAAGGGCATATAAGATTTGGGTCAATAATTTGTCTTCATCCCACCATATATTTAGGAAATCAGATAAAAACTGTCTGTAAGAAGACAGTTACCTCTAATTGAGAGGAGAAATTTTACTTCGGCTGTTTTGGCAGTCTGCTGCTTCTGAGTGCAAAGAGCACTAAGAGAGAATCACTCCCATATTTTTAAAACAGGGACAAACAGGAAGTCAGAAGTACAGAAATATTCCACAGCGGGTTAAAATAAGTGTGAAGTTAGAGCATGGCAATGCACGGGTTGTTTTTTTAAAGGAATGTAAAAAGATAAAACTTCAGGAAGACAAAAAGGGTAATGAATTTAGCCATAAACGTGACTAAAAAACCCCACCCAAACCCCAGCAGATTATGCCTTTATAGCACGTAGTTAGAACAAACGTAATTGTAGCAACAAAGCAGAATCACCTTGAAAATGTTTATGATAGCCAATTCTAAAACTTTGGGAAGGGAAAAATAACAAAAAGAGCTGGGGAAAAAAAAAAGCAGCTTAAACTTCATAGGAGCGAGGCATTTAGAAACGCTTGACTCTTAGGTGTGCAGTACCAAACTCTCCAGTCAGAAGTTTTGTCAGTCAGCACAGCCTCACTGAGTGAACCAAATGAGTGAGCTGGTGACACACTTTCCCTTTGTTATGGTGCACTTTGATCATCCTGCAACATCACCTCATAGATAACAGCTGTTTATATTGCCTCCACATGCCACTCACCTCCCTGGTACCAAGTAACGTCACAAATAAATGACTCCATACCTTCCTACTCATGGATCCCAGTTCATTCACCGACTCAAAGGACAGAAGACTCAAAGCTATTCACCTGGATCACACGCTTGTAGGCTCGCACTGCTCACGTGGAATTCGATCAATGCACTTTTATTGGAGAATATCCATAAAGCCAGCCCAGGCTGGAAGGAGTCTGGGATGTGGCCTTCCTGCAGACACTGCCAACCTCAAGGCATTGCAGACCAAAATACAAGATGTAAGCCCTTGGAATGTGCTCATCTGCACCACATCGGAGGGGAGAGAGGAATACACTTGTTAGGCTGACAACCTGCAGCCCTTCTCTCCAACATGGACTGGGGAGCACAGCAACTCCAACAGCTATCACTTTATTAACAAATTGTGCATAAAAATAAATATCTTTTAAGTGCCACCTTGCCAGAAAATACAATTTTTATTCAAACCACAACAATGGATACTAACATCTAACTGCCCTATGCAAACTGGATCAGGAGGCAACTATTCAATGATATGATAAACCTAACCCCATACTTTTAAAAAAAAGATCACAAAGCATATGTCTTCTAAGTATTATTTAGACCCCTAATCAAAACTTCTTTGTGTCTGGAAATTACCAACAGAACTACTGTATAAAACACTGTGGGAATTAATTAATTGCAGAAAAAATATATTAACTATTCAACACTCATCATAAAATTACTGAACTAGGTTCTAATTCAAAGCTCATTAATATGAGTGGAAACAGCTTGTATTACACAGTCATAAATGATAGAGCTGGTGATCTTTTCCTATTTCTATGTAGAAATATTTGAGAAAGATACAGAAACTATCTTTTCCATTAGCAATTGTGCCTCACAACATGCAGCTGAATATGCCTCTCCACTCTGCAAAATACCAGATTAACTAACTTCTTGGTCTACTGCTTTCAGGACCTGTGAGAACTTTGGCATATTATGAAACAAAACAAAACAAAAAAAAAAGAGAAGCAGTAAATTATTATTAGAAAAGAATTGAAACTAGCTCAGAGAACACTGCTTTACTTGAGAGAGTAAATATAATGCTAAGTAGCAAAACATTAACAGCATAGTCTTTGTTCAGTGTTTGCAGCTCTGCAAAGATTCAGCTAAAACAAAGCATAGTACTAGATGCTAGGATTTTCTCTTTTCAAGCCCTAAATAACACTACCAAGTGGAACACTAACCCTCTTTAAAAAGTACAGCTGTTCTTTCAAACCACTCTGCTCTACACATTATCATCTTTGAACCAACATGCAGTCAAGTCATTTGTCTTTTCAAACAAACTTACATATAACAGAGGTATTCCTTACTATATATAGTTTTCTATTTATACAGTAAGGACAAAAAACATCCCATGCAAGACAGCAGAGAAGACAGTTTTGAGACAATTGCAATGTTTCCATCATCTCAAAAACATCACAGAATTGTTGCCAAGCAAGGACTCAGAAGTCCACAGTCTTTCTGCAAACCCCTCTCTAACTGAAGAGGCATAGCCATCACGGAGACTTGACTGAATTGTATTTTCTGAAGTACTGCCTCTTTCAGAACGGCACAATTGCAGAACTGTACCTTAGAGAGAAAAAAAGGACTAACCAAACCTGCCCGTGGGGAAAACAAATCTGACACAGTGGTTACTATTACTTAGCACTCCTATTTGCTCAATACTACATCCAGTTTCCAAAGGAAGTGTGATAGGCTGAACTAGGAAACTAGCACCCTATTTCCCATTTCCAGCAAATAAGCTGCCCTTCAGTGCCACACTATGCACTGCTGTTCTCGAGGGTATCAAGGTTAACAACTTCCATCTATGCATCCTGCACCTATGTACAGCCTTAAAACATATACAAATTCAACATTTAAAAGACATTTTAAAGGTCCTTTTTCTCTGATAAATGAACCTAAGAAAGCAGCAGCAGAAGAAAGGGGACTGCCTGACAGATGGTCACAAGCAAGCAGGTGACCCCTGAAGCTTTCTAGCCCTCTGCGAGTCAATTATTAATGGGGACTTCTCTTCTTACCGCCCCATCCCATGCAGAGAGGAGCAGCAGCAGCAAAACCCCATTCAGAACGCGTCCATGCCCGCCGAGTGACTCGGGGAGGACGCAGATCAGCAGCGGTGAGCAGATGGTGCGTGCGGCTGGGGAGCGTGAGCGCAGCCGAGGGGAGCGCAGCGAGCCCGCCGTGTCCGAGGAGCCAACGCAGGACTTACTAACCCGAGCCCCGCTAAGATATACTGTGGGAGCTGCAGATCGCCCGGCCTCTGCATCCCACGGCTTTGTTTATCGGAAAATATTCAAAATGGAAACCTGACTCCACTTCTAAAAATAGCCGAATTTACCCCAATTCAACTTGAAGTCCCGCTGTTGAAGTGTGTGACAACAGTGAGCAAATACCTCGTCTTATCTCCAAAAGGCAGCATGTCACGCCAAGGGGGAAAAATGCCCAGACGAGCTCTTCAGGTCTTCAATACTGGGTTCTTCGCAAGAACCGGCACCGAGAAGGGGCAGAGGGGAGCGGCCGCCCCCGAGCAGCGGCGGCGCCCGCCGAGCCCGCGCCGCCCCCTGCCGGCAGCGCGCCCGCTCCCCGGGCAGCGATCGCTCCCTGCCCGGGCTGCACCCCGCTCCCCGGGCAGTGATGGCTCCCTGCCCACCGCCCTGCCCCGGCTGCACCCCGCTCCCCGGGCAGCGATCCCCTCTCTGCCCGCCGGCCTGCCCGGGCGGCACCCCCGCCTCCCTCCCGGGAGAAGGCGCAGCGTCCCAGAGGCGCTCGCCTACACTGGACGGGCTCCCGAGCCCCGCTCCTCGGGCGGAGCTCCGGGCTCGAATGCTCCGCGCACTGCTCATTAGCTCCCTCAGCGCTTAACCCGTGGCCGTCGCCGCTCCGGGGGCCGCCCTCATGTCAAAAAAGGTGATGAACCCACACAGTGATGGAGCCCTTGAAGGGCAGCGCTTTGTTTAGAGATTACTAAGTACTGACATAACCCGCCCTCCCCAAAGACATCAGATGCTCTTTGAGGCTTCTACCTACTTCGCAGGGCGGGGAAATACAGAGTTGCTCGCTAGTCACGAGAAGTTGACCGTGTCTGTTTTGAACCGAGAGAACACAAAATAACTAACTAAAAGCCCAGGATAGGGAGCTCCGGGGCTGGAACAGCTTCCCTGAGCTGCTCGCGGTGCCGGGCGGGCGCTCCCCGCCGCACAGCGCCCGCGGAGCGGGCACTGAAGGCGAGAGCCGCGGGGAAAGCGCCGCATGTGCCCTTCGGTAGTAGCCTGACGGAGCTGCTGCGTGGTGGTTTCAGTTCTTGCTCTTTCGAGAGCGGGGACGGCGGGGGTGGGGTGGGAATCGCTTATTTTTATTTTCTTTGGAGGCAGCAAAATGAAATGGAAAAGAACGAGGTTTTCCTGTAAAGAAAGGAATTGCCTCTAATCCGCCCCCGCTCCGGTCTTACCTCGTAGCTTTTCTAACAAAATAAGAGCGGGTGAAGTCGCCGTGATCGTCCAGCCACGCNGGCCCGGCCCGGCCCGGCCCGCTTTACAGCTGCGGTGCCCCGAGCTCCCAGACCCGCCTACGCCCCGCTCCCAGGTGTGCGGGCAGCAGGAAGCCCGGCCCGCGGCACCTCAGCGCATCTCCGGCCCGGCCGCCGGTCCCGCAGCGGGCTCCACCTCCACCGCGGCCCCGCCTGCTCCTAAAAAGTGGTAAAATCGAATGTCACTTAGGAGGGTTCCGCTGGCGGGTGTCAGTGTGTGATCTCTGATAGACCTCAGCCTGGGTACGAGTACTAAACCTCTGGCTTTACAGTCGTTCATGCCTCCAGTGCGGCTGTTAGATCCGTTTTAGACTCTGAATAAGCACAGCCTAGCTTTGAAGATGCTCAACACGCAGCTCCTATTTCTCAAAATTAGACAGCTGGGACTGCAATTTTGGTTAACACTGAGCACTACTTTCATGTATTGTAGTTCCATTCTTTGATGTGCACGTGCACACGTTTATAATAACTTTTACTCTGCATTCACAATACACCTTTCACAAAG
Organism: Dicaeum eximium; assembly: GCA_013396995.1. Lineage (NCBI taxonomy): Eukaryota > Metazoa > Chordata > Aves > Passeriformes > Dicaeidae > Dicaeum > Dicaeum eximium. Next base: position 150,263 of record VWZP01002274.1, on the reverse strand, counting down.
TCTAATGCATATCTATGGCTTCCTGTGTTGCCACACGTGCGACGTCTTTGAAGGTAAGATAACAAATAGCAGAATGTTTCAGGGGAAGGGAATATACAGAGTCTTGCAAATGATTCTCCTGTGCAGTCAATTGAGAGCTATTGTGTGAAATATTTTCTGCTGCTCTTAATCCCCTCTCAGGTGTATGTAGACTTTTGATACAGAGATATATCTCCTGTATGTAGAGAGGTGGGGTTCTGCAGCTTGAGAAGGGGCTGCAGCAGGAACTTCACAGCAAAGGGATTCAGAGCCTGTCCACAAGCTCGAGGGAAAAGTTTTATCTTCTGTGTCTTTTGTCACATCTGTATGTAGCACTGACTTGGACACGTGTGTCTTTTGGCTGTGAGAGTTTGTGTGTATTATGAGGCACACAGAAAGGGAGCTTTTGCATGAACATGACTCTGTTGTAAAGGGAATCTCGGGGGAAATGTTGTGCATGGTGACCAGAAAGCAAATGTGAAGATAAAGCATAAGCCAGTTACACGCAGCACAAGTCAAGCTGCTGTTCAAGGCAAAGACAAATCTTTCAGCAGGGAAATACAGAATTACCAAGCAAACTGCATAAACAGACAACATGGCAATAAATGAAGCAGATGTTTAGTGCCAAAACATGGAAAGAGTGGTATGTTAGAAAAAAAGCCCACCATTGTGTACATCACAGATTTCTGCATTAACCATTTCAGAAAAAGGGTTCTGAGGCTACAGTACACATGGCAGTTAAAGCTCCTAAGTTAGGCAGAGGTTTTGGAAAATGACACTCTGTTAAAATGCTCAAGTATAATATCAATGTAAAACATACAATTATAGAATGCAGATTTTATAAGTAACTGAAATACCATTCCCTGAATGGTCTCATATGGAATATTGATCATGGTACTGCTCATCCAATCTCGAAAAGCAATTGCAGAATCATCAGAGGTGATCTAGACAGGAAACACAAGAAGGACCAAACACATAGAAATATCTTTTTTGTAAAGAGGCAGAAAGAGTTAGCTTACAAAAGGAGAAATACAAATATATAATTTAATTACTGGTATTTAAAAAGTAGGATAGTATTTGCTCTCTGTCTCATAGGAGAATAACAAGGTAATGGTCAATGCAATTATGTCAGCTGCAATAGATAGCTTCTCATTTCATGTAATTAGGAGTAGCACTAATAGAAATGAGCAGTTATCCTGTGGTAACATCCAGTACACCCCAGTCAGGAGCAGAGGTTGCACCAAGGAGCACTGTAAACACGTAACATTAAGTACCAGGCCAGCTGAGGTGCATCCACATCCCTGTACTCCCTTCACAAGGAACTGGGACCCGTGGCTGCAGCTGCTGCTGCTGGGGCCCTTTTTTAGCCTGCAGATAAGAATCAGTGAAGCCAATGCAAATTATTATCTTCCTGATGGTAGGTGGTGAATTCAGTGGCAAAGCAACAGTTCAAAGGATTGCTACCCAAGCAAAGAATAGCATAGTCTTTCCCAAAAGAAATAAAAACGGAACAGTTGGGGGGAAAAAGGGATGCCTTCTCTGTATCCAGTGAATTTCCATGAATAATAATGAACATGTTGTTTTCATTTTTAAGGTGACAGGAGGGGACGAAGGCCAAGCATAACAAAGAATGAATGGTCAAAGTGGAAAAAGTCTTCCATAATTTTGGCTTCCAAAATGCTCTGAAAAAGCTCCGTGTATCTTAGCTCTCGCCCAGCTTTCCAGTTTGTTTCCAGAGCTCAGAGGACAGAATTGATGTGGAGTAGCTTTAAAGCTGAGAAGGGTTTGTAGTAATGATACACAAATATAAATGTCCAGTTCAAGTTTAGGAGCTGCTTGAGAGCTCAGTGTTGAAGCCCAGAAGCTTTTCCATCAGTAGGCTGTGCTCTTGCAGGACTGGTGGATGGAAAAATTATTTAGCTGAAATTTTTCATCTGATGTTTTGCAAATATTGTCATGTAAGGAGATTAAAAAGTGGGGTTGTTTTCTGTATGCTCGAGGCACATAAATTAGAAATTCTGCTAACTCAGGATAATTAGTAAGAATAAATAAGGAAGTATGTAACCAGAGGAAAAGTATTTATGTGATAATTTATGCTCAAAGAACTCTATATTTATTTAAATCTATTTGAAAGTAATATAATTCTATTTAATTTCCCTTTAAAAGAGAAAAAATAAGGTTTCAGATGTCAACATTGTTAACTTGTCTGACTTATTCATTAGATGAATTGGAGCAGAATTTAGCTTTGCTATGAAGTGGGAATTGGCTGTCTTTCTACCGTTTCTTACATCTGGAAAACAGTTGGTCCATTTTGGCTCCTAAATCAAGTTTAGGACTGTACTATATGGCCAGTGAGGCTAGAATATTACAAGGCAGAGGAAACTATTCCACTTCTTTATTAGCCAGCACTTTCACACACATGCAGTGAAAGAATCCTAGTACTAGTGAGGCAAGTTTCCATTTCCCTTCCATTCCGTTACATAAGGAGAGTGAAATAGTGACCAAAATCCAATTAATTTAAAATCTAATCATTATTTAGTGATGAAAACACTAAATGATGAGAATGTCTTATAAGTTTATTCTCTCAGTCCTTTCCAAATAATTGCTGGAAATGTTTCCCCAGAGCTGCTCAGCAATTGCATAACCTGCCCTCTCCTCTGGGATAACAGTGCATATGTCCTGCAGGAAGCCATGGAAAATAGTAGCTTCCTCCTATTTTGATTTAAATGTGCCTGAGCATTTGCGTCAATCAAAGTACCAGGCAAAATTATTGTTCATGTCAGGAAAGCAGCAGCTTCTCAAAGCTGTTTGTAATGCATGGATATTTGTCTGGAAAATACTGTCAAACTTTATCTCCTGAAAAAATGTAAGTTAGCATTTGAGTTTAACATATTAGCATTTGATATGTAAGTCTACCGATACGCTCAAATTTAAACTTTTTCTGATTGCTGTTGGAAGTCTCAGGATAAGATGGAAAGCCTAAGTTGGTTAGCAAGTCTCTCCTTCAAGCTAAGTAGTGCCACATCTTTCAGTTCTTCCTTGAACATCATGTTTTCCAGCCCTCTGATCATTCATTTACACTTTGGGCATTCCTTAGATTATCTTTCCCATTCCTGCAGTGTCTCACCAAGCTAGGATTAAGTAATCCAGCTGAACACAGATCAAATCTCAATGAAGTGGAAAGAATATTTTGGGTTCCTTGCAAGCTCTGTTCCTGCTAATACCCTTGCTTATGCCTTCTTGGCAACAGCCTGATATTGTTGACTTCTGTACTCTCTGTTCCCTCTTGTTATATACTTGCCATGTGCTCAGGTGCTGCCTGTGTGTTTACCTCTGCCTAACTGCATTTTCTTGCTCTTGAACATTTTTATTTTCATCCTGTGCTTGCAATACATCTCCAATTTATCGAACTGAATTCTGTGCCTGTCCTGCAATGTGTACTTGGCCAAGCTTATGCTGAAGGGCACCGGTCTGGGGAGTGATGGGGTTTGATGCAGGTAGGTGAAAATGTAGGTGGATAATGTATGCATAGGGTTTGGTGGATTTGCCTGGGAGGTGGTGGGTAAGTAGGAAATGTGTAGGGCAGATTCATTCCAGGCCCTTGTCAATGGCATATCAAACCCTTTCTTCATTTACAGTGATACTTAGCTTATTTGTAAAGAGCGTCTTAGCAATTAGTAATTTTCAATTAGCTGTTGCTCTTCCTAGTACTTTTACTAATAATTGGGATTTTGATTTGAAGTATTTGGTTTACACCTAGTCTTACAGATAACATTGAGTCAAATTATAAGGGGCTTGTTTTCCCAGTTGTGGTTGTTTGGAGATGGAGACGCAGTGGCAAATAATATAAATGAAAAATTAGTCAGATTTTTTTCAAGTACATACCACTGCAATTTGGGCATTCTCTCTCCTCTTTCTGTACTCATATACCACAATTCTCTGTTGAACTTCTCACATGTTAACCTAACAACTGGAGTTTCTGAAGGCCCCACATCATCACAAATGAGTAGCATTTCTCTCAGTAAAACCCTTGGGTTTCTGGAGCTGTTTTTTCAGAACATTCTCCCAGTAATGATCTTTTTGAAACCACAAAGAGGTGTAGTAGCACCAACTCTTGTGTCATGATTTAATCCACCTTGGGCAATAAGAATAATTTTGCCTACACTTTGCTCTGGGAATGTGTCTGCTTGGGCCTATTAGTACTATTTCTTTTCACAGTAACTCCTTTTCAAAAATAATTTCCTGTCTCTTAAATGAGATTTTCTTTGTTCCTTTAATGAAAAACTTAGATTTCTCTCTGTTAAAATATAGGCCAGATCTCACGAAGTATTCTTAGTTGGTCTAAATTAAGGGCCTGCCCTTCATGTTATTTATATCTCTATAACTTTTTGTAATTTGCAGCTTTTCCCATCAATAATTTTGTATTTTTTGTTCAGATCATTCAGTATAATTTGGGTCCATTTAGTGTGGACCAGACTGATAGTATACATTGTTGGGGCTTTTATCAAAAACCCTGTAGACTTGTGAGCCAAAGCCCTAATGAAATCTTACAGGAGTTTACTTTATCAAACTAATTCATGGTCTCATGGGAAAATAGGAAGGATTTTTTTTATTCCTGACAAAACTAATTTTCTGTGTTGACTGGCGTTAATTGTACTATCATCCTTTCATTGTACACTGATTTCTTCCTGTGCCAGCCTTTCCATCAGTTTCCCTGACGTTGATGTCAGGCAAAATGATCTGTAATTTCCTTATTAAATAATGGAACAATGCTTGCTTCTCCTCTATCTTGGGGATCTTCTATGGAATTTCAAGACATGTTTTGCTTAGTTTGGTTCTTTTTAATTTTATCTTTTAGGATTTAGGTTTAGCGTTCATACCTGTTAAACTGGTATTACGTTAGTTCTTGATGTTTTGGAATCTTAGTAGTGAACATAGGAATTTCTTCTTTAATAGATCACATGAGGAATATTTTAGTGGCACAGAGCTGGTGAAGTATTATGCAGTGGACATAAAAGTTGTTTTCAGGGCATTTTAGGAATGCATAGACATATTCTGGTATTGAAGAAAAATGTTAATCTCTGATTGTGAAAGAGCAACAAAAAAATTAAACAGTAAATACAGTGAATAAAAAGATTATTTATGTATAACATTGATATTATAACCTAAGAGTACAACCACAAAATTTTCCCTGTTCTGAACAATTTGAAAGGAAAATGTGTAAGAGATTCGTTTGTAACTGAGGCTCACTGCAGCGCTGCTAAATGAATATAAAGGGTTTGCATAGAATTTTAATTATACTCAGGAAGAAAATGTATAAGAACAGTCAGACTGAGAAGAGGTTGTTAAACAGGAGTGTGTATGCATTTCTGACTATCCCATTTGATTTTTTTTGGAGGGGTATGGCGTACTCAGCATCCTTCCATGTTCTCCTTCACTTTTCATACCTGCCCCTGAAGACATCGGTGGTGCTGATGTTTGTTTGGCCAAGGCCAAGGCCATTGTGAATGAGAGTATTCACAATGTGCCACTCTTGATCCCAGATCATCAGCAGTCTCATGGAGAGGTTTCCCCTACAATGCCTGTTCATTCCTCATCTCGTTTTTTTAAAGCTTTGGCTGATGTGAGCACCTGGAGCTTTCAAAACCTTTTGATACTTGGTAACTAGTTTCTCTCTTGTAAATAAAAGAAGAAAACTATTAGAGCAAAACAGTGAAATGGATTTTTAGATTGTCCCATCAAATAGCTTGGGGTCAGCATCACCCTGCCTTCCTGAAGAAGTGAAGCTGCATTTCTCAGGAAATTAGTGAGTATTACAAGAGCTGCTGAATCCAAATTGTGATAAGTACCTAGCTTTTCACATTTGGTGCCACATTTCTGAAATTGCTTCTTACATTTCATCAGTGGCAGGTTGCACACCGTTAAGTTTCTGGGGCAGGGGCTTTCCATGGCCATGTGTTCCTGCAGCATTTAGCATAGTTGGTACTTCATGTGTGGCTGTAAAACCAATGCAAGGGATGAATTAAATCCATTTTTGTTGGAATCCAAATATCATTTGCATCACTTGTGAGCTTTTTTATTAATCGTTGTCCCTCCGTTAGATCAGTGAGGACAGCAGTAGTTGTCACTGGTACTGTACTATTTATGGGATTTCATTCAGGTTATAGAAAAAGTTTCTATCATAGCTAAAATTACATCAAATGAGTCACTTGATCTTAGTATTACATTTAGTCTTCTAAATCACCAGGGAGCTGATTTTTAATCTCTCTTTCTGCATCCACGAGGGTTACACACTCACTTCTGGCAGCTTATACCAGTCCTAGGAGAGGCAGGACTAGTGTCAACAATGTGGCAGACTTCATTTAGCACCTTTGCTCCCAAATGGATAATGTGAGCATTTGAAAACAGCATGTACCTCACTGGTGGCTGCCTAATCTGCTGGCCTGGGTTCATCATGAGGGAGAACCTTGGCCACTCAACCACAAAAACAAGTAGCTGGCTGAGCCCTACCTCTTCACTGCTGTGGCACCCCACTTTTGAGGCCTTCACTGGAGATTTTAGAGCAAGGGAGAATCAAACTGTGTGTGAAGAAAGCTGTCAGAAAGAGTGAGGAATATGGGGACAGCAGGATGGAAATAAGCACATACTTTTGCTGAAGTGTTCCCATACAGAACAATATTAGGGAGGCTCTTCATGAGCCTAAAACTTCTTCCTGCTGCTTGTGAGCTACCAGCTGTGCCTGACATTCCTTTATCTGGCTTCTAAGTCTGGTCTCTTTTTAGAACCTTGAAAAAAACCCAGTTTTTATTTGAGCTTATTGAATTTATTTTAATTTTATTTATTTCCAGAGTAAAATGTTTATGTGGAAACAAGTTTGTGTAGTGTTCTCATGGCTCAAATAGTAATATGAGCACCCCTGAGGAAATGAAAAGTGACACAGCATGGGCCAGCCTATGAGGACAGCTGAGTGCTTGAAGGATACAGCCTGGCTCCTCAGTTCATCCTGCACTGAGCACATACATACTCCCTGCTGTTTTCCTTCTTTCCATATGAGACTGTGTGACAGAGGTGCAAAATGGACTGAAAAGCAGAATTTTGTGTGTGGGGGACATAGTATCTCTCTGCCATTTTGCTTTCCTTTGTTGGTGATGTAGAAGAGTTTCTGTGTTTTATGAGAATTTTATGCTGCCTACACACTGCCAGTATGGTGCCATTGCCAGGTAAAAGCATGGGCAGGGAAGTGTTGCAGTGTGGACTTCAGTACATTTATCCAGACTTCAGATTCATTTATACCGTGTTAGCAGAACTTGCAGTGTGCCTTTTGATTACAAGTGCCAACATCTATTTTTGCTGTGACAGCTGAATTATGGGTTTTGTGAGGAAAACCTCACAGCTGATTAAATTTGTATTGACAGGTTTGCATTCTGTATTAACAGGAAAACAGCTACTTCAGCCCCCCTAAATTGCATCTTTTCCTCTGCTTTTACTTTAAGGCTCTGGAACCCAGGGTGAATCAGGAAGCATTTGCCACCACAGATTCTTTCACTGTAAAGGAAACCAAACATGTCATTGCTAATTGACTGAGTAGCTTTTCTGATAAATTTATGTCTTCTTTTAATCTGCTCTTTGTCTTTCAGATGTGGATTGATTTATCCTTCCAGCATTTCTGTCTTAGGCAAAATATTTTTGTTAGTTTATAGAAGATAAATCACAGCTCTTCCCTCTAAATACTTAGTGGGTAACTCTTAATTTCTTGGTCTCTGTGTGTGAATAAAAGTCTGACCTTGTTTTGCTACCTAAAAGTACTCAGGGGAGGTAAGACAATACAGAGCTGTACATAATGAAAACAATCAAAAGGAAAAAAAACAACACAGAAACAAATCAATCTTCTTGGTGGTTTTGAATTTTAGTGAGGTTGAAAGATGTTGATTTTCTATGGACTAATATCCATTTTAATGATACATGGAGTTTAATATTACAACCAGGTAAAACAAATTTTGTCATTCCTGTAATCCTATAATTCTAGTGCTTGCTAGAGGTTGAATTATTTAGAATGGAAATTGTATAACAAAAAAAGGATATAAATATATCTATAGAAACAAAAGGAACAGGAACTGGAATTCTATAATGTTTACAGTTACTTAAAAGGAAAGGAAATAAATACAAGTTTTTTTAAACAAGCTGGTAAAATTGAAAGTGAATGCTGCAAGTTCTCCCAAGTGCTTTCCAGCCATAAAAAACGTGCAGAAAGTAGATTTTGCCACAGATACAGCCCAGCTGAGCATCAAGCTGAAACATGCACAGTACTATTGTCTCCATTTGCTAACAGGCCTTACTGTCTTCCGGGGTCCCTGCATGTTCTGGCAGTTTTTCATTCCAAGTGGCTCAAAGCTTTAGGACAGTTTGGTCCCTTCACATCTCAGTAGGAAAGCTTTGGATTGAAACAGCCTCCCTCATTCGAAAACAGAGCTTCTTTCTTCTTCTTCTTCTTTTTTTTTTTTTTTTCTTTTAATTCCCCCAGGATTCTTGCTGTTTCTGAAGAGTTATGCTCATGAATGGTAATATAAAATAATTTCTGAAGCTCTTACTACAAGGTAATTTAAAAAAAGATCGGGGTGAAATATCTGAAATATCTTTCAGTTTGTATGTTTATCTGTGTCTTTGAATATCTGTCAGTTCCTGCAACTCCAGGACCCTTCAAATTTACTACCCAGCATCAAGTACATCCAGTGTAAAGATAAATATATTAAAATTCTGTGAACACCTCAAAAAGAATAGGTGTTCTGTTGAAAAGAGACACCGTTTTCATGCCTTCTTCAAGATTTAGGGTGTCAATGACCATCTCAGGAGGGAACAGCACCCAGGCAGGAGAGAACCAGCAGCCTGCTGGTGCTGGAGCTTCAACTGGAGCTCTGCATAGTCCCAGGAAGGTGTTAATATGATTCACTTAAAAATCTGGCAGCCTCAAAATACAAACAGAAAAAATGCAGCTGGATTTATTCTGATGCTCCCAGAGCAAACAGCTCTCTTGCTTCAGGCTGGACTCTGTCTGCTCTCTTGCTCCTTTTCCTCTGCTAACATTGAGCTTACACCTTACCCACTATTTGCAAGAGTGTGGAGACAGCCCAACTTTCTTACCTTGCCTAACTTTGCCCTCCTAGTTTTAGTTTCTTTTAGAAGGAATTGCAGAAATGTCCCTCTGCACATCAACCTTCTAGCTCAAGAATAAAGTTCTTTTCTGGTGTGTCTGTTATCCTCACAACCTTTCCCCATATTCCATTTCATTCTTGCTCTTATCATCACCACTGCTTGAAAATACCTTAGACTCTAGTCCAAGAGCAAAATACCCTCTCCTCTTCACATCTCCCTCAGGAAATTCTTCTTTGGCAGCACTCAAGACACGAGTCAATAGCAACAGAGAGCCATCATTATCTGACCATACTGCTGCTTCTGGTTTGTCGTTCCCCTTTTGATCTCGCTGTGTTCTGCTCACAGACCTGCGCTGCTTAGCAAAGGTCCCTGGGACACGGACCAGGCCTTTGTGTTTTGTACAGAGTGTTTCTGTTCTCTGGCTGAATGTCTTGACCTTTAAAAGGCAACTCTAAGGCTGTCAAAATATGTTTTATTTAATCATGAATCTAATTCGGAGATAGCAACTCTGTTACAGGCCTGAAATTCTCTCCATGTACTGTTCATGCCAACACAGCTTTGCCCACACAAATGTACACGGAGGTCAAATAAAAAGAGCTCCAAATAGAAAGAAAGGGCCTTCAAAACGATGAGGAAAGCTTTATTAATATTTACATTCTCTGTTGGCAAAATGGGTAATTTGAATTCAACCTAATCTGTTTTTATTTCAAAAATGAAAAAAATACAACCTATACTTCTTTCCTCAGCAGAGCAGATTAGTGAGCTCCAGTGAGCTAAGCACAACACAATGAAATGAAGCAATTTAAAGAAAACCATTAAAGGTAAAAACATTTAAGTAATCAACAACGTTCCCTTCAGAACAAGGCATTACAACAAAGCTGGTTGTGCTGCCAGTCTTGTTGCTTTTCACTGACTACAAAGCAGAATAGAAACTTTATCCATAAATCCCTGGGTGCTAGTGCAGGAAGGTGGCTGTGTAACCTGAGCTGTCTGACCCTAGCAAAGGAGCAGACTGTAAGCTCACTGCCTAAAGAAACGATTAAAAAATTCAATGCTGAGAGGAGAACTTGCTGCTTTATTAATATTTATCAGATTAAAGAAGTTAAATAACCCAAGCAATATGAGCAGTGCATAAAGCAGGGGAGTGAAAGGAAAAGAACTGGTTTTGGAGTGTGCCATGGCCTCTCTCCCAGAGCCTCTCATTGATCTGCCTTCCAATTCATCCTGTCAAACCGCTGGGGTCCTGGGGTCCACAGGCAGATGAGCAGCACCATTCGTACACCCTGGTACCCTGAGCACAGATGCTTCCCCTGACTCCTGGTAGTTCCTAGCCAGCTTCCAGAGCTTTGGCAGAATTGTTCACAGATGTCTGACATACCGGGATGACACAGAAATTCATACAAAAGAAATATGAATTAATGCATAGTTAATATTGTTGTCTTCATCTCTGTAAAGTGTATCTCCATGAATCTGGTAGGAAATTATATGTGCACATTGCGTTAAAATTCCTTCCTGAAAGGTATATGTCCCAGAAGTTAAGGAAAGAAGCTTTTTTATTTGCATGTGAGAGTTCTAATGTGCTTGGAAAGGAATTGATCTGTCAGTGCTGGGGCTGAGATCCTTAGCCACAGAGCACGGTGATGCTCATCCACAGAGCACAGTGCACAGCTCTCTCTTCAAAGAGCCTTTTAATGTGCCATTCCAGGCAGCTCCCCAGCCCAGCAGAAAGGGGAGGCTGGAGTAGCATCCTTCCCTTCTCAGCACCACACTTTTGCTGTGGTGGACTGAATGTCCCCTATAAAAGCTGTCACCCTGGGGCCAGTCCCACAGCACACTGCCGTGTCCCTGCTCCTCCTCAGCAGCGCTGTCAGCCTGCTAGGAAAGCTCAGGATTAATGCCAGCTCACGAGAGCACACAATTGAGAGCAAAGATGTTTCTCAAAGTTTCCTCAAGAGTCAGTAGAAACTGAAGTGGCCATAAGTTTACATTTACAGGAAAAGTAAAAAGCAAAGTAGTGACAGGCAGTGAGTATTTTAATAGGAGAATCTAATTTTTCCCCTTTCACCACATGCAAAGGACGACAGTGAGTGCTGTATTTGCTGGCAGTGGAGGGAAGTCTGGGGAATCTATTCATTTTCCTCCTCATTTAAACAAACACTCTCAGAACCATGACCAAGAAAGGAAGTAAAAGTACTTAGCAAACTTATATTAAGTATTCTAACTCAATGTTTGTATTTTGCTCCTGAAAAATATACTGACTGTATTGATAGCACAGAGGTGTCCAGCTCCTGCCATCTGATGTGAGTGAGGGCTCAGGGAATATTTTTAACCTTGTATGGAAACCTAGTTTTATTTTCAAAATACCTGCAGCTCAGAACAGTCTGAGCTATTCTGAAGCAAAAATTGTGTCCTACAAAGAATATTCATACAACTCCCACAGGGTAATCCTGTCTGGAAGAAAAAGCTACTGGTGCCCAGAGATAGGAATCCCTCAGAGGAAATCTGTCCCTTCCCCTAACTTTCTAGTGCTTGGGGAATGTGATTGTAAAGCAGAGCTCTTGTGAACACCAAGAATATTCCTGTAGAAAGATGATTTCTTTCTACCAGATAGCTGTCTCAGATAATATCAACCTGCTACATAGTGCCAATTCTAGCTGAGATTTTATAGATTTTCATTTGATGGATAAACCTGTGACTTTGCTCACTAATCTGGAAGCTTTTGCAGATAAGGAACAATATTTATGAAATTATCCTCCATTCCCATAAGTCTCTATTTTTGGCTATCGAGCCAGAAGTTCTCACTTTGGGAAATGTAAAGCAGATTTTAAATGTGATTGAAAAGATAATTTGGTCTTGAGAAACCAAAATATTTAAATTTTGTTTACTTTTTATCTCATAATTTTGAATGTTTCATGCTATAATTCCCTTGTGAAAACTTTTATTAGTTAAGGATGAGCTGCAACTCACAAATGCAATCTCCACAAAAAAGAAAAATCAATGAAGAACTGATGGGGGTTTTTTAAGGGATCTGAAAGGTTTGGATAAAAGATTTTAATTTCTTTCCATAATTTATCATCAAAATAACGTCCCTCCTGCCACAGAAGGGATAAGTCATAAACTGAATTGGATGGTAGATACTGTGTTTTTAATCAACAGTGTTGTACTTCTGTGGCTTGGTTTTCCTCAGGAAAATCCCACGTCTTTTGCAGAGTTGAAACAAAATGTTTTGTACTTATTAGCTACCTTGAAATAAATGAATCATAGTGATGAAAAAGAGGCGGAATTGTGAAAGGCAGGTATTTTATGGCAAGGAGTGGCCCATTATTTCATCTTTCTGAGATAAGGACAGGATATGATGCACAGATTTGTGCATCACAGGCTCAGGAGCTGAAATGGCTGCAGGGGTACCTGGATACTTCTTTGCTGTCCCCTTCACCATCTTGTTCTCTTCATGACTAAAAAAGTAATTAAATCTGAGAAGCAGATTTGTGGGTCAAATTCTCTTCTCTACCCTGTACTGTATGTTTAGAGTGACTCAATTCACCAGGGTTTATCTGTATTTATGCAAATGTGGTATGAAGGAGAAGCTTGTTGATGATGACATTTTGCCCTCCTTGGGAGATTTGCAGGTGAAGTGGTATTTCTATCAAAACTGCGAGGAAGCACCAAATCTGAGTGATGGTAATGTGTTATTTCACTTTGGCAATTTTGATTTAAAAGCTGTTACTGTTTTTCTTGAACCACCAGATTGAGCTTTTTCTGAAATAACCTATTTACTACTTCTGTCCCACAGTAGTTTACAGAAATGGTCTTGTCTCTGTCTCCAGTGCTGTCTTGGGACTACTTAGAGGTGTTCATCAGTCTGAACATCTCTGAGGGACTAATACAGTGTATGAGTCCTAAGAGCAGCCCTGAGAACTTTGCTACCACACAGGAAGTACAGTGATGTCATGAGAGCTCAGTGTAGATATGGGTTATCTATGTGATCTAATGAAGTAAATAGATACCCTCTGGAATCAAAAATATTTGTTTGGATACTTCAAGAACCTTATTCTCCATAACTCTGTGAGCTTAAATCAGATTTGCATTGGTGAGGTCGCTCAGAAATAATAGGTACAAAAAGGGAAAAACAACAAAGGGTCTTGACAATTATTTCTTGGCAATTCCCACTTCCCGTGAGAAGCAAACACACAAACGCTTTTTTCGAAGTGACGCAGATGTCACCGCACGTCCATCGCTTGGGAAGGCGCAGATGGACTCGTGTTTGGAGAAAAAAACAACAGGCAGGGAGTCTGGAGAGGAAAACCAGTCTTTGCTATTTTGTGGCTGTCACCTTCTGATAGAGGCGTGTGTGGGAACAGGGCAGCAGGGCTGCACCAAGCGAGCGCTTCTCCCTCCGTGTCCACAGCTGCCAGGGCTGCTCTCAGTCAGAGGGGGACTGAGACTGAGACTGAGACTGAGACTTCCTCTGCCAGGCACTTCTGCGAGGAGGGAGAGTGCAAGGGGCACGGGCAGGCTGTGGTGGGACCTGGCCACCAGCTCTGTCCCCACACTCGTGCCAGGGTAGCAGGAGGAGTGTGGGGTGAGGGGCTTAGTGTGGGCCAGAACTCCAGTCTCACCTAGCCTGCTCCTGTTCAAAGATTTGCTCTTTGAATTGGCTTCTTCATGGAAAAGGACAGTTTCAATCTCACCAATTAGTTAGCACAGCTGCAGTGCACAGATTAGAAATAAAACAGCTGTGGAAAGAGGGGGGAAAAGCTGGAGCTGTGAACCAGAGAAAGACGCTGAGTTCTGTAGTGGCTTAAGCTCTCAGTTACATGAGCAGGGCTTCCAGCAGTGCAATTCCTTCCTGGATACAAGTAGGGATTTAGTTCCTTCTGATTTCCTGCCATTTTTGTCTAATTGGCTAATTTTACTGACTTGATAGACAAAGAGTCAGAATTCCTTACCTCCATTTCTACCCCATCACAAATTAGGATTATTTTTATTATAACTAGTTATTTATTTATTACTGAAAAAGATTTTGTTAATTCATAATAAATATTCAGAATCCCATATGGATGAAGTAAATGAATCACACATGTACTGAACATGGATTTGAAACGCCAGCCTGTCAGTGTCATCCAGTGGAATTTGGCCAGAAGTTGCACTATAAATATGTGGGATCTACTTTGTCATAGGTTATATTTTGCTTGCCTTCTACACTAGAACGCCGACCTCTGATTTTGAATCCTTGTTTTTCCACATATTCTCATTTGATATATGCAAATATGTCACTGACTGAAGTGGAGAAAGTTGGCAATTTATCTTCTCTAAGAGATCATCTAGGAATCAGCAAACTATCAAACAAGGGTTTATTCCTATTGCTGAAGTAAGAAGGATTGCACTGCCTGCTTTGACATTCCCAGCAAGGACAAATAAAAGTGTATCATCCACCTATGGCTTGTACTGGGAAGAATTTTGTTTCCTTTTATAATTTAGCTGTAAAAATATAAGGGACATCAGAGAAAGAGGGAAAGGGGTTTAGTCTGTATCAGCTGCAAACAGCAGGAGAAAAAAGGCTGTTAATTCATCACCAGTGAGTAGGTATCTACTGCATGTGATCTCTGAAAGACTCCTTAAATCTTTTGAAAAGTCTGGGAAAGCTCATATCTATATCATCTGTATCTAAATCTTTATCTCAAACGTTTTTGTACTCTGCCCTGAAGTACTCATTTATTAGGACAAGTTCAAATTCCTTTTACCCACTGCAAGAATGGAGCTATCACTTTGGAACTTGTCTTCTATGGAAAGGAAAAAAAACCCACCCTATAATTCTTTCCAGTAACTTAACCAAAAAAAGTTTTCAGAGAAAATTTTCTATTTAGGGGCAAGCACTGAAAAGCCCCACATGGCACAGCCTCAGCACACACTACATACAGAACATACACTGGTGGCTGGGCACTCACAGGCCCTGAAGGGTTCAATGATGGGAAATTATCCAAGGGAATAGCCTGTATTCCATGCAGCCTTGTAAAGGATCTTTTCCTGATTTGTTTCACATCCCATATGCAGGACTTGTTTTTGTCAGCCAATCCTTAGTGAGGCTGCTGAGCTGGGCCCTGCACAGGCTCCAGCCAACCACAGCAATGAGATTAATGCCCCCCAGTGCAGATTCATTAAACTTTCTCATCAAGACTTGCCTTTTCTTCAGCAGAGGTTACTGATCCCTATAATTTGATGACAAAGGTATTAATGAAATTTGTGCTAAAGAGCATTCATTTAGAGAAAACAAAAAAAAAACCCAAATCAAAATACTTTTAGTAATATTTAAAGTAACCTGGTTTATTTTGAAGTACCTGTTCTAAGTGTTTAACTACCTCTGATTTGCCAAAAAAATATTAGGAGATGGTAATCTAGAAGTGTGATCATGACAGAAACCTTTTTATCCAGTTGATTTTCAGCCAAAAGAAGACCAGTGGCTTCTCCTCATGTCTTTTCTTCCAAGGCCTTAAGGTTCTGTTTGTTTGGGAAGTACAGCCTTCTTGAAACCAAAGACAGCCAGGAAAGAAGAACAAATCAATTTACATTATAATTTGCAATTTGATTTGAGGCTGAGAAGACAGTCTGAGAAGCATGGTAGTAATCCAGCAGAGGGAGAGTGAGATAAATAAGGTTGCACTAATGTCAGCACTAATAAGGATCCTGTTTTCAGCAGCTGAGGCAGAGTGGTCAGGAACAGCTCAATTATGTCCGTGCTGTACCAGGCTCATGGTGCAGATAAAACCAGAGAAACCTCACATGTCTGGCTCTTAAGGCTGGGAGCAAAATACTGGAGGCTGTTCCAGATGTGCTCATTGGGAATTTGAACAAATTCTTATTTTCTTTCAACTTGCAAGGAGATGCAAAGCTTTCTTTCAGTCTCCAGACTTAGGGGATAGTTTTAAACAATGACACACAAGTATGTGAGTCTCACTTGAGAGGCTACTCCAGTTTCTGTGGTAATTTAGGAGTTAACATGTTCTGTTGTGCCATTTGCTGGATTGGAATTCAATAGAGCTGTAACATTTCATCTCTCAGAGCTTATTTCTCCTCCTACCCCCAGTCTGTTAGGAGCTAATATCCTAAACCTCTGAGATAGCCTCCTATTACAGATATTGCACGGCTCCTAAATACAGTGGGAACAGTTATTCAGGTTCTCAAGTGCTGTTGTGAGACACAAATAATATTAAACATTACCTTCAGATGTGACTCTTCATTTTTGTGGTGAGAACAGAGTTGTGAGTGTGTAACTCTGATGAAGACTTTGGGGCTTTAGAAATGCTGTTCGCTTTAAAGCTGGAACTTCATCTGTGAGCTTATAGGCATTTCAAATAAAATACTTTATTCTTTCAGGGGTTTTTGCATGGATGTAATCAGTCAAATATGTACAAAACCTGTCTACAGGCCTTACCTCTGTACATATTTAGGGAAACAGAGAGACTGTTTCTATAAATTATAATAAAATGTACAAATTGTATAGCAAATGACAAACATTGTAAAATGTTGTCTGAAAAGTTCAACCAAGCACTAGATACAAATTGAATTTTATTTCCAAGATTTCAGATAAACATTTTTGTCTCTCTAGATTTATGAGCCATTCTAGTTCTCCACTAATTTCCTCTTAGTTCTTGGAGCTGTGTTTATATTTGGTTCATTTGGCCTACAAGAGCATCCTTTTCTACTCCAGTCCCTAAGTTTGATTTTCCAGTCAAGTACTCTTCTGGGGACACTCAGCACATCAATCCCTCAAGGGCTAAATTTGGAAAGTACAGCATCAATTGTTATCATTAACTGCCTTTGGAGTACACTGGAGTAGTGAGAGAAGTGATAAATTTCCCAAAGCTTCCTAAAGAACCATTTCCTACTTCAGACCAGGACACATGCTCTGCTATCTGTTTAATCAAGTAGCAGAAGGAACAGTCATAGTCAAAAGCCAGAAGAGGAACAATTATCTAGTCAGATAATTTGAACATCTTTAAAACTTGACTCCACAGTGCAGTAGAGTATAATTTCATTTTCCTCCAGACATTAAAATTATTAATAAGAAATTATTATAAACTATGAACAGTACAAAGTGTTCAAACCAACTCAGCTGTAAATTTATTTTGGCAAAATTCCAGAGGTCTACTTTAGTCTTCCAGAGAAGTTTTTTTTCCTAATCCTGTGTCACCTTTGCATTTCTTTTCTTCTAGTACCAGCAATGAGAAGCAGAAGGCTGGACCAGCCATTCTTCTGGGCAGGAGGTGAAGAGATCAAGAAAGACTCCTGATATTATCTTGAAAAAGGATGTAGGCTACTGGCTGAGGTTGGGAGTAATGGGAGGTGAGTTATTTCATAACTAGTTTGGATAGTTTCCATGAGCTGGTTAGAGAAAAATGATATAATTCTGAAACTATAGCAGAGAAAGCACAAGTAGCAAATTACTCTAATGAAAGCTTTTGTGAGCAAAGCCTTTCATTATAGCTATTCCAAATGTGCAAAAGGGCAAAGTAACAAGTCTAAATACATTTTGCTTTTTCTTAAGCAGTGCCCAGTGTGCCTTGAGCTCCATTTGTTCAAATAGGAATATGGTGATACAAAGGCAGATGGTGTTTGCTGCTATTGGATGACAGATGTTCCCTTATCCCTGAGATGATGCAGTTAAGTGTAATGCATTTATAGCTGGGTTGTGCAAAATACTGAGCACCCTCAGCTCGCATTAATGGCCGGGGCAGCTGGAGGGGCCCGGTGCCTCCAGGAGCTGCACAGCTCTTGGGAGTCAGGGGCCTTCTTACCTCAGGGAACTTCACCTCAGCTCTTGATTTGGGGGTGTCCTGATCACCAGTGTTCAGCACCTTTGGGATCAGCCTAAATGGATCAAATGCCAAGGAACTGGTTGATGCAATTGTGTGAATGTAGCAATCCCACTAACAATAAGGGTGTTGTAACACACATCTCTACGTTGCACTGAGGTAGAAAGGAGATAAGATAATCTCAGTGCTCAGTAGAAAATGCTCACTAAAAGCTAAACAGTTCCAGATGCTGGGCAGTGTCCCCTTTAACTTTACACTGTTGCAGTATAGCAGCATTGGGTGAGCCCTCCAGCCAGCCCTGATCCTCACTGCCCCTTGAGCATGGCCCTCCCAGGATTATCAAATAGGACTCCTCCTTCCACTGAGGTTTCTTTGAAATGGGAAGAAGCATTTTTAAATTGATCAGTATGGATCCTGAGATGAGGCTGGCAAATGTATGAAAGTCAGTCAGATTTAAAGAGCTGCCAGAGTGCAAAAGGGGGTATCCCACTAATGAGAATTCTATTAAAATTCATTAGGAGGAATTTCCCCACCGTCATTATTTATCAGTTAAAAGTCAATGAGAAACCAAATTCTTTCTTATTTCAGGGCTGATTGTGTAGTACAAAGTACAATCACCTGTCCTTAACTTCTGGATGTTACTGAATACTCTAGATGGATATAGTTACAAAGCAATAACTTAGGACAACCTGCCAGCTGAGTTAATTCATCCTTGCCTTAAAAGTTCCTGGATTCCTGCTGAACCTTAGCTTTGACCTTCTCTGAGTAGAAACAGGAGATAGTGACTTCAAAGCTGATACATTCCCTGGGTAACAGAGTGCACAACCAAGTTTCTGTTAGCACATATTAAAATAAATTTTCAGCAGTTAATTCCAATAGTATTTCATTTTATATTTTAGTGCTACAAATAGTAGGGTTCTTTTGTATAAAATTGTAATTTCGATTTCACTCGATGGTTTTCTTTTTAGCGTATGAAATAGTGTCATTTGAAAAAAAAAATCTCCAAGGAATTGCT
Source organism: Dicaeum eximium (assembly GCA_013396995.1). Classification (NCBI taxonomy): domain Eukaryota; kingdom Metazoa; phylum Chordata; class Aves; order Passeriformes; family Dicaeidae; genus Dicaeum; species Dicaeum eximium. The sequence goes on along the minus strand of VWZP01002274.1, from coordinate 131,267 downwards.
GCTTAAAAAATATGGATCTCTTATACCAGCTCCCTCTAAATTCTTCTCTTTCTTAAACAATGCTGTGTTTTTATGTAAGCAATACACATGCCAGACACTGGCATGAAAAATATGATGTGTATAGTGCATTTCATTTATTTCTTGACATAACAACATAAGTTGAAAAAACACAGCAGTTTTAGGAATTAAGTTAGGATATAAAACAGACTATTTATGTCAAGAGGAGAAGACAATTTGCATTAAAGACAGGGAGATGACAACTCACTACATAGTTCATGCAGATCTTATGTGAACTTTATAAAAACATGAGAGGGACACACTGCAGCCGAGTGACAAAGCACAGAGCATTGTCACCCCAGGGCAGTCACACAAACAGTACAGAGTTTCCCCATGGAGAAACCCAAATTCTGAATCTGAATCTGGTAAGTGCACAAACCCCATTGTAATGGAAGTCCTGGATGTGAAAGTGCCTCAGCAGCTCCTGTGACCCAGGAAGGGTCCAGGGCAGCACTCCCTGGCAGCACAGTTTCTTTCCCACTCTCTGCAAAGGGAAGAATTCAGTTACTCCAGCACTTCAGCAGGCACTGCTAGGAGTTATAACACTGTACTCAACAAAACATATTGTCTGCCTGAAATCACTACAGAATTTCAGGATGAGCAGGCTGGCATGAAATAAATATTTGAGGTTCAGTCCACTTCAGGCGATTTGCCCAAAATAATAGATGATGGTTCAAAATGATATTTGGTTTCCAAATATCCATCTAAATGCATTTTACTTGGCAGCTTGACTGAACGGTCATTTTTAGAATTTTATGCCAACTCTAAACTCAGAGGTCAGATAAAGTGTAACTATCCAAACTTTAGAATAATTATTGCTACCCAGTGTCTGTCAAGGACCTTGTTCCTTGTCAAGATGCCTGCACACTTTAGCATAAATACTGTAATTCTCCTTCTCTAGCATCCCTCTTTTCCTTCACTCCAACCCACACACAGAGTGGCATTTAAGTAAGATTCTTCACACTGTGTCATAAATATTAATGACATGAAACTCAGAGCTTGGCATTTTTCACTAATGGCCCTCTTCATCACAGTTTCACCCCTGGACTGCAGCCAGCCCCTGTGTAACTGGCTGACATTTTTAAAAAACATGTTACTATCAAAGTGAAAGAAAATACTGAGACAATTTGTCACAAATTAAAATTGTTGGCAGATCCTCTCTCCACATTGTGTGTTTGGGATGTCATTTGGCATGACTTCCTGAACAATGCCCATGTTGGCTTGACATGGTTTGTCTTGTAATTACAGCTTATGCCTTTCACTTAATCCCTATAATAGCTCCAAATGAACTATGAATGAACACTTGATAGAAAACTCAGCCTGGTTTAAAAAAAAAGTACATATTTCCCTACAATCCAACTTTTCTATGAAGCTTCCAGAAAATCTCCATAGAAAGATTAATGCTGTTGTTGGCATTTCTTAGTTCTTGTGGTTATTTGCATCATTTCTGTCCTTTCAGTCTGAGCTGTACCAGTAATCTGAAATTGTAAATTAAACAACAAACAATATTTTGGAGATATTTATGGCAGTGTTCAAGATGTAATTTTCTGTTGTCTTTCTGCCTGAGTGAAACACGTACAGCTCAGTCTCTCCATACAAGATAAGGAGCCTTCTGAACAAGCTGCCAGACACTGACACACTTCCTGAAACAGCAAGTATGTGTTTGCTTCTCCTTAACCTTCATTTTCTAAGTTAGGACCACAGTGTTCACATCCCACAGCTTGAGCCTTTCTGTTTCTAGATCATCACTGAGAAACTGGTGTTTCACTAAAGCAGTTGGGTGAATAAGAACAATAATAATTTATCTTTTGCCTTCTGCAGAAAGTAAAAGTAGAAGGTGGATAAGCAGAAACATATTCTGGGCTCATTGAAATCAAAGGTATTTCACAGTGGGGTGTGTGTCAGAACTTTTAGTGCTTTGAATTAAACAGGGTAAAGAGCAAACAGAACCATGGGATCATAGGCCTGGTAGGAATAAGAAATCACCTGATACAAGGCAAAAGCAGCAACCTTTGGGTGCTTCCTGGCAGACATTTGTAAGCCTGCCTTGAAATCTTCAGTAGAGATGCACAAAACCTCAGTCAAATTTTCCTGCTGTTCATGGCCCTTTCATTACAAAATGTTTCTGATGATGTAATCTGAATCCTTCTTGAATTTTGTCTTGTTACTTCTGCAGACGCATAAAATAGCTTTCTATGTGTCTCAGAGACTGTTATCAAGGCTTTTCTCAGTCTGTTTGGCTAAATATCCCACTTTTCCAATATTTTACCCTAATTCATCATTTATAGATCACTTCATCATTTTTATTGCTATGTTTGGGACTGTTTGACCAGTCCATGGATTTCTTGAAGTGTGGTCCCTGACATAGATAGCCACAGCAATCCAGCTAAAGTCTTATCAGTGCTGCTCTAGCAAAAGGGTTCCTCTGCAGACTTGTCTGCTCTCCACATTCCAGAATGACACTCTGTGTTGGCAGCAGCACAACGTTGTTAACTCCCATCCTGTCTGCTCTCAGCTGTCATTTCTATGCTCTTTTCTATCTGAACTTCTCCCCCTCAGCTACTCCACATTTTCTGTCTGTGCAGGTTATTATTCCTGAGCGTGGTGCTTACACTTGTAGAAGTTGAAAAAGATAAAAAGTTTTCCATTCTTATCTCCAGTTTGTCACAATTATGTGGAATCCTATTCTTGACCTCCAAAGTACTGGCAATGTACCAGATTTCATTTGTCTCTAAGTCAAATGAGCCTCTTCTGTGATGTGACCTTTGGGTAAGGAGTGAACACTGAACAACCCTGGGACAGACCCCAGTGGAACATCCATTTGATTCATCCTCCCTTTTGATAAGGAACATCACTGTTCAGCTCTGCACTCCCACTGGACATCCTTTTCCCCTAACTTGCTGTGACATGAGACAGTCATCAGACATTAGAGACATAACACTAATTAATGCTAAATAGCTAAGATTCATAGTTTTACTTTTGGCTTTATTTCTCAATAATACAAATTTGAAAAAAATTGCTTAACATGCAATAAACAGGGCAACCTTTGAAAGCACACATTTAAAATGACATATTTTATATTGATTTGTTTCTTCTTCAACATATAGAATTAAAATACCGAGAAATGTCCTTTTGTTCTGAATGCCCTGGAGGTACTTACAAACTTGTACATTTTAAAATGCTTGTGCATACTTTAATGAATGGGTACCAAATGCAACTTAAATTGTCTCTACTGTATGAAAACAAACTCATGATATACTCCAAATTCAGGTAAGAATTTGAGTTTTAGAAACTTGGAGGATTTGCTGACTGGATTTCATCCACTCTGAAGTCTCCAGCCATCCAGTAAATTCAAGATCAGTATGAGAATACTTGGATCCAGAAGGCAAGTTTTTTAAGATCTAAAAGTCCTGAAAATTTATGAGTGTTTGCACTTTGTGTTTTGATTTGCCCCCTGCTACGTACATCTTTGTTTTATCATGTAAAGTGGTTTTTTTTATTTAAAAAGTGCTGTTTTGTAGGAGTGTTTCTCAGATATATGCCCAACTGTATATAAAATGGTAATGAGCCAGTCCAAAATTGGGCTGGGTGTGTCCTACTGTTATTCAAGGGCTGGAAGTATTTTATAAACTCCTACTTTTAATTTATGCATGTACTCAGAGATATGGAATGCTTTGATCTTTGATTCTTAATTTAGAACATTCATACCATGCTTTGACTGTGGAAAACAAAGGCAGCTCACCTAGGAGTTCACAACTCGGAAGGGCTGTTTCCTTTCACTGCTGTCACCATTAGTATTTCCTATACAACAGGAGCCCAAGTGCCAAGTGCAGAGCTCCAAGTGTTCTGTAGGGTGGAATCAGAACCATGACTCAATTCTTTTTGAAGCAGAAGGAGTGGAGGATTGTCTGGCTGAAGTAAGAAATGCAAGAAAAAACCTTTAGTGTCTGTTTTTAAGGGTATCATGGAATAACAGTGGAACAAAGACTTGTAAGGAAATTGCCACTTTTGGGTGATAAAATATTCCATTATAAAGGGATCACAGCACCCTGCATTTCCACAGTGCTTAGTTTCCTGAAACCCTAAACCCTTTCTAAGTGTTAACTAATTCACTTTGTAATTCTCCCTTTAGGGAAAAATAGTGCTTTCAGACCTTTTTTGACAGATGTTGAAACTTTGTCTCTGGAGGACAGAGTTGTATACCCCAGTTCAAAGCAGAAACAGAGATCTCAGCTCCAGGTTGTCTCCTATATGAATATCAGGTTTGATCCTACAAGTTGGCAAGCACTTAGAACGGCCAAGAGGTGAAGGAGTCCCAGACTTTGTACAAATACTCATGGCGCTTTTACAAGTAATACTTGTGTTTCTGTCCTGCAGAGAGATTTTGGAGTGATACTGAGTGACCTGAACTAAATTTGTGTAGAACCTGATCTGTTGTCTTCACAGTAGATGTTTTCCTGGTGCTCATCCAGGAAAATCTATGTGCAAATGGGTAAATTGGCAGCACTGTTCCCATTACACGTGTCACAAGCTGAGCTGGTGAGCTCTGCACTTCCAGCACAAGTGAACTGGGTCTTGAACTGGTTACATCCTTCTTGTGATGCCCTGGCAAGGAAGAGCTCTTTTATCTGGATTTGTTTTCAAAGTTATTTGTTCAAACTGCTTGAAAACTATTCCATGTGGAAGGCTAGGCTGTCAGCATGGAGCCCTGATACCTGATGTCATCCTATGAGTGTCTTGAGGGCCAAGCTATTCCGGTGAAATGCAAACCTGAAGCCAGCCAGATTTATTTCTGTCAGCCTGTAGCTCACTGCAGGTTGAGCTGAAATCGGAGAGCTTCCAGCAAGGCTGGAGCAAACAGAATTCTAGGTAAGCACATGTGGAGTTTTGGTGTTTAGGGTTGGTTCTAGTGCCCAAACCCCGTGCTGTGAGCTCCACACAGACCTGGTTTCAGAGAACAGTGTGTGTGCAAGGAGCTATGGCTTGGCATCGTGCCCGATTTACTTCCACAAATAGGAAGTAAAGATGAGATCTTCTTGTGTGGCTGGATAAAATACATATCCTGCCTTACAGCTGAGGACACATGCACAGTCTTATTAACAAATCTTCACCAAGAAACTGTTTCTAAATAAATGGATAAGTGTTGGCCAATTGTTTATCACTTTTTTACTGCTGGTATATTTTACGGGAGACCAGATGATCGCAGCAATGCAACAGCATTACAGGAAAATATTCACCCTTTTCCCAGCAAATGCTTGCACTCATTTTTATTTGCTTGTTGTGACAATATGTTTGCAGAAAGTGACTGTTGGACTTGAAATTGAGATTAGTTTAATGATGAGATGGAGTATATTTGAAATAAATCTAGTCCGGAAGGCTATCCGGTCAGGAAGAGGAAACAATATCAAGGAACTAAGTTGAGCAAACAACTCAAATACTGAATTGTGAGTATTGAGCACTCAGAAAAATTTCATATGGGCTGACATTGCTTATCTTTTTGCAACAAAGAGAAACTTTCTGAAATACAAGGATCGAGTGGTATATTGACCAACAATTGCTCAGTATGAAATTCAGCTGACTCCACTGCTCCTGTGTTCTCAGTCATGTACACTTCATAGAATATTCCAGTTTTTCTATAAAATAAATTACTACATTGCTAAGCAAGGAATAAAGAACATATTTTTGACACAACTTTCGTTATAGCTCTAACCATAGAAGTATCCAATTTTCTCATTTTTATGTAAATGAAACTCAAATAAGCAATCTTCATGTTGCATATTCCCTTGGTCTATCTTGCAAAAAACCATTAGGGCCCAACTTTTCCACAAAAAAGAATGCAAAATGCTGTCTGCTTGTAAGTTGTGATTCATGCCTTCTGTTAAGACTACCAAACCAATAAAAACACTGGAATGTAAAAAAATAAGCATGATTATGTATTTCAGGAAAACAATTTTCTCAAGAATGTTTCTGGAACAAATTTTCAGTGTTTATCTATTTCTAGTTGATATTTCGGTGATGGAATGCCTACTGGCACCAATTTGGGCCATGGAATTGTCCCATAGGACAATACTTTGCTGTAGTGTGTTTAAGGTGTCTTTTTTCAGATTCTTGTAGCAGCAAATCCTTTAGCAGCTCATTACTTAATGGAAACTAAACAAAGCTTCTTCCAGGAAAAAAAATGTTGATCTCTATCACCCCACAGTGAACTTCTCTTCTTAAATACATGCTTTTGGAAAATATCCTCAGTTTAATCTGAACAGTGTAAACTCCAAAGACAAGACCACGTCCTCATTCATCCATCTTGCACAGCTCAAAACTCCAAACTTTCTGGGAAAAAGAAAAGGAAGCGCAGAAGATACTTTTTGTGTATACAAATCTCCTTGTGTGATGTGACTAGACTTTTGTCTATCATTCCTACTAAAAATAGCCACCTTCACAAGTGAGAACTCAGGGGTAGGCTCTTATAAATAGGGATCCTAGAGGCCCTGGCTGACCTTCTTTGCTCTCTGCTAACAGATATTTCTTTGGGTGTTTTTCCATTTCCTGTGGAAACTCTTTCTGCTTTTTATTTTGCAGAAAGCACAGTGCTGGCTGCTCCCTCCATACATCGTGACCTTATTGCTGTGTCTGTTTCTGCCAGAGCTGCTGTTCCACAGCTTTCCCATTCCATTGGAACACCATGACCATTCGTATTAATTGTGCCAAAAGAATTATAGAGTGTAATTCAGGCACAGAAGCCATGAATTTAGCAGCTGATAAGTCATTCATAGGTTTTGAAAATATACAATAATGATTCCAGGCTTTGACCATGAATATCATATACCTCATGTACAATCTCAATTCATTTGGAGCAACACTGGATCAGGAGGAAAGATGTTTATAATATTTCACTGCTGCTGTCACTTGCACTGTTTTAGTGGATCCTTGCTGGAGATCCATTCTGCACTAGCTTTGGCTTATGCTTTTTGCAAAAAAAAAAACAATTGCCAGTCTTTCAGCAGGAAAATCTTTGTCCCTGAAGTTGAGCAACCATAAAACATAATGCCATGAGTCTCATAGAACAAGGAATAAAAGAAAGGTATAAGTTATTTTGCAGATGTATTTTGGAAACATGCTTTCAAAATGTTTGTTCTTTCAAAGCATTAAATTACAAATTTTTATATCTAGTCATTACTGTTCTGACCTTACACTGTAGGAAGATATCTTGCTCCTGTTGTCCTTACTGTATCAGTGAGCTATTCCCGCAGGAGAAGTCTCAGCATATGGAAAAGAAACTATTCCTGAAATCAGTGAACTCTATTTTAAACTGGCAAAACAAGTTGCTCCTGTTTCTCCTCCAACTTAACCCATAATTCCTGGAAGTATACAGTTCCCAGATATAAATGAGAAAACCTAAAATTAAAAACAGATCACTTGCCTTTTCTTTTGAGGACTGTGGAATTGCATACTTTGTGTTTATAGTGTAGCTGCCATGTAAATATAGAATATATAGCAAAATACTGCTTAGGCCTTATGCCACATTTGTGTTTGTGACTTTTTTCTTTAAAATAATCATTTGTGATTTATGGCAATATTGTAATAAACTAGGACAAAATATTGTCTTCTCTAAGGAATATATGCTTTGAAATAGGTGAATGAACCAAGCTGCTAGATAATGCACAAGGTCCACTATCCACAGTTCTGTGCTGGTTCTTGGAATTATGTTCAGATAACTGGAGATCCATTTTCTCAGTACCTCAGGCAAATGCGTGTTTTTTCAGAGGAGACACTTTTCTTTCTTAACCATTTAGGAGAAAATTTTCCATAGGGCATATTTGTACTGAATAGCAAAGACAGCTCTTTCAGAGGATCTGGAAATACCAAATAAAAGGGAATATTATCCAGAAAATGGTGCCTTGTGTGGCAATGCGTTAGCCATCTGCTGCGAGTGAGTACTGAGCGTCCAGTTTGCATATTTAATCTGCCAGAACATAACTTAATTGTATCTTACTGCTTTTTTCATAGCTTTCAATAATAGAAGGTGCTGAAAATTCTACTAAATTGGGTGCATTTCACATAGATTTCCTGTCTGGTCCTGTTCACTGACATGACCTAGGTTCATTATTTCTTACTCACTCTAATGGCCTTGGGCACAGATTTAAAGCAATAGTCATGGGGACTAATGAGGCATGAAAATATGGGAAAATACCATGAAAAATTAACTGAATAGTCCACAAGGTCAATTCTGCTTTGTAATTTTTGTAGCTATTTTGTATTCTGTTTTATTTATTTGGCAGAAATCTTCCATAATTTTTTGATAGAGGATTATCAGGTTTAGGTTATATAGTTTTTAGTATTATGGTGAACTGCTCTGGATTTGTTTAAAACTTTGAATGTTGATCACGCTCAATAGATATTCCCAACAGAATAATAACTACTCAAAACATCCAAAAGGAAAGATGTTTTTCCATGAATATTTCAATATTTTTTCAGACCTCCATGAAAATAATACATCTGAATACAAATGAAATCAGGGCACAGGCTGCTTTTTAGTATCCCAAATAGGTTTCTGGAATTGTGAAGTCAGATTGTGCTGAATGTTCCCTGATAGTTGGTCACGAGGGATAAACTGATAGAGATATGTACTAGAAGATCCCTTATCAAATCTAGGGCTAATTAGTTAGTTGCTGGCCTCAAATTTAAAGAAAAATCATTAAATTAAAAAGAATAGAAACAGCTGATATTTCAAACCTAATAACAAAGGGGTATTAATACAGAATGAAGTCCTTGTCTGTGCTTTGATGTCTTTGATTCAAATCCCTTATTAAGAAAGGGCATCAAACCACTCATATTCCAGCGTTTTGTCACCCCTGTAAAACTTCCAGCTGCTGTTGTTGCTGAAAGTGCACGAACAATTTGTTGTGTAGCATGTGCAGTGTCCTGCAGCACTCAGGTCATGCTGGTCACACTTCCAGTGCACCATCACCTCATCCCTAAGCTTTGGGAAGTCTGTTGCTAATTCTACACTAGTTCACCCATTGCTCAGGCAATAACACAGCACACAGAGACTGAGATAAATTAACAAATAAATATCTACAGAATTATTCTTTTCCTGTTCATGGTGAATGCCTTTTGTTTCTCCCACCAGCACCCTTCCACAATGTATTTTTTTCAGAGTACACTGAAAGTGGATATGGAAGTGCCATTCAGAGACCATTACAGAGAAAAGTAGGAGAAGTAGGAGCTGTAATGCTGATTAGAGCTGTTATCTAAATGACCCCATTACCCAACAGGCATCACATTGGAAAAAAGGTCAGACTAATCCAAGGAAAATAATGTGAGGAGAATACTGTAGGTGTTCATTGCTGTGGGGGCAGAGATCCACTACACTGTTCCTTCTATCCTCTGCCTCTCTACAGGACTTTCCAGCACATCCTCACATTGCTGTGCTCAGGTCAGGCAAGGACTGCACAAACTCCAGTGATCCCCCTCTGTTCCATCACACTTCCCAGCAGCGGCCAAAACTGGAGAAATTTCATTAAATCTCTGCAATGTCAGGTGGAAGCTAAGGAAAACAACATGGCAGCTTAATATTCTATTACTCTGTTTATCTTTTTCAGGTCTTATGTTAAAACTTGAGATCACTCAGACCCATCAATAGCAAAGCCAGACAAACCCCATTAAAGGGTAAGGAGGAAAAAGTTTGCTTAGGAAAGGCAGGACAATAGGGAGCCAACCATGCTGCTCTTCTGCATCCTCTTCAGTCACTGAGGGGGCACCAGTCACCTGCCCTCAGGACTAGTCCCACTTTTTGAAAACAGAAACAAATACAGAAGAAAAGTAATAATTTGAGCCCCTTTTCCTTCCCCCTTATACCCTGATAAAAAGAAGGAAGGAAGCAGAAGGAAGAAGAAAAAGCGGCAGAACTGGGGGAGTTAGAGAGGAAAAGGGACTGATGCAAAAGCTATTTTTCTTTAAGAACTTCCTAAGATCAAGCCTTGGTCCCAAAAGTATTGTCAGCAACCCTTGATTCATAAAAAGGTAAATATGATGTGGTAAATACTTCTATTCTCACCTTCCCTGATTTTCAGCTTTATGACTTCTTAAGGGCATTGTGATATATCGAAGTTCATCTCTCTATAAAGAGTTCATGTATGTGGCTGTGTGCAGATTTTGTAGAAAAGCTGGGAGGAAACCTGAGGTGCTGGGTCACTTTGTCACCATGTTTAGCCCTCTCACTCACCCACTTCAGAACTAAATCCTTTCAGGGTGTAATGACATTGACAGTGCATTAGCAGCAAAAATATCGATTATTTGCGATTTTTGTCTGCTGTAAAAATAAGCCTCCTTTAGTAGATTATGAAAGTAGTAACTAATCCGTTACCCAAAGTTAATTTTATTGCAGAACTCTGTAGGTTTGTACTAGTTTTAATATTAAATTTCCACCTCAACAGCTTCTTTACACAGGCCAGGCCAGATGTGCATCTGGTATAAATTAGCATTGCTCTGTGGATGCTGTGAGAGACAGAAAGATTTCTATCAAGCAGTGCTCAGTTCCTGTATGATTAAACATATATTATGTCAATCATTTGGGTATAAAATGCTTTTGAATCAGGATGGCTTTCCTGCCACTCTGCTTGGAAATATTTTCAAATATATGCAGCAAAATAATGTCAGGGCAATAAAAGGATGAAGTGATCTCAGGCTATTTATTCAAATAATTTTGACCCAAACAAGTAGTTTTCTCTGAGACTGGTCAAAATATTTTGTTTCAAAATTTAGATAGTTTTAATTTTGAATACCAAACTATGCTTGAGATTAGATTTAGCTATATTCACTTAATGTGACACAGTGTGATTAGTTGGCCAAAAATTAAATTATTCACACAGTTCTACTTAAGCTATACAAAAACTTGTTTCCCTGGCATTAATTTCTCCATTTTTTATGGATTATCTACTCAGTCGGTATAAATGGCCATTGCTCAGCTGAGCCCCTGACCCCATAACTATTGGTTCTGATCTAGAGCAGTGGTTTCAATCCATAGTAAATGGAGAAAGTCTTTTTTAGACTTAAGTTCAAAAGGATTTTTTTTATTGCCCTGGGAGAAGATTACTGTACAAAATGGCACAACCATGCATATAGGATTGACAGATTTCTTGAGATCTGATTTATAACAAATTTAAAAACAAAGTTTAAAAACTTCAGATTTCTGAATTTCTGAGAAAAATGTTTTCTCAGAAAACATTTTCTGGATTTCTGGATTTCTGAGAAAATGTTGTGGAACATCCCAGTCCACACCTTTCCACTGACTGAACATCAGACATCTGAGAGCCTTCAGAGCACCATTAGTCCTTTAATTTAAGCAACCTATGGCAATAGTTCAGGTCTAAACTTTTCCCCTGAAATAACTAAATATAACTTTTCTAAATAAGTATTTTAAATAGACATTATACCACTCTTCTAAAATCCTCTTTAAAATGCTGTGTCTCTTCCTCTTTTGGAGTTCTAGACCTTGATTTAATCTTCTCATGTTTTTTATTACCAAATACTTACTTCTGCTTCAATTCTTGTTTTTCCAAACCTTCCTGGTGCCATGGCACATTAAGGGTTCCCCTAGCAACACAAAAACACACTTTTCCTCAGAGCTGCATCTCCATGGTTTAAAACACTTAAATTATGGCCTCTTAGCTCCAGATTGTTCTGAGTTTAATGAAGACGATTTTAAAATAATAATGACAAAGTTTAGGGCATTCTTTGATCTGCAGAAAACTGAGCAAGGGGATCAGATCTTGAGCTTTTTGTGTCTGGATTAGCAATGAAATATTTGCATCCAGAGTTTATTTATATATTAAAATGCAATTGGATCCTATCTTTGGACTTTACATTCGTTTTTGTTAAATGCTGTCTTTATGGGGCTGGCACTATGTGGATGCACAAAAGTTTAGCTGAGGACTACCAAGTGCAATGCAATCTGTTTATACCATTCTGTATTTATTCTCTGTCACAATATTTCAACTCTCCTGGAGTTTTACATTCCATAAGTAGAAGGATATGTGTATGCACACACCTCGATTTGCTCCGGTTTACCCAAGCCTGTCTGCAATGAAACCTAAAGAGAATCAGTTGAATTTGAGATCTGTTTCACTTGTACTAACCCTTTCCAGCATCACAGCTTGAATGCCTGCACTAAATCCTTCTCAGAACAGTCATCTCTTTCCTCTAAATGGAAAAAAAATCCTAAGAAAAATATCTAATTGGAATAATTTACCTTAATTTATTAAAACCACAATGAGAGAGTGCAAGCAGGGAAACATAGTTCTTCATTGTGATAAATTCCTGAAAAGTACCTTCCCAAAACGTACTTAGATTTTATCTTTCTGGTAGCATTTACCTTGTAAATACCCCTCATGTTTCTCCTGTATATGATTTAATTTTAGAATAATCAATTACAGTCAGAGAAACCTTTTTTTTTAAAACATTAAATAAAATTTTGGGGTTTTTTACCTTTCTGTAACAGTTTTTTCTATATGAAGTTTTTAAACATGACTGAGTGAATTTTGAGAAAATCCATTCCTTTTAGTAAAAATATTTTTGAGAACTCTGTCTGGAGCATAGTTTTAAGATTAGAGTCAGTAGAAATAACTAAATGTACCTATTCATCTATGACAAATATGACAAATATTACTATTAAATCCTAACTCTCTTTCTGTTTACCATTCTTCAGCCTCCCCAGTAAATGTTTTTGTGATGTTCTGTTGCAATTTTGTTAAAAGAGGATGAATGACTCCATTAGAATAACTTCAGAGAAGAATAAACTGAACTTTTTATTGCACTTAAAAATACACAGCAAGTTACCATGGCTTGGAGACAGATAAAATAAATGAAGGTTTCTAACAATAATTCCCCAAGTCTGTTCTGGAGGCAAACAGCATTTCCAGTTTGATTCAATTTGTTGTGTATATTTCCCCAAGCTCTCTTTTATTACAATGCAGGGTGCTTCAAACATTAGAGGAGCAGTGAGGAATGCTCATCATTCTCACCCCTGTTGGTATTGGCTTTGTAGATGGAGAACTGATTACACAATCAGGATTCTTTCCTTCAGCCTGTGCTCATCTATACAGCAATGGGTTGTCAGCTCTGAAAATCAGTTCTGCTTTTGCTCTTGAACATTTGTCTTTAATGACCTGAATCTGAGGATGCTTTGAACTGCTACACAAATGCCAAAGCAGGCCATCCCATCTCTGAGAAGATAAACTGAGATAGAGCAAAAGTCAAGAAAGTTTCCAGGAGAGGAAGCAAAAAGCTGGCTGTTTATTCCCAGCCAGATGTACTTGTCTCGTTCTCTGAATGTTTGACTTAGTCCTGGCTCAGCTCTCTCCTTGTTTGGGGTTTGCAAGTATGAGTGGATGTTATGACACGCTGTCTCCTGATGGCTCCATGTAAATAATTATGAGGAAAGGAGAGGTGGATACAGTTCTCAGCCATTTTGGGTTTTAGCAGATATCCTGAAATTTCATACCCAGACAAAACATGGCACACATCTTAATATTGTCTGCTTTCATTCATCCTCCTGCATTTCTGGTGTGTACAAGGGCATTGCAACAAGCAGCTCCCAGCTGGAGAGATTATATGCAGGTTGCCGTTATGAATAAAGGTTTAGTAAAAACAAAAGATGCAATTCCAGTTGCTCATTGCAAAAAGAAGGAATGAAAAGCTCTAAAATAAATATTTCAATGAATTAGTACAGAACTTCAATCTTTTAATTAGGAGCTCTGCAAGGTACTTGAGAGCTAAATAGGGAACCAGCACTGAACTTCAAACACCAACAGGCTCCTTCTTTACCTTCCTATAATATTCTGAAATAGAAGCAGCTTCAATCAAAAGTAAACTCCTGCCATACAATTATGGGCACATCACATGCCAGGAACTTCCAGTGGGGGCAAAAGGGACGAGAACCCCTGCACACACCAGGTGAATTTGCACAGCCCCTACATACCCCTTTCTTCAAAAGCCCTCCCTACCTGGAAAGTATTTTAATTCATTTCTCATCCCTCTGTGATGTAAAGAGAACATCCTGCAGATGAGAAATCTGGGTACTGCATATTCACAGCCTGGTCTCCAGAGGTAGTGCAAGAGTTCAGCCTAATCTGAAGAGAATAAGGCCTATGAATATTCAGGAACTTTGCAAACCAATAGCAAGGAACAATCCTCATAGGCTGACCTGGGAAGAGGATGTTGCTCTGATGATGTGCAGTGCTTTAATCACAATGCATTTCCACTAACCCCAAACAAACCTCAGGCAGTGATCAGGGAAAAAAAAAAAGACTTCTTTATTCAACAGATTTCAAAATGTATTATATTTATGTTTGACTGAATGATTTATCAATCTCTGGAAACTCAGGAATTACTGAAAAACAGCTCAGTGAACGGAATTTGATGAACTTTCCATTAAACTCGGGAACATTTGGGTCGTGCTCCCACAATCCAGTTTCCCCCAAAACTGCTTCTTGTCCCTCAAACTGAGATTGTTGAATGACAGGAAGGTGAGCTAAAACCTCTTAGCAGATCTCAAAATTTTTCTTGACAGTGTTGGCAGCAACAGGACCATATGTAAATGAAGGATGAATTGAAGTCAGGGGAACAAAAAACCCTTTGCCCTTCTCTCTGGGTGGCCCTGCCTCCCTTGGGTGCCATCCCTTCAGCCAATGTAAATGAGTGAAGTAATGAAATTAAAAGAGTCTTGGCTGATTTCACAAGGAAAGAATATTGTCCACAATGGCTTCAAGTCTTATTGTTTGACACAAAAGTGTGCTCTCTGTACAGGAGTACTTCACACCTGATGAGCTATAGAATGGTTTTCCTGGGGAGAATCAGAGCTCAGTTTTACCCATTTGAAATGATAATAATTAAAAAATCACACACTGATTGCATTGCAGCAGCATGGAATACATGTTCTGTTAACAAGGAGCAGCTGTGCATATTGCTGTGAGTGTTCTGCACTTTCAGTACAGGTTAGCTGGATAATGTTGAATAGAAGGTATTTTGATGCAAACCTGTGCTGATTTTAGCTTGTAGCTGATTAATCAGCTAAAAGAATTTTTTAAATGTGTTAATTTTTAAAACTCTCTTATACAGCTTGAGTATATTTGAATAACTCTGAAATAAAACATCTCTGTACACAAAATGGAACAAAAATATGCCTAGAGCATACCCAGACTTCATTTACTATGCCTGCAACCCAAACTTTTCCTCTGAGCAGAGCTATGTAGCTCCACAGAGTCATGTTAATAGTGTCATTAATCTTTCCTGCAGTAATCTCAACCTCTCAGCTTTTACACATTCAGCACCTGGGGCAGATTTGACCTGACAAGTTTGTCCTTGAATCCTATCATTTACAAAGTCTTCCTAAAAAAAACCCTCAAGTATTATCAGCACTGCTGCATTTTATCAAATAACTGCCACCACCTCCTGCCTGAAATAGTTCATTTGCAAAGCTGTTGCCACCAAACTGTGGAAACCAACATCAGTCAAGGGCTTGTTTTGGTCCCTTTTTCATAGTGAGAGCAAATGAACTGCAGATGGAGCACTGTTTATACTTTCCCATCATCTCAGAGTGCTGGGAGCTGTTGCTGTGATGTCATTGCAGTTGGGCAGGACAGAGAAGGCAGCAAGACTGGAAATATTTATTTGTTGGGTTACGGATAGTTTGACTGGTACTATAGAAAGAACACCAAGGTGCTGGAAGTGCCAGGTACATGACTTCACTTTTGGTGTAGACCTATAGGGGAGACACCACACAGGGGAAATGTTTGATGCATCTGCTGATCAAATTGAAAATAGAAAGAACTTGTTCTTAGAATTTATGTAGCTCCATGTCAGCAGGAACTTTTGGTTGTTTGGGGTGGGGTGTATTTCTGAAACCTCTGTCACAGAAATACTGGCCTTTCTGGCTGAGACATCTAGATGAGTTCTGTCTGATTAAGATAAATTGTGTAGTCCATTCCCACCCTCTGGTGTCTTCCCATCTTTGGAAGCAGTTGTTTACTGACTGGCCTTCGTTGTGCATGAAGCAATGCAACATTAATTGATAAAACTGATCATAGACTTTTTCACTTCCTATAGCAGGCTTCAACCACGAATCTGTGCTTGTAGCAGGAATGCTGTAAGTCACAGCAGTCATTGGAAAAGTCTGATAACAGAGAGCTACAGAGCACACAAGCAGTGATAAAGCAAACAAATCAAGGTTATGGTATCACAAAAGGAACTTTGTCTACCTGGCCAGGAAACAAGATTCTTTACAGTATTACTTCCTCATTGTCTAGCCAGTGTTTTGTGTTGCTTAATTGTAAAAGCTGCAAACAAAACATGTGAGCCTACTGCAACATTCTCTATCAGGCAAAGATCTCTCCAGCAACTTCTAAGAAGCTTTATATGTAACTCTGCTCTCCTAAGCACAGAGTGAATTTCAGCTAAACCAGTGTCTAGGAGAAATGTGGGAATGAATTCTTCATATGGCACCCCATGTAGGGAGAACAAATGTCCTTTGTTTTTGTTTTAATAATGAACTTTCAGGGCATCTATGGTAAATGATTTTGTTCTGCCTGTAGTGTTTAGTGCTCAATTTCATTGCTGTCTGAAGGAAAGTGCATTATTATGTGTTTAATGGTCACTTAAGGCTCACTTAAAGTTTTTATTACAGTATGCTTATTAATAGTGCAAAGCTTATTTCTGGAGAGGTTCCATTCTGCTATTTGTGTTTAACTAATGTTTAAAAAAATGTGGAATTTTAAAGATGTTGGTAATATCTCTGAATATTTATGTTGGAAGGAATTCCAGGAAGTGATTTAGTCCCATTCCTCTGCTCCAGGCAAGGCTAATGTCGACACTAGAACAGGATGCTGGTGGCCTTTTGCAGTCATATTCTTGGTGTCTGACTCGAGCTTTCCCAGCCTGGCCAGTGCCTCTCTGTTGAGCCCCAGGGAAATGTGCTCAGTGCAGCCACTCAGTTCAGCTCCCAGGCAGCCTTCAAAGGGCTTTGGGACCAGAGCTGGGTCCTGGCTGCTGTGAGCAGAGATTGTGCATCTGCCTAATCTGTGTGTGCCTGGAAGGCTTTTTCAGCACTCTCGGCTTTCCTGCAGTGAGCCGGTGCTTTAAGGCAAAAGAAAGTAAATGTCCTGTGTGCTTCCATAGCTGTGGGATTTAATTTACTAAATTATCAGGAGGGGCAGGTATAGGAACATATTTTGGCAGTCAAAACCAATAATGAACTTGCTTTCTATTCACTTGATCTAGGGTGTTTTTCTACTCCTACTTCATCACCCCTTCTGTCATTAATATATTCCTTCCCTGAATAGTTAGGCTTGGAATAATCCCTCTGGCTGACAGGAGGATCCTGATTTTCAAGATCACCAAATTAAATACAACCTGTATCTTCATCTCTCATATTTTTTTTACTTCAGAACTACTTGCTGACTTTCCAGACTCGGAGAAAATGTAGATTATCCCACCCAGTGGGTTTCCCTGGTTCTGCTGAGCTGGAGATGTAAACACTTAGAAGAGAATGCAGGAAAATGGGATTCTATGAGAAGGGGATCTGTAAGAAAAGCTCCCTTCACTGTCCCATGGTAACTGTGACCCTGAGCATCTCTCTGCACTGTGTCAGCAGGAAACAATTAAATACTTCAACTCACAGGAAAAGGAGAACAGCCACTGTGGTGCAGCTGCAAACCTGCACAGGGGAGGACTAGCCTGGGCAATTTAAAGATGTTTTTACCCTCAGGCTAGATTCTAACTTTGGCTAGGCTGGGGTAAATCTGGCATAACTTTACTGACATCAAAGGCCCTGCTCCACATGATCTAGCTTCATTTCTTGAAACTGAGGTCAAACCCATTAACTTTTCTGGGCAAGTTCTGCCCAAAATGAATGGGTGGAGCAAGGTCAAGCCTATGATTTTATTATTTTCACTTGGGCACTTGCACAATTTGGTATTCACATCTGGCTTTGTCTTTTAAAGGGCATTTTTTTTGGCATCTGAACTGGCAATTGTCTGGCCACAACTACTCAGCTGCCCAGTTTTGGATGGGGTAGGTTAGGGGTAGGCCAGCTTGAGAAATACAGATGCAAAGGGTATGTAGTGATTCTTAGGATGCTGTAAGAAAACTGTATTGGATTCTAAGGCTCAAGATTCAGGCTGTTATAAAATGGAACACATTTTTTGCCTGTATCAATTTTCTTCTTTCACTTTAATTTAAAGTTAGTGAGCCATATGCAGAGCAGAGATGAAAGTCTCTTAGTAAATGCCTGTGACCTTATTTTGAATAATCTATAACATTTTTCATTTTGATGAAATGTAAGCATCGGGCAACTGCTGAGGTGCAGGTCTCAGTTCAGGTGGTTGTGCTTAGCTGCATGTCATTCTTAGCTGAAACACTGTGATTTCACATTGCTTTGGAAGCAGGGAATTTCTTTAGCAACATGCTACCTTAGGCATTTCTAGTAAATAGAAATTGAGCTGCGGTTGCAGTTGCTGATGTGGGTGTTCAATGCATTCCCATGCAAGACCATGGGAAGGGGCTGATCTGTAAGAGGGAGTAAACTTGGAAAATACTCTCCTGAAACTGGGCAAAGCCCAGGAGTCAAGGTGGGCTGTGTTAAACATTCTGAGCCACCAGGTGGCAATGAGCTGTGGGGCTGGGGACACGGCAGGACCATGCATCCCCTGCAGAGTCTGGGATTGCATGGCAGAAGCCATATTCCTATGGAGCACACCCCTTAGGGCCCGTGATGGATCTCAGCACGCTGGCAGTGACTGCAGTTTTTCATTCCAGTAGGTGTGAACCAGTTTCCATTCCCTTGGTTGTCTTTTGTCATTTGCCACTTAGCAATGTCATGTTTTAACACTCTCCGTGTCCTTTGGGAAGCAAGCACATTCTGTTATTTCAGCTGTGAGCCTGATAATCTACTGAAGTGGTGATGGATGTTTTAAAGAAAATGGCAATTATCATGTGCAGTTATGCTGAACCTGAAATCTCCTAGAGCCAGTGTATCCTGTTACCAGCAATAAGAAATAAGGGCATGTGGAGCACTGTGCTCACCTAGAAAAGAGATGGTGATATTTTAAGAATGAGTTCTGAGAGACATATTTGCTTCTGGCCTATGCTGAGGTAGTAACATTTTCAGAGAAAAGGTGAAGTTATTCACTAGGATTTTTTATCTATTGAGGCAAGAAAATAACCTTCAAGGACACCAGCAGAGCTCAGCAGCACTTGTCCCAGGTTGCATAAGGTCAGCATTAGGAATTCTTCATTTTATGGACTGCTCTGTGAACCCCTTGTCTGTTTGCAGGAAGGCATTCCTCTGTAGGTGTCACACTTCAACTGGGCACTTGCATTAGTAGTGGAATACTTCTTCAACAACACTCAGAGCTTCACAGGCATGTCCTTAACATCTAAGAAACTGCTTCTGGAGGAGCCCCAGGTCATGTTCTTCACTTTGAGATCCCAGCAGGGCAATCTGAGCCAGCAGAACTGACAAAAATGTGCTCTGCAGGAAGTCTAGTGCTCATAGTATGTACTGCAAATGCCTCCTACAAAAATGATACTGGAAAGGAAGTTGCTGTAGCAAAGCCAAACACCACAGGCACAAAGCAGTGGTGTTGCAGACACCCATGGAAGTTTAATTTCTTCTGTGTCTACGATGGTATCAGTCTTTAGTTACATGGCAGAACTACAGTTTTCTCCCATTTTCTGCTTATTTTTTGTGCAGCTAAAGTATATCCAGCTAAAGCATCTTGAGATAATGACACATGAGCATAATTTCTTGTATGCTGCTGTTCAGCTCCAATCACCATTTTGTAAATACATACAATAACAACTTACTGCCTTTGGTAAAATGGTGTGATCTAAACACGTAAAAATGAGAACTCCCCATAGAAAGTTCAGAAAGGGCAGGGAATTAAAAAGCCAGGAAAAGGCATGGTAACAATGGAAAGATTGAATTTCATGTAACACACAGCAGTCTCAGTGTGCATGTTGCCTGGCCAAGCAAACCACACAATAAGTTACTGTACAAACAGAATCATGAAGTGTATGATCCTTGAATCTTGAGGTGGCATCCCTGCATTCTGTTCTAATTACCTTGTTCTGGATAGAAGGAGGTAATGTGGTTCCAGTTCCTGAAGAGGCATGGTAGCTCCTAATTGTTGGAAAACAGATAAAGACTGTTCCATGGTTCCACAGGCATGCCTAAAATCCAGCAGTCAGGCAGATTTCTATTTAGCTATGGTTTTGAAGGTGTGTAAGGGGAACGACAATTTAATGGAGCATCTGGATCTCATTGCTGGCCTGCTTTTTGTTTTTGTGTTTCTTAATTTATTATTGCACTTTCCAGCTGGGCACAAAGGAGACCAGACATGGCCCCAAATCACAAAGCAAATTTGTATTCCAGCTTAAACTTTAAAGTTTCCTATTGCCTTTTACTTAAAATATTAAATGTTAGAGCTTCCAATACTACTTGGTGGTATTTTTACTTGAAGTTTAACTTATGATTAACGTATTAACATTCCTTGTTTCGAAAACAATTTTTAAAAGATATTGTGGAAGGCTTTATTGTTTTCCAGCTTTGTTTTGGTCCACTGCTGCTGTTTAGTAGGAATAGTTGCTAGCTATCTTTTTATTCAGGAGAATGTCAGGGGTGCATTTGTGATTTGAGGACTCCTGGAGCTACTCTGTGAAATGTGCTGTATGTTACGGGTAGTCGATACTTGACTCTTAAAATGGATAAAGAAATAGCAGAACTTGCCAGCTATTGACTGCATTATGTTGTTTATCCTGGTTATGAGTGTTCCTGCAGGCTGTTCATCCTCTCACTATCCATTTTCCAGTTATTTCTGACAAACTTTTGCTTTGAAAAAAAAGGCAAAGGGCTGCAGTCACATCCATGTTCTGATCATTGCCTGCTGTATTCCTCCCTCACAGGACCCAAGTTTGTTGTCCTCCCACTCTGTTAAACTGTGCCAAAATACAGAATGTAATTGAGAAATAATGTATTAGTGCTCTTGTAAGGAAATAAGGAAATCCAAAAGGAAATTCCACTTGTAAGTCTTTTCAATTCTATTAAGGCAAACTGTATATTTGGTTGTCTGCTTGGAGGGGAAAACTGAAGCCCAGCCACTTAAATTAAGTTAAAGGTGTGTGACCTTGGCTGTGCTGGCTGTTTACTACTTAGGTAAGTTCTTGCCATTTCTGATATCTGTGGATCATGTCCTTGGAACTGCTGTGTAATGCAGCCAAACCATTTCCATGGGCGTGAAGTGGAAAGACAAGAAATTTACCCCGGGGTTTAATCTGAATGAGATACACAATTTTACAAGAGATTCAAGAAGGCTCTTGAGACAGTAAATAGAAATACGCCCAGAAGCAGCCATTTGAGTGTCAGGTGTTTAGATTTGTATTCATGCTCACAGATCTAATTACTGCTGGTGAACTGGAAATATCTACAGCAGCTCCACTCTTCCCTAACGTGCTGCTGATCACAGCTGTATAAAGCCAGTGAGAGAAAAACCTGCAAGTGCTTGTCAAACCTCAAACACTGCCCCAATTGCTTTTTGTTCATGATCCATGCAGAAAAAGGCAGGGATGATTCCAATTAGCCATTCCATTTTTATCACATCAGTGAAATGGGATAATTTCTCTGAGTTTTGTGGAACAAGATGTTATCTAATGCAAATTACAGCAGCCACATGGATGTTTTATCAGAGGAGCTGTTCTTCCAGCAGGAACCATTGGAATACTTCCTGCACCCTTTCCTCCTGCCTCACCCTTGAACTGCTCCTGGGGTCAAATAAAGTGGAGGTAAAGCCAAAAACCTACAGGAGCACAAAGGAGACTTACGAGAGCTGTGGGTTTTATCCACTGAATTGGTGACAAACCCTGAAAGATGGATGGGACCTAATTGTAACAGCGATCCATATCCTGTGGTTCTCACACATGCAGCTGCAAGTGTCATGGCTCCTTCTCAAATTTCTGCATTTATTCCTGCAGCTCTGAGCATTGCAGTACAACGCCTTGTCACTGTGTATCTTTGCTCTGTTCACTAAAATTCTCATGCCCTCACCACAGATTCACACATTTCTCACTCACCTGGCAATAGTTAGAGCATTGTCAGGATCTGAAACTCTCCCCATCATGGGGCAGCCATCAGCAAATGCACAAGTTCTCACTTTGGAGAACTCCTTGGACGCTGTTGGGATGGATGTGAGCAATTCTGGCTGTGTCAGCCAAAAAGGCAGCAGACAAATGCAGAGAGAAGAGCATGTTAACAAGTGCTGGAAAGCAGCAGGCTGCCAAATGAGAGCATGCAGAGCACGGTGCTTTAAAAAGTGCTGGAATTTGTTACTTTATTCTAATTTCCTGTGTTTTGAAGGTTTTTTTGAAGCTGTGGTGGCACTGGAGACAGCAGTGATGATGAGCTGGAGAGAAGCATAGCTTGCGTGCAGTTCTCAATCTCAGAAAATTTTGAAACCTGAGTCATTTTCTTCTGGGAAAACTTTTAGTGCCAATTATGTTCCAAAAGAATTTCCGAGGCAGCCTGCCCATCCAATTTCTCTCTTTTCCAGCTTATAAAATAGCAAGCTGATAGCATGCATCTATCCTTTTGACCCTGTGGAGCAGAAGGCAGCTGAGAAGTCATCGGGCTGCCCCTGGAAGCTGGGTTATGGATTCTGGCCAAAAGCATGGAAGCTGTAATTGGTGTGGAAGATTTTTCTTCTCTTAATCATGCCTTCATATTTGAACTCTTTCCAGTCTTCCCAAAGAACAAGTCATTAGCCACTCCTTTGGAAGCAGAAAGGCTTGAGGCAGGCATAGTTTGAGATTTGTTTGACCTTTCAGCTCTGCTTTCCTCTAAGCACAGGATTACTTCTGCTCTGTGCAATTTGGATTATGTAGGGATTCAAACATCTGAGAGAGTGAGAGAAATTATAATTTCTGGGTCAATGAATGAGACTTTTGGGGAATCTCTATTGGCTGGTATGCTTTTCAGGAAGTTTGGTTTGCTGAAGCTACTTGCATGAAAATCTGAGGGGCTTGAATAGGATATGAAAGTCTGAAAATTCCTTCTGCTAAGGACAGGTCTTATCCTGTGATGTGTGTTGAAGGCAGAAAATATTTTACAGCCTGTTCACAGCATAAAATATTTGAGAAAAAAGTCAGTATGCCAAAGGAAATAGTTAAATTATCAAAAAACATCAAGAAATGGGTTATAGTTATCTGATTTGACTGTCCAAAAGAAAGAGAACACTGCTTTTCCCAGACCCAAAAAGAGTTTGCAGGACTGACCCCTGAGAGAAGCTGACCCAATATGTGTGGAAACAAGAGATTCCTGAAGGAGCTGTCTCTGTCAGAAGAGCTGCTGCAGGGATGTTCCTCTTAAATGAAATAACACCATTCCTGTAGGAATTAAAATCTGCCTAAAATCACTAATGTTACAGAAAATACTCCAAAACCTGCACTATGCTGTTCTGCATGCAGTTGCTCCAAAATACCCTGAAGAACCAAATGATGCAACTTAAAGCCAACAACACCAATTCAGTAGGCATATAACGTCTTCCAGTGTATGGAAACAAAGTCAGGACAGCTGATTTCATTCACAGAAAATATGGAATTTGTTTTGTATCCTTCAGTGATTGGTTGTCTTACTGATGGTAGGATTTGTTTGATAATAGCCAACTGTAAATACCATTTATACCATGTAACCCTGGGTTACTGTGATTCCCACCCTCCCCCTGGCTGGGGGAATTTGGGCTTGATCTTGAGTAACTGAGACTGAAGTACCAAAGTACAATAAATCCAACATAATACTTTCTTACCCCAAAATACACATTCCAAAGCACTGGAAGAACACATTTGGGTTTTTTCTGTATTATTTACTCAAAAAACAGATGAAAAATAATACAGTTCAGGAAGCTTATGTGTGATTAAAGGAATGTACTGTGCATACATCTTTAATATGCAACATACATATAGTTCCAATTGTATTAGTGCATGGAGTCAGAGAAGAGATTTCTAAAGGCAAAGCAGGAGTTACTCCCAGAAACTGAGAGGGAGACAATCTAAAAATTAATTTTATTGGGATTTTATTTCTGCTGTGCATACAAGGCTGTAGCATGTTGGAATGTCATATGCATTCATTCAGTATTTGTCTTTTAAGCATGACTAACATTCTGAGAAAAAGGTTTAATATGCACTTGGAGCCTAAAAGAGCCACTTGGAACTTAGGGATCCAAGTCCATGGTGCATAGTCTGTCCTGGAGCCAGGATAACTTTTTTCCCACATGTAGGTGAGGAGAGGAGGCTTGGGCAGAGCTGGCTGTTAGGGGGATGCTTTTGGTGACAAAGTGACACTGTCCCTCCTGGAGCTGCCAGGTTGTGCTGATGTAACTCTGAATGTGCTGCTCTTCTCTACTTTCTAATCAATTTGAAGGGGTCACTGGCCATGCCAGGCATCTGTGTAGCTGTTGGGGTGCACGAGTTCTTTTGAATTGTCTGTCTCCAGCTTGCATTATCAGGTTACTTTTCATTCAGGGGCCTGCATAAGAGAACAGCCCTCTGCCCAGAGCCAATTCTAAGTGCAAAGAAAAGCCTTTTTGTTTGGGTTTGCCTTTGATGTGTGTGGAGAGGAAGCGTGCAAACCACACTGCTGGGTTAGCTGACCTCTGTGCGGTGAGTTCCAGTTGCATTTACGTTTCAAATAGCTATAAAAAGTGAAGGGTTTTCAAAGCTGCAATTCCAAATTGTTCCCAGCACAAACCCCAGACAGCTGCACTTTGTGCTGGGAAATGCCTTGGAGGCTGAAGGAGGGAGCCTTCCCTCCAGGCCATGTAGATGTTTTACAGCTGTACATGTGGCCTTGAGGTTGAAGTGACATCCTTGGAGATCCCATCCATAGGTGGGCTGGCCTGGCAGATTTGGGGTTTGAAGGGTGACCTTGGCCTTTGTCCCGAACGCTGCTGTGAGGGGAGGAATGTGATGATGGGAGATCTGCACATCCTCACCTTCCAGGGGCGCCTTTCAGCACCCTCCCCTCTCTCTGCACACACTGCCTGCATTCAGAGCCCTCCTAATCCATAGGAAGGGTCTGGCCAGCCCAGAGGGAGCTGGGGAGCAGCACATCCCTGCAGCCCCAGGTGCTGAGTGCTCCCATGAACTCTGTGGGGAGGCACAGGAGTCCTGGGCTGACACTGCTCCCACCAGGGCCTTGTTCTGCTCACTCAAGTAGTGGTTGTTTTACGTACCCTGAACTTTCTCAAGCAGCTCTGGAAGGCCCAACTCCAACATCTGCTTTACAATTATCTGACAACTAATTTGATAAAAACTCTGCAATTAACAGGCTGAATTTCCATAGCTCATGCTCTTCAGGGCCTCATCTGGAGGCTTTGCAGTTTTTAATGGGCAGAACTTTGCAGATGTTGCACTGATCCACTAAGCTCTGCTCTAATATTGTTTAAAAGTAATTACCCTCACCATGTTTTTCTGCTTTGCTATTGCTAAACTATAGAAAATTCAGGAGGCTGCCTCTTGCACATGATTATAAATTGCTGGCTGGGGTGAGACACCTAACAGGCAGCTAAAATACAATAAAACATTAAATGCATTTTCATATTGTGCATGTTCTGTTTATGTATTTTTCAGCAGGGACTCTGAATTTACTTCACAATACTAATCATGAAGGGAAAAAGTTCTTATCTCAGTAATGAACAGATACAGCAGAAGGGTTTTGGCATGTAGTTCTTCCCTCAAAGAATTTTGCTTGAAAAGGGTATGAAGAAAATCTCAATAAAATATTAAGATTTGACCTATTGCTGATTATGTTTGAAAAGCACAGGAGAGAGTCATGGCAGGAATGTGATAGGAGGGAGAAGGAAAATAGGGTGCCAAGTGTATCTCTTAAAAATTAAAAATTTCTGATTTGTTATTAAGAAGAGCAGCAGGTTTTATTAGTGGCATATAAATGACACTGAAACCTGGAAGTGACAACTAACAGCAGCCCACAGCTTGTTAAGTCCATGATAGAAGGTTATAATTCATATGCCATCTGGAAATTTTGTTGAGGGCTGCTCTCAACATGAGCTCATCATTTGGTGCAAAATATTCTCCTGCAGGAACATGTCTCAAAGAACTGCAAGAGAACTGAGGGGCAACAATTTTCAGGATAAGAATCAAAAAATTTGTGAAGGAAGGAGATGACTTTATTTTCACCTTTTACTTATTGATTTACTCTGAATTCAAAAGTTTCACTTAGATCCTGAAGTCTGAGTGCTCTCTTGTTTCTTCTGACTGGGACTGGTGATCTATTTAGACCGTGCCATGTGCCACAGACAAAAGTCCTGCCACAGACTTTACCTACAAAACTCATTCTGGATACCTGGCAGGAAACTGAAAATGGGAGAAAAGCATAAAAATGAAATATTAAAGATAGCTGGAATCTACCAGCTCATCTGACACATAAGACAAGATGAGAAAACTTATATTTAGGCTAATGAAATAGAAGACAGGTGATGTGTCATACATATTATATAACAGAAGGTAAATGCTAATGAGAAGAGATTATTTAAGTGATAACATTGGCACATTAAAAACTTCATGGTGACTAAAAGCCACTTTAGATTTTAAGTAGGAGAGGCCATTAATTTTTAAAGCAGGGAAAGCCCAGAGCCTTGCAGAAATTTAGCCTCAGGAATTGTCTGAAGCAAATCAGTTTAATTTAGCATTTAACAGAGAGAAAATGCTTATACAAGTGGCAGCACAATTAAACTTTTAAGAGGGCTTCCAAGCAAATTGAAATCACAGATGAGGACCTCAGTTTGTTAAACACAGCACATTACTTATAGAAATGTTAAGGTAAGTCATGGACCTAAAGTAGTCCAATGTGGATGTCAATTATTTGAACATTCTGTAATTAAACCCAGACTTTTCTGATAGCTGTGGCTGTCTCCACATTGTTTTGAATTGTTTGACCTTGAATAATATTTGCTGAACTGGATGTCTACAGCCACAGTATCACACAACATGTTTTGCAGTTGTGGAAAGATGAGCTCAGCAAGGGCACACACAACCCACAGCCTGATCCACGGACAGTGACTGATGTCAGCCCAGACAAACAATCTGATTTTCATATATCCTGAAAATGCTCTCTGCCTGCATAGACATTCAGAGATGTTTCTGACAAAGTAAGTCAGTTTTCCTGCTCTCACCAGTCATCCTTACAGTGGCACTACCCAAAGATGTGTTCTTCTCTGAGATTCACACCATCAGGCATGTTGTTGATTCAGCCAGGCTTCCCAAAGCCTGGCCTGTGTCTCCTGTCAGCTTCTTCTTTGTGCATCCTTTTCTTTGAATTATTGTTGATCCAACTCTGTATTAAAGCAGTTCTGTGTTCACAGAGTGTATTTTATACTAACAAATACATTTGCTTATTTTGCTAAAGACACTCAGGAATGATCTTTAATTTTTAAAAAATGCTGCATTAAAATTGTTGTTCCCACTGAAAACACTAGGACTCTCCCAACAGACCATTAAATTGCATGAGATTTAGGTACTATAGGATCCCCCCCTTAGCATGGGAAAGATATAAAAGAAGCCTTAATTTGTTTCAGCCCAGTTCAAAATGAGACTCACTACTGCACCAGCTCCATAGTGCTGTTTTTAGACTAAAAAACTGTGAAAATCAGAGCTGGGGACCTCACAGTCAGTGAAACCATTCTTAAAGATTTAATTATTGCATATATTTGGAACACTGACATTTTTAGTCTAATGAGTATTGTGAGAATCACAGCTTTAGTCATGCCTGAATGGAAACCTTATAGAAATACTCCTTACAAACTTAAAGTCATGAAGCAAATTGGTTTAGGGTTGGGAAGACATCATTCTGTTTGGTTTTCTTTTTAAAAACAGGGTCATCTCAGAAACAAGTTTTCTCCTTTTATTTGTCAAGAAAATAGAAAAATTTATTAAAAATACTATGCTGGTAAAAATGTTAGTAAAAATACTAAAAAATAGTAATAATAGTAAAAATACTATGCTGTTCTAATATTTTAATCCACCTTATTTTCTGTTCTATTCTGTTTTCTATGAAGCACAGTCTGCACAAAGAAATTCAGCTGCAGAAACCATTGTATGAAGTGGGAAGCTGAGACTTTCTGACAAATTGCAAATAGCTAACTTGAAAAAGTGCTCCGTGGTATCTTCCCCTGAATGAAAAAGAACACGTCCCTTCTGACATGTGTTCTTGCTATCTGCTGATCTCAGCATTTAAGAATGTTTTGGAATAGGACAGGACTGTATTAAGGGAACTTGGATGAGTAAATCCTCTTGTGGCTCTTTAGGAAGTTATAATCTGCAAAAGGACTTCACTTGAAGGAATCTCATCTACTTAGAAGGCAAAAAGGGAAAATTAAAACTCCCTATTGCACACAGCTTGCTATCTGATTTTTCCCCTCATGTGTAGCCAGATTTTTCTGAGGGAAAAACTTTAATGATAATTGCTTTTTTCCATAGCAGAGCAAGGATTTTTTGAACAGATGCTGACTGATTCCGTTCTGTGCCATTGGACTGGCGGCTCTCGGAGTACTTGTTCAGGGCTGCCAAGTTATGAAATGTTTGAGGTACAAGCAGAGTGTGAATAAAGCTTTTATTGCTTTGAACAAGACATCTCAGCTCAAAATTCCCTTGCTTACATTTGTGTGGCTATTAATGAGCTGTTAGCTAAATGTGGATATAAAAATGTCAGATGGACTAAAACAGATCAAATCATATTTCTTCTTAGTTTTGCCCTTTAAATGTTTTATGGTTAGTATCACTGGGCTTTTCTCCTCTTCTCATGTTTTGTGTTTACTGACTGTTACATGGTCACCTTTTTAAATACAAATACAGCCACAAATCAGCAGCTGCTTTTATTGTCATTTATATCAACAGAGTTGTTGTCTCTGCTTTCATAGATGGGGGAATAATTTCTAAATGGGATGAGTGAAGAACTCCTTATATTCTTCTTTATATTTGAGACTATATCTCTGAAAATTAGCAGGTTTCCCAGGGTCTAAAATCTTTCAGATATGCTAGGAGTTCAATTAATCCTCTTAAGCTTCAATTAATCCTCTTAAAATCTGTCTCACGTCTTTAAATATTATTGTTGTTGTATTTTCAAATTCTAGATTATACTTTTATGTTTGCCAGTCTTCTTTTTCTAAAGAAAGTTTTATCATTGAATGTGATAATGATTTTAAAAATGGTGATATGACAAGTTTTTTAAATTTCCTCTATTTTTTTTCTCTTCTCTCAATGTGGTTTTGTAAGTGAAGACAAGTAGGAAAGGCAAGTATGGAAGAATTTTTTGTTTCAGAAAGGAAATTGATGTGTTTAAATACATTGAAAGAGAAAATGAAGTTTCACTATTTTATATAAAATGACTGTGTCATTTTTAAGGAGCCTAGCTGCTAATACTTATTCATATTAATTAAGTAGTTACACATCATTTCAGGAATGATAACTAATGCTAGAAATTGCACAGTGAATTCAAAAGTTTCTCCCTTTCTGGTGCTGCAGCACAAGCCTGATCTGGACAAGATCCTAGGCCGTAACACTGAGCAAGTTCAGTGCTACAACAGCATCGTATTTTCCTCTTCTTGTCACTACAGATTCCAAAGGCTGTAAAATTCTCCTGTGTTTCTGATCCTTCTCATTATATTGTGTGATCCTCTAATGGTGCAAGAGTTGTGTCAGCACCCTGTGAGCCAACATCTGGAAAGCATTAATGCTTCGTGGAGCACGGGATGGCACAGACACCACTGATGCATCTGGAAAGAGCAAGACCTCTCTGTTGTGCCCTGCTAGGGTGGGTGATTGCTGGGGGAAGGCTGGGAATCTCTCAGGATCCTTCACACAGACTCCTGGCATATATACAATGGCTGAACCTATAGCGTGACCAGGAACCCAAATGCTCCGTGTGAAAAGGATGTGGAATATTGCTCTCCTGGTTTTTGTTAGTTCCAATCTGTTAGTGACAGTCCAGCCTGTAAAAAGTGACAGCTACATCTGTGTGGATAAATTCCCCATCTGAAACAGATCTGAAACCAAATATTTTGTACTTAATTGCGTGTCTTACATCGCATTTGATTTATTCATGAGCACAATGGCTCTGTGGCACATGGCAGCAATCACAGGTAGGATATCTTGTTACATGTGACATGAATGATATAGGAGAATTTTTCCATGCTGACATGGTTCATCTGGTCAAACTTAAAGAGCTCATTTAGCAAGGCATCCTTATTTTTTCATCTTTCCTTTATTTTCTTGTAGTGGTAGCACCAATTAATTATTCAGCTCCTTTTCAAATATTTTAAATGCGCATCTTGTAGGACAATTTATGCAAGACCAATTGTGTCTGATTATTACATATTTTCCACAGAATCTAGAAAAGCTCACTAAAATTCAAGAACTGTAGCTTTTCATTACTTCTTTTTTCTGGACACTTTGTTTATTAATATCATAACTGGCAACCCTTATCAAGCTCCCTTTTCTCTCCTGCTTCTGTTAAGAGCTGGGACTGTTCAGGCTAAAGAAAAGTGCAGAAGGCACAAGTAGAAGTGATGCTGTTTGGTGGTTGTTTTGGGGTTTTTTGTGTGTGTGTGGTGGGGGTTTTCTTGGGTTGGTTTTGTTGGGTTTTTTTCCCCCAGAATGCCTGCAGCTATGATTTTCTACTCAGAGAAGATTTTTGCCCCAGAGGAATGAAGAGTAGGCAGATGCTCAGAGAACAGGTGATATGGATCTAGGAAAATATTAAGACCTGCAGCTCATGACAAACTAAAATCTTTTGCAAACAGAATTACGATTAGCTGTGTTCTGATGGGATTTCTGAGGACTCAAAGAACTCTCGGTGGTTCAGAAAGAGAATTTTAACTTCTAAAATGCCTCGTTTTCTGTCAGCTCTGCAGAGGCAATGGAAAACATTTGTCAAAACAGATGGCAGGTTTAGCCCCCTGCCACTGAATACAAATGGGAAGTTCAAGGTCCAGTTAATGGCTGCCGAGCCAAGAAACATTTGGAAACGTAGTTTAGCATTGAATAGACCCCAAAGAATACAGTGTTACAATCCAGGACGCCGTGGCTATGGCCAAACTCGGAATGCTGTGAACAGTCGTTCCACAGCTTATGCTTCCAGCCAGAATGAAGAACTGCTGAGGTTCACAAAAACTGAGATGTAGCAGCTAACATGGTTTTCAGGATTTTAGAGAAGACATGTTTGACAGCTGCCTCAGCCCAGCAAAGTATTTCTTTGCCCAGTGTTTCCTGATATTTTACTGCCACTCAGCTGCTTTTCCTACACTAAAATAAATATTATCTGAAAAGCAATCATGTGCATAAAATATACAAGGAGATGAAATGTGAAAATCTCTGTTTTTTCTATTAAATCATACTGGCATGTTACACTGAAGTAAGTTGCACAGAATCTCTACATAAATTGTGGAAACTATGGTCTGTGGAGCTGAAAGGTTTGAATTGCCAGTGGTGTAACTACTGAAAGCAAAACAAAGTCACAGAGATGTTTTACATTCATTTCAGTGAAACAAATACTGGGGTAATTTGTGCTGATTAATAATGAAAAAGGTTCTTGCTGTGATTGAAACCATTTACTCTTGCCTGAGTTTGGAATAAGAACATAGAGAAAGCTCCTACAAAGTGTTTGTAATAGTGATCAGTGCTTTATACACACCCTAATCAAATCCTGATAATTTAATCATATAATGGATTAGAAAGGTAGATTTTTTCCTGTGGAAGGGGTACTCACTGCAGTGCAGTAAATGCAAGGTTAAACTGCACCATATCAGTCTCTACCTTTGCATCCCCTGTCCGTACATCAGGAATGAAGCATCAAAGACCAGAAGTGTAGCACATAACTCACCTCTCAGTCTTGCACACGAGTCCCTCTCACCAGGTTCAGAATGTTTCTTCCCGGTTAAGTCTTGCTGAGCTCCCTTCTTCTTTCTTCACACTGAGGGGAATGTACAGCAGCAACTTAAAATCAGGAGCAAGAGCTAAAAGATAACTTTTATGGCTGATAATTGTCAGACTACCCATATTTGTTTTCCATATTTTCACAGGGCTGACTTCCTAAGGATTAGTTAAGGCTACCTGACTAGTTTACTTTTTTTCCTTCTAGAATGTCATGAACCTACAGAATGGATGTCATGAGTGAAAGCCAAGGTGCTGTTAATTATATCTTAATGGAAGCTGTTAAACACCCAGTGTTATTACTTTTTTTGTTTATTTGGAGCTGTAAAGAAGCATTGATGTGCATTATACCCTGAGTAACTTGCAGGTGAGTATGGAACAATACCAGTTTCAGACTGGACCTAGAGACCAAATTAAATAATTAAAATCCAGGTAATGTTAGAAAGATATGCAATTCTTCCTCTTCAAAACCCTTGTGATCTTCATGCAACAATTGGGCCAATATACCACCATTGCTTCCTGCAAAGCAGAACTGGGAGATCCGTGAAGAAATCTGTTAAGTGTTCCCTTAGGATTTAGACACTGATGATCAGTGCAGCAGCAGCAGGCAGATGTTAACACACCTCAGTTGGCAGGGAGATTCAATTTTTAAAAGACTGTGTGTTCCAAATAACTGTGGCAGATGCAGAGTGAAGGCCAGAGAGCTGTGGGAGCTAATCACTAATGCTGAGGGTCTTGGATCTTCCTGACAGGTAACAGCTTGCTGCAGTGGCTGTCTCCCAAGGGTTGCTGTTATTTGGAAGCAACACATTTCAGTGCCTCTTTTCTTGACAGTACCTGGGATTAATTTAGTCTATTGTTGTCTAAAGTTCCCTGTGGACAAGGATCTATCTTGAAGGAAATGGCTTCAGAGATCCCAATTGAGTGATGAGGAATTGTGGTTGCCAAATTTGTTTACATAGATGGGTTCTTAGCTGAGACTTTCACTGGGTGGTTTGACACTAAAAAAAAGTCATTCCTGGATTGAAGCACTGGGATACAGTATAAGGGAATAAAAATCGATGTACAGAACTAGAAAACAACTCTTTTAACCATATCCATCATTTAAAATAGAGAAAAAAATCCTTAAGTGAATTGCATTCTCCCAAGTCTGGCTAAGGAACATGGCATTTCATGTTGGATTTGTGAACGTGTTCAGTACTGTGCAAACAAAAGAAATGTTCTTTTCCCTTATTACTTCTGTTCTGCCACTTTAATCTACCAGTGACAATAATGCAGCATTTTATTTCCTGATTTGTTGTGACTATTAAACCTATGAGCTTAGATAATTTTGTTAAAACACAATTAAAATTTAACAACTTGCCTAGTTATCCTCCTAGTCAAATTTGTCCTCATTTAAAAGGGCTCTTTTCTAATTTTGACTTATTAAATTCCATGAGAAAGATCAAAGGTGCGTTCTTGTTCCTTATTACAGAGGATCAATGGATCAGATAATTCAAGGTTTGATAAAATACCTCAGTGAGTCCAGCTGTGTGCAGTAATTATTATGTTATTAGGCCATTTTATAGTAAAAATTAAACTCCCAATCCTTTTGTAAACAGCATCAATACATGCTAAACAAGTACCTCTTTCCTGAGGAACATGGTTCTGTTTTTGTTTCAAATTTGAAAATGTACCATGTCCTTTTCAGTTGCTAAGCTGTGTGATTTACGAACTGCTCTCGATGGATTGTATTGGCATCCCATCAGGACTGCATTCTAGCCTTCCTCCCTAAAATACAGGCAGTTCTAAGAAAGCAGCACTATTCTTGTGAAAACAGCATTTATATATTTCTCTTGCATGTTTATCCTCAGCATCATCTTACTGGGAACAAGCTTAACCTGCCAAAAGCTCTTCTGAACTCTGACTGCAAACCATTCCAAAGTCCAAATTTCTCATGCAAATCCTTTATGACCTCAGGTAGGTACAGAACTCCAGGTTCTCTGAGCACTTTATCTGCAACCAACTTTACACTTTTCTGAGCCTTTTGGCTGCTGCATATTCAAAGCACTGTTTACTTATTGCCCTTGTCATCTAGTCAGAGTGCATCACTTTGATCCAGGCAGTTTGCTTTCAATCTTACCTCAGGATTCACAACCTCATCGTGCTGAGAAGTCTGACCCAGGTGCCTTATCCTGAAAACCTGGGGCTTTTTGTTTGTTTGATTAACTCCCATGGTTTGCAAGCGATCCAGCTTTTGTTCAGCCGCTGTTCTGAAGGCTGGTGCATGGCTCTGCTCGGCTTGGGCTTTCCTTAATCAACATATGGACTATAATATATTGGTTGTTTTGAGTCTGATGTCATGGAAAAAAGTGTTGCTTCAGTCAGTATGGAAACTTGCCCAGATACGTTTGAGTTGTTTCTTCCTTGACTGTAGTATCTGCTTGAAACTTTTCACTTGCCTTCTAATGGTTATTCCTGCTCATCCACAGGCTGTTTCCAGTCCAAATATAGTGCTACTTGATTGAAAAAATCCAAAAAGCAGTTCTCTTTTTGGCACATGTTTAACAATCCCAGCTAAATCCCTTCTGAAATGCCACGGTCCAGTTTGTCATAGAAGGTCACAGGCTCGCTGAGGCTGTCCCTCCGGACATTTCAGCGACTTCTGTGTCTGCACAGCTACAAAAACTCAGCTGAAATCTGGAATGTTTTTCAAACCCTTTCTTCCCCTCCCTCCGAAGGGGCTGTGAGGAAGCAGTGACCAAGGGTATCCTTGTGAAACTCCTGCTGACCCTCAGTATGGAATGTGCAGCCAGTTCAGGGCTGCATCGGGATCCTGTGTTTGGGGTTTGTTTTTTGTTCTGAGGGAGCCTTTCAGAGGGTTTTTGGGAATGACTTTAAAAGAACAGCTAAAGTGACTTTATTTGCTTGTCTGCATAACTAAAGGATATTAGTCAGGGCAAACTAATGTAACTCCAGTGATATTAATAGAGCTGAGTTAAAACAACTGCAGAATAAGCCCTTAAATTCTAGGGAAATTACTGTGCAGGCTGAGTTTCAAAGGCTCTAATGCTATCTAATAATGTTAGGAGTCTCTAATACCCAGCTAATTCCTAATTAGCTTTTTCTTCCCTGTCAACTCCTCTGTTATGACTTTTTTGTTGATGTCAGAGCTTTGCTGTAAGAAAACAAAACTCTGTTCAAGATAAACCTGTCCTGAGCTGTGCCTACAGACATGTGGTACCTGTCCAGGACAAGAGGCTCAGCAGGCTCAGGGCTTGCACACTCCTGTTGAAACACTCAGAAAATCAAATTATGTTTCTGCTTTGTAAATACCAACTGGGGTTTTTCTGTAACTTCTAACATGGCTGATTAGGAATGGATTTTCCTAGAGACAAAGATACCATTCTAACTTGAGGGTTGTCTCACTGCCAGATTTCAAGCTCCTCTTATAAATCACTATGGCTCTTCAGAAAACAGATGAAAAATATGAATGTTGGCAAAACCACCCCTCACTAAGTTTGTTCCAAAAATGGCTGAACTATTTTCTACCAAACTTAAAAAAAAAACCCAAAAAACCAAAACAAAAACAAAAAGTCAAAGAAGAAGAAATTTCAACCTGGACACTTTGGCTTTATAACTTTTCACAAGTTATGGAGTTAGGGCTTTCTCCATGCCATCTGACTAACCACTCCAATTTTTGTCTGCATTAGAAACTTTATACAATATTATGAGGAACTGCACGTATGGAGATCTTTGGTGGGTTTTATCTGGATTTGGAGGATCTTCTGAATACTATCAAAACAGTGAAAAGGGTACAAGATCCCAGCTTTTCTCAGGCAGTACTCATCAGAGAGGGCAAGTGTGTAAACTCCACAAAAATAAAGAAATGCTTAAATTATTAAACTAATGCATATTCTATTATCTAAGGCACTTTGGATTTGGGCTATGTGGGGAACTAGGTTAGGAAACAAATAGAGGGACCTTGTAGAGGTCAGTCTGTCCTGGACACCCTTAAACTGGAATGCAGAAGATGGCAAAATGAATCCATCTGCAAACAGACTTGAAATAAACAGCTACTTAAATGCAATTTTCCTTTTATCCAGAAGCTAGGACAGTGCTTTTTGTTACCTTGTCTGACCTATTTCATTTCCAGGCTATCTATCAACACAGTTTCAGTTCTCCCCTTGCATAATATGATGAGAGAGAATCCAGGAGCCAGGCAGGGAATGTACAGACCATTGTGACACCTTTGCAGCATTAAATGGCTTTAGCTCAGGGAAAAGTACCTGGCCCTTGGAAGGACCTCTTGGCAGTGACAAATGTGCACGTTTTCTGATACTTTATGTCCTGAGATTTCTTCTTGGTTACTGTTCTTTATGAAAACAATGTTTTTAAAATAGTGGAGACGATATCCAGGATATTTTTGCTATTTATAATTCCCATTGTTGCAGCTCTCTGGGGATGATTAGGTCGGATGACTTCAGTGGTGTGATAGCTATTGATATAAATAACTTTCCAGAAGATTTCCTTGTGACTTCAGAACAAATTAACCAGCAAGAAAAACATTTCTGAAGGAGTTTAGTTACCTAGCCATTTTCTGAAAACCACACTAGGCACTGCTCTGCACGCAGAAGAGATAAAAACCTTTAAAAGCTAATCTTTGAGTGTGTAGGCTTTTCATTTAAAAAATCAATTATCAAACACCTAGGTCCCATTTTCAGGAGTCTTGGGCTCCTCAGTCTCTCAAGTATTTCTGACTATTGTGTTTTCTGAGAAATTTAGAGAAAAGGAAGAAATGCTCACCTAGATGAAAGCAAAACTAAGCTGTATTCATCAGTGATCAGAAACAGAGTATAGTTAAATGAGTTGCTAGGGAAATCTGGCCAAGGGACAGGTAATTATCCAAAACTCTCCACTTGAAGCATACCTAAAGGTTTGCTGTTGGAAAAGGTCTTTCCTTTGAGATTTCCAGTGTTTCCTGGTTTCAGGCAGGAAAGGAATAGTGGAAGATGTGCTTCTCACTCTGTTGTGGTACTTCTGATCCCTGAAGAAGAGAGGTAGACACATGTTGTGTGTGCTGAAAATAAACTAACAAAGTTCTAGTTGCTCTTTCATATGAGTAAGTTTCATTTCATGTTTGGTTGCAATTTTAAATAATGTTTTTGTGGACTAATGATGACAAAGGACCAAAGATTTCAGGTCTAAATAGTGAAAGGTGAACCTGCTTATCATTCTTTCCCTTTCTAAGACTGAGTTCATGCACCCAAATGCTCCAACTTTGTGTGCCAGTGCATGTGTGTGTGTGTACAAACACAATTAGATAACTTCCTTATCTTACCTGTGAAAAATTGAATTCTTAAACCTATTTGGTAATTGATTGAGAGACCTTGGATGAAGAATCTGCCCCTACAATTCAGTTATTTAATCAGAAGAGATTTCCTTAAGTTAGCAACAGAAAATGCTGAAATCTTTGAGGGGCCCTCACTCTTTACAATTTTCAGTTATTTAATTTAAAACAGAAGCTGCTTCCTGTCCATAACAGGTCTACAGAGGGAATCCTAGAAAGATCTGCTTGATTTATTGAAAAGACAGATACTATATGGAAGCAAAGCACTCAGGTATTTCTTTGAGGTAGCTGCAGCTCTTCCCTTTAGCAGGATGAAGCTAGCTCGATTTTATGCCAATAAAAATGCTCACCATGCCATGGCATGTCATTTGTTCCATGGAATCACAAGTGTTCCTCAGCTCAGCAGTGTTCCATGCACCTAGAAACTTCCCTCTCTGAGTGATAGCCCTGTTTTTCTTGGAGAATATTTGAGAAGTGTTACAGAGCCATCTAAAATTGGAAACCTCAAGAGAAAGAGCAAATCCCTTGGTCAAGGAAATATGAATATATTTGAAATTTAGTAAAACCTCAGAGACTTGCTGAAGTCACCTAATCAGTCAGCAGGGCTTCAGAGTGGGAACAAGGCTGGTGCACTCCCTGGTGCCAAGTGACTACAGTCCTTCCCTCTCATGCTAAAATGATTGTGTTGCTTAAGGTAAATGAACTGCAGTGAACCTTTCTGGGAAACAGAAAAAAAAATTGTTCTTAATTCACTTCATAATGAAAATGTAGAGGATTAATATGTTTTTACAGTGAAATAAGTGCATTGTCATGCTGAATTGCATCACAGCCACATTACTGTAGATGGTGGTGACCAGTAAGAAATGCTCTGGAAAGTGTAGGAAATGCAGTAGTAGGATCACGTGCAACAATCTACCCATAGGGGAATGTTTCCCTTAATTAGAGACTTTATAATTTGGAATTATATCTTGCATCTTTTCAAGGCACTTTTCTTATTTCCAGTTTAATCTAGATGACATTGCTAGCCTTGATATAAACTCTGGGAGATGCAATCATATCTGGGGGAAAGGGGGAAGCTTTGCTTTGTGAGACATTATACATGCTAAAAGATAATCTTTGGGCAAACTGATTATAATACAAGCAGCTCACAAAAGTAAAAGATATCCTGTGTAATATTCCAAAAGGAACAATTTGATCAAATCTGTTCCTGCAGCTACTGCAAACTGAAAAGCTGCTTTAATTCTGGCCTAGTTTTCTAACCAGAAGTTCCTCCCTGATGTTTCTTCAGACTCAGATAAAGAAGCATGTGCCTAAAAAAAGAGTTTACCAGGATTAATTTTCAGTTCTACTCATTCCACCAGTAAATGTGTAAGTGCAGTGTTGTTCACTCTGTTCTTTAGTCTTCACTTGTCTGCAGACTTTGGATGAGTTGGAGCATTCACTGTCCATATAGAACATGGGGCTGAAGCAATTTCAGAACTTGGTTGATGTAATGAGCTTGGAAGCTCTGCATTTCCACCCCTCTGTAACATGTATTAATATGGGTATCTTTACCAAGGGAGAAGGTTCTCATGGGAATATACAATAAACAAGCATGATTCTCCCTTTCTCTTTTGTCACAAAATCCTGTACTTACTCTACCCACATCTATTTTGACTGTTTCTTAAAATATTTTCTCATTGAAGTCACTGATTAATGCCAATTATTATTATACATTGGGTTTTTCTTAATGAGTTTCTACTTTGATTTCCATGAGATGAATAAGCTCTTAAGCAGATCCTCTGCCAGGACTTGTTAAACAAAATCACTTTTGCCCATCAAACCAGGTATTGGATGAGGAGGTGATACACTCACTATTCACCTGAGGCCATC
Source organism: Dicaeum eximium (assembly GCA_013396995.1). Lineage (NCBI taxonomy): Eukaryota > Metazoa > Chordata > Aves > Passeriformes > Dicaeidae > Dicaeum > Dicaeum eximium. Next base: position 92,026 of record VWZP01002274.1, on the reverse strand, counting down.
AGGTGCTGCTGTGAGCTAAATCTCTCCAGCAAATATGTAAAACCACGAGGAGAGGCTTGGCCAGTGGATTATGTTCCCAGTCAAGTGTCATACTTTGGCATATTTGACTAGGATTTCTCCACTGGAAGTAAAGGAGGTATAATTCAAAAGAGATCCTGTCTGAAAATACGAGGGAGGAATTTTGTTGCTCCCTCTGGTATTTTTTGAGCGAGCAGATGAGCTGAGACACTACCAAGTCAGTTCTTTGCTGCAGAGAACTGGTCCTGAGGAAGCTCCCACCTGGCAGAGTGGGGTGTTCCTGCCTCTTTTCCCTGTGCTGCTGCTGCTCCCTGGTGTGTGGGAGAGGTCATGGTACAAACCCTGAATTCATGATCCACGTTAGATTCCATTTGCTCATGTTTGCTCTAGGTGGACTGATATGACAGGGAAAATTAATGTTAATTTGCTCTCATATCTATCCTTGGAACAGAGAGAATTTTATGGTCCTCTGTGTGAAATTTCATACAGACTTGGAGACTTGTTCTGTGAAACCATCTTGGTTACTAAAAAAGTAATCCTACTTTTCAAAGATCAAATCAGAAGTTAGCCAATCTCTGCTGCCCCACTTGATCTGAATTTACTGCTTCCAAAAGATAAACTTTTCTACTTACTGCTATTCTCTGCAGCAGGAGAGTAATGGATTTGTTCAAATTAAGTTAATTTTCAACACTAAAAGCTAATCAGAAGTAAATATAGTAAAAGAAAGAATTTTAAAAACCACTTTCAGCTCAAGCTCCAACAAAATTTCTGTCACTTCCATGTCCTGCCTTGTGACACAGGTTTTGATCAGAGATAACTGTTAAATAAAATAAAATAAAATAATAATTAAAAAAGAAACAGCAAATAATTCAATCTCTAGGAAAAAGAAAAAGCTTTGAAAAGATGTTTGAATTGCAAATAGCCACCTTTGCTGATGCATTCGGGGTGCTGCCAGGCTTGAATTGCAGATGGCCCATGCTTGAAAGCTGATCGAGTTACAGCTTTATGCAGCAGCAGATGGTGAGCAGGACAGGGCAGGTCTCACTTTCCAAGGCTCTGCCCTCTGCACTGCTCTGGCCACAGGCTGGGAGAAGTGAGGGCATCCTGAGGGAACACAGCAGGCACCAGACACTTTGTGCCCAGCTGTGGCTGTGTGTGGGCGCTGGCACCTGGAGAGAAATCACAGCAGGGTGGGGGTGGAGGGGCTGTGTGCTGCTCCTGGGGGGCCTGGGAAGGTTGGTTCAAAAATTACCCCTGTACCAGATGTTCTCTGGCTATGAAAGAAAGAGCTTCCTGAAGGGTAAACTGTCTTTTGCCACATGTGCCCCTCTAGAAAGCCTTAGTCCCATCACTTCAGCACTTGTAACATACCTGTACTGATGCCTCTTCTCCTTGCTTCCAGTAAGCAATTTTATTGTAAATTAGCATGCAAATTAATTGATGACAAAGTCCCTTGTAGTGTCTTTTCTATGGGTCCTCTGTGTTGTGGGGTGTGGGTTTGACTTTCAGGTTTTTTGAGAAGACCTTATTAAAGATATCCCTAAGATATCACAAACAAGGCAATGGCTTCTATGCTTTGATATTTATACTGGCTCCTGACACACCTCAGTCAATGAGGTTTCTCTGCATCAGTGTACATCATAAATTGTCATGTAATTTAGTATACAAAGAAAATGTGCAAAGGAACAACTGTAAGCCCTCAGGCTTTTGTGACAGACTAAAACAGCAATACAGCCACAGTAGAGGCTTTGTGCCTGTGGGGATGGATGAAGAGATGAGGGTAGGAGGGAATTCTACTTACTGGAGTTTCCATGGAGCATGTGAAACCCTCATCACCCTGTGGAGAAAGGCAGGCTCTGGGCATTTCTGCTGGTAGCTCTCTACAGTGCTGGGATCAGAAGGTGTGGGCAGGACAGTATTAGTGGCCTGCTGTCCACTTGCCTTTGAGACTGCATTTACCTTCAAGCACAGGGAAATCTCTGTGGACATGAGGACATTAATTATCCTCTGCACTTTTAGCTCCTTGGAATAGCTAGAAAAATAGTTTATCTAAAATAATGCTCATTACAGACCTGAGTTATCCTCTTCTCTTGTTTAATAGGGAATAGCTATGGCCTGTGGCCTTGCATAAGAAACCAGCTGAATTCAGATGTGGGGGTTTTTTCATGGCTTCCTCTCCTGCTCATGCTGCACATTTCTCTTGCTCAAAGGAGCTGGCACATCATTGCATTTTTGCAAAAGTAATGGGTTCCTTCTGAAGGCATAAATCAGAAAGTCAGAATAAAACACAACAACCCCAGCAGCTGATATCTTTTAGAAGCAGCTGAAGATGAAAAACCCTTCAAACTTGTTGTTCTCCTTAAACAGCTTGTGTTCAATCTGTTCCATCCAAACACAGTAGGAATTAACCTTTCCATGTGTTACTATAGGACAAACACCACTCTGTGGATGTGGATAGTTTACATTGTGGAATGCTCCACTCATACATATTTGAAATATTAATCTTTAGACCCCAGTGCAAACAGTAAATTACTTTTTCATGGCATTCCTTTCTACAGTTTGACACCATTTCAAGCTCATTTGTGAATGATTTTTGTATTTTCTTGGACTTTTTCCCCCCCTTTCCTTTTAAGCGTACATTAGTTTGTAATACCTAAATTATGGAGTTTATAGAAGCACTTCAAAAAATTAGAAAATATTTGGAAAATAAATTTTCCATCATTCAAATGTGTGCAAGTGCTTTAGGCTCCAGTGAGGTAATGGATTATCTGCAGCTATTTATGAAAAGTTTTACTGTATCTTTTAGTGTCTTGCTTACAAACAGTGGCCTTGGAACATTATGCTACAACCTCAAGTTATCTGTTGCCCTACTTTGATTCCCATGATGGTATCTTTCAAGTGTTCTCTTGGCTGAAAAAGGAAAAAAGGCTTTGATATGACTAAATGCCTTAAGGCACAGAAGCAGGGAGCTTCTGTCCTTGCATAAATGAGGAATGACAGCAGCAGACAGGAGGAGAAAACCAGGGTGAGTTGCAGGAAATCTCCAGATGCATCCTCATTTTCATGACTGGTTAATGAAGTGGTGGGACTGGGATTCAAGGTGGATCCCAAATCAAGCTAATTCTGAAAGTGTGAAAGAGCCTCTGTGGTGTTGTCATGAACCACATAAAACGCTTTTGTTTAGGTGCTTCAAAGAAAGTTCTTGGCTATGAGGCTCTTCTCTAAACGTGGCCCTAAGTCAGTGCAGCTCTGAAGAAAGAGTGACTCAGCTGGGTGGCCACAGACATCACTCACTGTGCTGAGAACCTGCCACTGCACATCTGGGAGCAATCTGAACATGGGGCACTTCACAGAAATGTCTCTTCCAGATTAAATGCAGTAACAGCTTGGTAGTTTTTGGAACAAAGCAGAGACCTGTGATAACCTCTGTGACCTCTCTGGAAATTACAAAGCAGGTAGAGAGTGGTCCCTGTAAATGCTTTGTCCTTTATGCTCAAGAACAACCTCAGCATTCACTTCCTTTATCTTAACGTTCCAAATATATAAATCTGACAGAAAACAACTAGAGTTGCACTCTTGATAAATTGCCACTGTGACCTTCACCATGCCCTGGAGTGTCAGCTTCATGTGGTATCAGCTAAGGTTTTGTGTCATGATTTGTCATTTGTGCAGCTGCCAGATGCTCCCAAGTCTGTTGACTCTGTTGACTCTGATATTTGATGATAAAAGCACTGTGGGAATTTAATAACAAGTCTTGGTTTGTTTATTGATCTTGATCTTGACATCCATAATCTGAACTATTCTTAATATGCTGCTAATTAGCAGATACTAAGCAAAAGGTGAGGACACCCCAAAGCAATTATTGCAATGGCTAACCCATTTCTAAATGCCATCTAAAAACTTGAATGACAGAGTTAGATTTCCACATATAAGCACAGTGTGCAAGGATTAATTATTATTTTTGTTACGAAACCATAGTAAACCGATATTCACTTTTGTAGATGCCCTTTTAATAATTTCAGTGCACCAGTAACCTAATGCTTGGAGGAAAATACTACCTCAGCAGTACCTCTGTAATTAAGATTTCACCTCCCAGAGTCAGGCTGCCTTCATGGAGTGTGCTGTCATGGTGCTGAACATGGCCTTGTGATACCTGATATTGTTGTTTCAATGCAATAGGCAACTTCACATTCAGCTGGAGCAGTGCAAATGACAATATTATGGCCTGACAATGTTATTCTTTTAGTGGATGGTTTGTACCTCTAACAAGGAAAGTTTTATGAAATTTGTATTGGCTTGATTTACAGAAAGCATATCCATTTAGTGGTTCACTTTGACATAACTTTTCTATTTTTTATTACTGCTTGGTGCATAGGAACAGAATTATTTTAATTTTTTTTTCTTTATTTTTCTTGCTTTTGTGTTTAAAATGCTCCAAAGGATCTCTGTGTACAATGTGGTTTCAAACAGAAAAATATATTAATTTTGAACAGGCATTTTGTTTTAGTAAGTATCCCTTTCAGGATTCTTGTGTCTTTATTGCTATGAATGGCACAGCTTCAAAGGATAAATACTTCATTCTTAGCATTGAAAACAACTTACTGTCAGCAGAAAAGCTTTTTGAACTGGTTGCAGCCTTGATCTGAGAAGTTATTAATTTCTGACATGTCTTAGGCTCTTTCTTTTCAGCTTCCTTTCCAGCCAAAATAAATGGCACCGTCGTGTCCTGAGCGGGGCTGTGGGGCAGGGGAGCCCTGGCAGTGGGTGCAGGTCTGTGCCGAGTCACCTGGGCACCCCTGCCTCTCGTGGGGTCACTGCCTCCTGCCTGGGGTTACCTGCAAATCCTGACATCTGCTCTTAGGGCCTGACTTCTCATTTGTCAGCTTAGGCACTCAGGTCTGGAAATTTTGACTTGGGCTTTTTCAGCAGCAGGAGTGCACACAACACAGGAACAAGAGCCTTTTGTTCTGAACAATCTTTTTCTGAAAGTGAGATCTAGGTAGAAATTTGACCTGTAGAGATGCCACTTATTTTATTAAAATGCTTTTCATGTTGTTGTTTTTTTAAAACCTTCCCATTTTACTCAGCTTAGGCTAGGATGCCAAAATCAATCTCTGATCTATCTGCCTATCACACTCTCCCCTGAGAAGGACGATTTTTGCCAGGAATATTGTGTGGGACAGACAAGAGCTTTAAGCTTGTGGCAGTCATGCAGTCCCAACAGAGATGCTGTAGGAAGAAAGCAATGGATCTGGGTGAGTGACTGCTGTGCTCCTGTGGGGAAGGGACTCTTCCTGATGCTTCTCTGATGCTAAGGCAAAGCCCAGACTCTCTTCTCCACTTGGGTTATCTCACTGCAAGTCCAACAAGGGTGTGCTGAGTCTAGCACAGCCGGCAGTGAAACCATTTCTGCAAAGACTTCAGGAGCAGGCTTGTGCTCTCGAGTTCTCCACTATTGCAAAACCACAGATTCTATCCTAGGGGTGCTGGTTTGTGCTGTGACACTTCCAGCTGAAGCACTAGGAATGCTGTATGTGTGGAGGTAACATTAAGGGGTGTTTGTGTGGTGTCTGTTGGCCAGGGAGAGGAAGGGAAGAAGCAAGCCTGGCATTTGATTTTCCTGCTGATTTCCTCCCTCTTTTCCATTGGCTTCATGCCTCTACAGGAGGGCAAGGAGGAACTGCCCAGCACTGGGTGAGCCCAGCTTGGCTGTGAAGCACCCACAAAAGCTGTATAGATAGTGCTTGGAAATAGGCTACCAAAATAATATTTACATATTGGGAAAGCTTTTAAACATTTTCTTTCTGTCTAGCTCAAATTCCAACTCTTTGAGCAGGTTCCACAAAAGACCATTCTTGAAATCAAGTTCCTACATGAGATTTGACATCAAGAAAATACAGTGACAGTTTGTCCAATTTAATGGACTTGAAATCTGTTTTTCTCTGGGAAATGTCTAATATTATTCCTTATGTTCAAATTACTTGACAGATCACAGAAGCAATGCTTTCTCTAAAGTTATGTTCTCTACTTCTGAGGAAATAGCAAAGACAAAATGTTCACTGTGTTTATCCTTAGAATCCCTACTGGACTCCAAAGACTTCCACAGATGAGGGGATAAGAAAAACAGACGTGGAAATTTAAAGTTCAGGCTCCTCAATAAGAAAAAGCAGGAGTCTTCAGTTCACTAATTTGCAGATTCTTAATCCTTAGCAATATTTTTTTAATATTTCAAAATAACCTTCATCATAATGCAACAGCTTTTCATTTGGAGAGCTTACAAATCTGAAATACAATTTTTTTTTGTTTTACTTGAACTAAAACAGTGATAAAAATAAGTAGGTTAATATTGCTGATTTTAATAGTGAATGCCTAAACAGACCCTTTAAAACAGGTTTTCACAAAGCTGAATTACTTCTATAGGTGAAACATAAGTGAAAAAAATAATTAGCATGAAAGATATTTTTGTACTCCCACTGAACCTCCATTTTCCATAATTTTGGTGCTGGCTGGAACTCTAATACAGAGTATTCCTTTCCTATGAAATGTTTTCAGCAGCTCAGAGGACAAAACACTCAGGTCTCGCCTCAAAAGCTGCATTTCCTGCAAGTTGGTTCTTTTTCTCCTAGCCCAGCTTTTCTTTGAATCTGAAATAATTTTCAGTTTCATTGCCAAGAATTAAATTAACCCTTGTAAAATAGAATTTGAAACATATTTCAGGTTTTCTTTCTTCCTTGAATAAAGACATAGGAGGTTGTGAAGTATCCTTTAGTCATGTATCAGCCAAATTATTTTTCAGTTAACAATTTAATAAATGGCAACTTTCTTTGCATTTTTCATTATTGAGGGAGTGTGAGGTAGTTTATCTGTAGGCGAATACATAGTAGAGACAAAGAGAATTTTCACTTACTGGGTATTCTGTATGTATCATATCTGAGCAGAAACCAGAGGAGAAGGTCAGATAAAACAGCCATGGTCTTTCACAACAAAATATTTAATTGGAAGGGTCTAGGACAGAGTCCTTGGTCATATCCAGACTAAGAGAGTAATAAAAAATATCTTCAGCTAGAAAGCAGATGTTTCAACACAATTCTATGTCATAGAAACGTTTGAAAGAGTTTGTTTTAATTCCTTGTGGAAACAAAAGCAGATCTTGAAGCCTTGAATGCAATCACAAGATGGATTTGTCCTTGGCTGTCTCTGCACTTTGGCCAGATGCCAGGCATTGCTGCTGCCCCAGCCCAGCCTTCCCTGCCCATCCTGTTGGACTGGGCTCATACTGGGAACCAGTGCTCCCCACACCCTGGGGAGGAGAGACAAGTTTGTGCTTCCAGTAGATACTGGGGAGGTGCTCTCCTTTCATCTCTAAAGCTGTTTTCCAGGCTATGGGAGAGCAATGGTAAGGAAAGGAAAGGTATCCACTGAAGAGATGGAGAGATGAGTCCTATGAGAAGCAGGGAAACCAAAGACAGAGTAGATTTAGCAGTGCAAATTAGCAGCTGTGCTATCTGTGAAAGGGTAGGACTATTGTGTACAGTGGAAATAACCTGTAAAACACAGGTGCAAATGGCTGTGTCCCCTCCTGGCTGAGACACGGCCCCAGCCCTAGCATGTTCTCCCTCATGGAGCTCCTTGGATGGAGACCTGACACGTGTGGGCAGCAAAACTGAACATCAGGCTGGTGAAAATAACCTCAGGCAGGCCCTTTGAGTTGTCCAGATAAAGATTCACTCCTGCAAGCAGCTCTGCTGGGCCCCAAACACAGTCACTTCCAAAGGCTTTGATCCACTCCACTTCCAAAGTCTTTGATCTTTTTCTCCTTTCCTATTCCTTTTTCTTTTCTCCTAGTTGTTCTCTTTTAATTTGTCCACCTACTCTAACCCCCTTTTCTTGTTTTTTCTTCCATGTTTTCACATTCTTTCTCCTCCTGTGTTTTCCATATGCTTTCTTTCCTGCTCCATTTTTCCCTACATTCTTCCATCAAGCTATGACAGCTTTTAGCTACAATGAGAAATGACATATTGTGAAGGTGCTCTATTTTCCAACTTCTTCCCATACTGACTCCAAGCTGGGAGCAAAATGTTCCTGGTGTGCTGCCAGCTGAACCTCTCACAGTGCTCCAAAGCTGGCTCCCTCCCATGCATGTACTCCAGGGATGCACTCCCACAGCACGGGCTTTTTGTCGCCTACTTCCTACGTGGCTGGCCCTCTCTTCCTTTCCAGCATGGGACCCAGCAACTGTAAATCCAACTATTTACACAAACTGTCCTCAGAGCCCAGAGGCAGAAATTCTATTTAGCAAAACACACCTCTTTCTGGAGAAAATGGCAAAAACCTTTGTTGTACCAAAATGTATGTGTTATTGTCTTCTATTTATCATGCAAGTTGGATGTGTTTGAGACAGCAGCAGCATTGCTGTGTTCACTCTTCCAGATGGGTTGGGATGAGGTTTCCCTGTATTTGCATTTTCCTTCAACTTGAGGATTATATGGGGATCTATCATCTCCTCATGTGAGCCAGGCAAAGCCAGACTGTCTTCCTTACAACATATTAAGAAAATACTTTGTTCCACTGCAACTTTTGGCCTCTCTTTGGTTAGCAGCTGTTCACATCTTTTGGGATTGTAGGTTTGCTATGTAACATTTATTTGCAAAGAAAAGCAGATGCCATCTATTACCTCAACCATCATAAAAATTACTTAAGCCTTTTAGTGTAATTCTCCAATTAACACATTTGAAATATATATTTTTTCTCTCTTAAGTGCATTCTGAAATTGTAGAACTACTCCTGCTTCCACCATTAGTCTGCAAATAGATAAAAACCCCATAATATTCTTTGTGGGTGGGAAGGTAGGATAGGAACAGGAAACAGAACAGGATGCAAACTCTTTGCTCAGATGAATGCTAATTTATAGCTTTAAATTGTAAGATACTGGCCCAGTTTCTGTTCTTAAAATTAGATTCCCTTTAATATAAAGAGAAGAGAGATAAAATCTTTCATGGTGTTTGTCAGCGCAGGGGAAGGCACAAAGCTTGAGAAGTGTTATATAACATCCCATAAACACTTCTGTATTTATAATACTTTATTAGTGTGTCTTCCTCCTGTTGCTGAGATTGCAGGCCTGGAGAGCTATTCCTTATCCAGTGGGTAAGCAGTGCTTTACCTCTGCTGTACAGTCAGGGCACAGGCTCTCAGTGTCCAGTTCTTGGCTGTGAGCTCAGAAAAGAGAATTCAGTATCCAGAAGAGTCGAGTCCCACCTCTTCACTGAACTTCTTGTCACAAAAGCAGCTTTGTCTTTGGTGTTCAGATACTTTGGGAAGAATTTAACCATTTATCTCTGAGTAAAAGGACATACTAACAGTAAACACCTCACCTCTGGCTTTTTAAAATTGATTTTATTTCTTCAAGTGTGTTGTTTCTAGATATATGGTAAGATAAAAGAACATGCAAGCCAGTGGGAAGGAGCATTAATCTTCTTTTCCAGGCCAGGCTGTGAACAGCCCTGGTGGGTCTGGGCAGGACCTGGAAGAAGATTCCTTTCCCATGAGGAATCTGCCCTAACAAGACCATTTTTTCAGCTCACATGGGACCCTAAAAGCTGAGCTGGCAGGGGTTCCTGGCAGTGCTGCCCACAGATAAATAGTCCCTTACTCCCTGTCACAGCATCAGAGCACGATACATGTCTTCATTGTCCATGTGCCAGTTAGAAGTCCTTGTTTTAGCACAAACCTCACAAAAGTGGAGTGTTCTAGTTCAAAAACTGCACTGCAGACAGTGGTGGCTGAGGCAGAGGAACAATCCCTGATTCATCCCCAGCCACTCACAGCTGGATTTGCAGAAATATCTTGTACAGATGCAGCAAAATCCTCTAGGACTCATGTGTCCAGATCCTTCATGAAGTGATGCCCATGTCCTAGATATTGCTACTCTTTCCTTTGGGATTTTTTCTTTTGGTTCCTAGAGCTGTTGGCACCTGTGGGCCTTACTGGCCTGGCTACATGCCCCGTGCTGCCTGTGGCCACATCTGAATTGTGAGCATGTGGTACTCCCTGTCAGCCCTTTCAATTATTGCTTCACAAGCTTCTGGCTGCCTCCTCACAGCCATGTGCCAGCTCTGACACGGCTACTTGCAGTTCCTAAGGAATTCTGTGCAGTTTTAATTGTCCATTTTCTCTTGGGAAATTCAGACCAGAGAAGACAAATATGTAAAGCAAGAGGATTTTAATTTGCTCACATTTTCCAATGTGCCTGTAATTAATTTGCTCTCAAACAGAGACAACAGTCCATAGGAGTGTGCTCAGGCTTGAAATTCGGTTGCTGGGAAGAGATGGAGGAAGAAGCTGGATCTGGGTCTTACTCTTTTACAGCCTTTAATTCCTCTGTGAAAGGCACAGGAGGTGAAGCAGGTCTCACTGCACCAGCCCCAAGGGATTTGGATTATATCATAGTGGGTGAATGATCATGGGAATCTTGTCTGTCAGGCACAGCCTTCCCAACTTTTGCCATGGGTGACATGAATGTCAGCACTGTGCTGCCCTACCAAGAGGCACAGCTTCAAGCTGGAGCATTGACTTTAAAGCCCTGATCATAAAACATAAAAAACCTTGGGTATCTGGAAGCAATTCCACTTCTGTTCTGTAAACTCCTTGGTCCAAAGACCCTGCAGAAATGTCAGTTATTGTTTGGTATTATTCTTGGGTGGACAAGTGGGCAAAATCCTCTCAAACAGGAAGTTCTTTCTCAGCTGTCCTCAGAGCAACTCTAATCACATTACATTTTCTGTCTCTTCAAAGATCCCAGATGACTCTCAGTTCATGTTTAATGTCTGGATGTGTTTGTTATGTTGATGGTAATTTACCTGCAGAACATAATTATGGGAAATTCCTGGAGCTGGTGATAAAGTGCACAGAACTGGTCACCACAGGAGGTTTTTCCTCAGTTGCAAGTGAACCCTTGAGTCATTCAGAGAAGTGGAGATCTTTCCTGGGGAAGCAGAGCTCTTTTGACAGTGCTTATTTTGTTGCAAAGATTTCTTAAGTTGGTGCAGTAACATTTGGTAAGTGAAGATGCATTTCTAGAGATGTTTCTTCCACACTTCCTTGTTCCCTTTTTGAATTTTCAGTCCCACTCTGAAAGCCAAGGATCATTTTCATGTTTGCCAGGCTTCTGTGGTCATCTATTCCTTCTCTTGTTCTGCCTCCACAAGAACTGAGGGTCGTTTTCATCTGTGTCAGTGTGAAAGTGTTTCAAAATCTCAAGTAACAGTCTTGCTGTGCTGTGCAGGCAAAGTGCAGACAATGTAGCAATATTAAGCCATAATCCAGTTTTGATGAGAGTGGGGAAAAAATAATAGAGGAGCAACTATGAGACTTGGTACAACAAATATTTACCTACTGTGTGCAGTAAATTTATTCATTACAGGCTGGGATTTCACTGCCCACCTGTGGAGATGGAATCTTTGTGTCCAAGTGTTGTGTTGATCATGGCATCACCTGTGTTGCATACACTTAATTTAACACAAACCACAGCACCTCTTGCCTTGTAAATTCTCTCTCTAGAAACTGCTTAACTCAGATTTCAGTGAAATCAAGAGATGAAGTTTCTCAAAAGTAGCATGTTTAAAACAACCAAAAAAAAAACCAAAGGAAAGATCACAAAGAATTATGACTATGCCAGTAAGTAATAGCTTTTTAAGAGTGAATAATTTCCTAGGCAAGTAATATATCTCTGGAAATATTTTTGCTTAAAGATTTAAGTTTAAGCTTTTTTTTTTTTTCTTTTTTTTTTTCTTTTGTCAGTCCTAATGAAAATGCTCCTAATAAGTAAGTGTAACTTAAAAAGTTCATTTTTACAGAATTAGCATGGGCCTCCTGTTATGTTGGAAAGAACATGAATTCAGCTGAAATTAAGTTTTGGACTAAAGGCCACGTTTCTATTTTAGCTGTGCTTTAATTGCTCCCTATTAAATTAGTGTTATATAAACTAAGATTTAGCATAGTTCTCTTTTTTCTCCCATTTTACAGTCAACATAATAAAGATCCAGCCCTTGATGACAGAAAGTAACAAAGTACATACTCTGTCAGAACATGTGGCCAAAGCTGCTATTTCAGCTTAAATGCACTTCTGGAAGGAAGGGGAGCTCTAGAGGAGTGGTGGAACTTCTGATTCAGTCTCTCCAGTCAATGCAGTGTGAAATCTCTGTGAAGTCCTCCAATACCACAAATACAAAAATATAGGAAGCTACTGGTATTTTTTAGGTACAAAAGCATGCTGGCTTGCAATAGACTGAGATTCTCATGCTTCATGAATAAACCTTCTGCTGCAGATATTGTTTAATCTGCTAAACACCAGCATTAGAACTGCAGGCATAAAATGAATTCTTAACAAAACAAAACTGTTATATTTGCACCACTGGTAATTATTTTTCTTAATATATTCTAGGCATGTGTGTTCCAAAGGGTATGCTAAAGCAAGGAAAGAGATTGAGGAGATGGATGATAAATTCTGGGAACCAAATAAGCATCTAAGACTTATTAAAATGGGTTAAGCTCAGGGGAACAGTAACTTAAGCACTAGATTTTAATAGAATTTGGAAGGGATGAAAGAATATTTCACACCTTATGAGCAGCAGCCACAGAACCTATCAAGCATACAAACAACAAAACAGATATTTCTATTGAAAATCAAGTTAAAAAAAGAACAGGAAGAATGTTTCCTGTTGTATGTATTTATGTGAAACACCCAGTGACCACTTAGGGAATAATGTGAAGAAAAGTTTTATTGGCAGATAGTGCAGTTTCCCATGGGACTGTGAGGTGTGACAGGGGTTGTTAATGCCACTGCTGCTGCAAGGCTGGGATATGTTTGCAGAAGTCTGTTAAAGATGCACAGTTCTTGTCAGGCTTCTTTGGATAATAAAACTTGTGTCATTAAAAGAGGGGCTGTAAGAAAGTACTGAGGAATTACAGTTGAGCTGAAGAGGCTATGCCTAAGGTGAAAATAGACAATAGACAAGTATCTCATAGCTAGAAGTAGAGTGAAACTGAGAAACAAGTTATTAACAGCAACAAGTGGAGCTAAAGCATGGCTGTCTCTGTTGGATGCTTGCTGTAACCCATCTGGGCTCTTCTCAGGAACAGTCCGTGATCACACAGACCATATGTGCAGCACAATCCCAGCTCAGCTGGTTTGAACCACTCATTTCCTTACAGTCACTGGGGTTAGTTGGAGCCAAAGTGATATTAATTTTAATTAGGGTGAATGAAGAAAAATAATATTTCCATTTCTTCCACTAAATTCCCCAAATTTCCTTTTTAGCTCCATATGGGAAACCTTACATTAATTTGCCAGTGAATTTCTGTTCGTAGGAAGAGAAAGCTGGCAAAAGTGTCCACACCTCAAAGGTAGATGTGATTATTCAGAAAGCAGCTTGTAGATGTGGTGTCTTCTAAACTGGAGAAAAACCACATGCCCAGGGGAGCACTTCCACAATGCAAATTCAGAAAAGCAAACTTTTAAAGCGATGTCAGGAATTCTGCGCTATTCATCATCTGAAGTGTTTTTATTGAAACCATCTGGTGGGTGATCCATAATAATAATAATGAAACACCACTAAATCCAGGTGTCTTCAGATCATTGCAAACAGATAGCAGGGTTGAATTCCAGCAATGCCTTCCAGGTTTTGAAGTATCCATGAAGAAGTGACCTCTTTGAATTAAATCCTTATCTGGATCAAAAAGCAATACTGGGGCTGCAGCACATCCTGGGCTATAGAGATCTGTTCTGCAATGTAGTCTGCAGTTCTTAGGCCTCACTAGCATGTGACAGGAATGTTTCCTGCCTTTTTCCTGCCCTGCACATCCACTTTTTCCACCGAGAAATCAGGGTACAAAGGGAAGGAGAGGAGGGTGCCAGGGCTTGCCCTGCCAGGAGCTGGAAACAGCTGTGGTAAATCCCTGGAGCTGAGCTCAAGCCCCAGACTTGGAACAGGCACCTCTTCCTGCCCCTGCTCCTCCTGATACCAGAAGTAGAATCACATCGCAGCAGTGCATTTGGTTATGCTGCACCTTGTTATCTCTACACTGAATCCTGCAGATAACATGTTTTTATTCAAGCTTATCTCCCAGAAAGGGAGCCTGTCTGGAGCTGAAGAGAGATGGAGAAGCCATCATTTCCCATTTCTTCATATTAAAGTGTTTCTGAATAGAGATTTGAAGATTTGGGAATGTAGTAAGTTTGAAGGTATTCATTTCCATCTCCTGTCTAAAAGGCTGTGAGGAATGATTTTTCTTTGACAAGGAGATAATGAAACCTGAGTAAAAGCATTTAAATTAAGTACTATGAGAACACACAAAGCCTTTCTACATTGGCTATATGGGGAATTTAGGAAGACTGTGAAAACACCTGAAATGAAAGCAGCAGGATATACACAAAGTAGGTCAGGTTCTTCCCTCTGCTGCAGATTTAAGAGCCTTCTCTTCTTTGATAAAACCTACCTGCCTAATTAGCCCTGCCTCGTCACATAGCACCCACTCTTGCATTAGGCAGTGCCTTGACAAAATTGGTTTAAAGAAAAAAGCATGTGTTTGTCAGCATTTTTCAGCTACAACTGCAGTGTGTCAGATGCCAAGGTGGGAGATGCTGTTTTGAGAATTAACATTTTGACAATTATTTGATAATTTTGATAATTAACATTTGTTTGAAGCACACTTGCACCCGAGTGATTCCTTTCACTATTGGGTTTGTGTACTGACAGGAAGAGGCTTATTGTTACTATTAAAAAATAGGAAAAAAAGATGATGAATCTTTTACTTTTTTCTATACAATATCTCAAAAATAATTTACAGTATAATTAATATATGTATAGAAAATTGGAACTAGCAAGAGAGGCTTGTTATCCTGCTGACTGGTTTAGAAGCAGGACCTGGTTTTTCTTTAGGAGCTCTTCCTAAGGGAAGTCTCTTGGGTCAGAAACTCTCTCAGATCTGAGAACAAAGCATCTGATATAGAAAGGCCTTGATCCCACCAGGGGTTATGGAAAACTCTCAGGGAATAATCAAGTCTTGCCGAGCACAGCACAGAGGAGCAGCACAGTTGCTTTGGGTTTCTGTGGTTTATCCCTGCTAAGGCATTCCCCTCATCTCATACCCTTTTTTCCAGGTGATGGAGTGCCCCTGCAGTCAGTCTGCCAGCTGATTGATCACTGTTACAACTGGACAGTGATGCTCCAAGCTGCTGGAACTGAGCAACTGGGCTTTGCTTGCTGCAGGTGCTCCCCACAGCTGTGGTCCGGGCAGTGCTGCCTGGAGTTACACAGCTCCTTCTCACTTATTCCACCTCTCCTCAGGTTTTTGGCAAATTTGCCTCATCCTTCTAGCTTTTAGACAGTGCTGATAATAGATCATTGCAGGAACAGGATTCATTTATCCAAAGCTCTTTAAAGACTGGGAAGGATCGACTTCAAAGGCAGGAAAATGGGACGCAGTGCAGGTGAACAGGGGAGAAGGGAACAAGGGAGATTAAATGAGCCCTTCTGTATGCAGGCAAAGAAACTGATTTCTGTCTGCCTTTTCTAATGTTGTGCTGTAATAGCAAGGACAAATATAAAATGGGACAGATTTCAGTTGAATGGAAAGTTTAGGGCTGAGCTAGCAGAAAGGCCAGATCCACAGGCAGGGGGGAGGTGGGTGGGGATGCATGGCTGAAATGTGTAACTCCTCCTGTGGCTGAGGTGTGGGTCTTCAGTACAAGTTCATGTGCTGAAAAAAACACATTATTTGCTGTGAACCTGCCTCCTGCTACCCTCATCTGAGGTTCCCTTCCTCTTGTGCTGGGAGCAGCTATCCCAGCATTTTTCATTTTACCAACTATTTTATCTTCCCTCAGACACCTTTCTCCCAGCTGGCAGGTCCAGTCTATGGAACTGCTCCACAGATGGAAACCGTTCCCTGTGTTTGATCTTCTTTCTCTGAATCTTTTCCAAGTCTGTCTTGGGGGAAGGTGGGTGGAGGTATGGGATGGACAGATGGAAGAAAGATGACTGACCAAAGCTGGAGCATCCAAAATGTGGGTGTGAGAGGCTACACTGTGGAATCAGTTTCTGCTTTGTTCTTTACCCCTTCTCTAATAATTTTCAATTACCATTCTGTTGTCCTAAGCATTATGCAGATATTTTTATCTATCTCTAATAATTGCAAAATCCTACTCCCAAGCTTATTTTTTTGCCTTGAGCCTGTCATTTCATATAAAAATTTGTGAATCATTGCTGCACTTTTATTTACTGATTTTTATCTGCTGTCTACCTGCCTTAGCACTCAGCCTGATAACATCTTCTGCTGTGCCATGAGGAGAATCCTGCAACCACCTCCTCCTTTCCTTTGTTTCTGCTGTGTTTAGGGACACACAGCCCCTTTCCTGGGATAAAGCTTCAGGTGACCATTTATATCCCTCCTTCTCCATCACTCTGTGTTTCCCTGCCTGGTATTTCCTGGCCAAATACCGATGCTCTGTAGCTTTATCTTGACTGGGAAGTTGTCACTAATAATTGCAGGCAAAATCAAATATTCCAGAACTTTCCCTGCATAAATTAACAGGGGTAAAAAGTGAGAGGACCTTTATAGGCCTATTGCACTGTCAGCTCTCAGGGCCACAGCTTCCTTCAGGGCTGAACCTTGCTACAAACCAGTGAAATTACTCTGCTGTGATTTTATGTTAATTACTGCAGGTCACTTCTCACTTACAATGTTTTAATCCTTTTCTGATTCCTGTTTCTGCTGAAACAGCTGCTGCTTGTTGTTTCCATAGTCTCCCAAACTGAACTTGCAAAAGGATATTATGTAGTTGTGTCAGTAACTGGAGCCATAAAATAAAAATAATTAAATGCTTTCTTTTTTTAAAAAATGAAGAGTAAAAGTTATCATTCACCACCCACCACCATTGTATTAGAATCACTGACGTTTATGACAGAGAGCATTATCTGTGTGTACAAGGCATCTCCTACTGAGTTGTCTACACTGACAGGATAAACTTCCTAATTAGGTTATTCCATTCCATCTCTTTTTATGGCTACCCAGTCTGTAGCATTTTTATGAATAGTTTATGCTATGGTGTACTTATTAATATGCTTCCACAACCCAAATGGCATAATTATCTCAAAGGTTCAATTAAAAAGCAATCTAGTAGGAGGTAGGATTCCCAATTACTGAGTGTGGGAAAGACTCCTATTCTGTTCTCATTGTCTTTCATCTCAGACATAATTGAATTGGTCTTTCTCCCAAATAAAATGCAGCTTTTCATCCCTGTGGAAGAAGGAGAGAGGTCATGGAGACCTGTGGAGACCATATATAATGATGCCTATTTTTACCTCCACTTTTATTTAAAGATACAATTAAATTTGTTGTACACTCAAATTGCAGCCACTATGTGCATTCTCTTATAAACAAGACAGAAAAATAAATTATTTTCATTGCTGTTTATTGCAATTGAAAAACAGTTTTTCTATTTCGGGTTCATTAGCCAGGCCTTTACAAGTGCATTAGAAGTAAAAGAAAATCAATTTACATTTTAATTCTTGGAATGTTTCACTTTGGAAACTTGTAAATAGGTACCACCACTGTTTTAGAAAATGTCAGAACATTCTGACAGATATAAATCTGTAATTTAATATTTGTAACTTAAAACTCCAGATATAATTTCCAGGGACAATAATTGAGAATAGTGCCAGGGCTTTATTAGTAATCTCCTTTTCTTCCAGGGAATTATTCAGAATAGGTATTGTAAAATCAAGCTTTTGAAACTGGAATATTTTCTATTAATGCTGATACATTAGTGGCAGTAAATGAATTGTTTTGCCCCACTCAATTTTTTTTCTAGGGAGACACAAAGACAAGTTTTATGTTTTAGCCTTTTCAATTTGACATATTAGGTGCCACTAACTGAGGGTACACACCTACATTAGTCTCATCCTTCATTATCCCACATTGCTCCTTTTGCAGTGAATTTGCAGGATTTCTGACAAAAATGCCCATCTTAAGGAAGCTTATTTTGAAAATAATAAACCCACCCATGCATCTATCCACAGTGGTTTTCAAAAACATTTTAATGAAATATTAGTCTATCTCCATATGATTGCTATTTTCATGACAGAAAGTCTTGGATCACCCAGCTTTTCTCTCTATTAATTGTTGGTTTGAATGTGTATAGGGCATCTTTCCAAATTGTATAAACTTTTTCCTTAAAATATCTGAAAATAGGCATAATTTAAGATCACCTTATTAAAATATTCCCAAGATTAGATCATTGGCTAAATAAACAAAATTTAATTTCTTTGACTCTTGATATAAAGAATTTATTACAGACAGATTTCAGACTGGGGCATAGTTCAATGATAAGAGGGATGGACTTCAAACCTTTTTGCTATTTTGAGACTGTACACAGTGTCAATAAAGATTCATTTCATAGCAACAGCGCTTCAAATATTTATTTACTTATTGTTTCCTTGCTGTTAATAATGGAATTCACGAGAGCCTGTTTGCATTTCCCTCGTGTTAAACAAAGCACGTTCTTTTGTAGATTTAAATGGGCCACTTTCTCTGTTGGGAGACACCAGAGATTCCAGCTATTTTTATAAGTCAGGGTGAAGTTTCAGATTATTTCAGAAGCTTGTTGCTTTGTGTCTCATGTCCAAAAAACGAGGAGTTGGGTTTGCACACCGAGGGCTGTGTTCTTCCTGGCATTTGCGATCGAGTTCCTAAATACAGATTTTCATCTTTTAGGTGTCAAACCAGAAGCGGGCTCATTTAGAGCGCTGTAAAGCTTTGCAGCACCACCGAGCTGAGCAGCGAAACCCTGGCACCACCGAACCCCCGAACAAAGCTAGAGCTGCCCGCCGCTGAGAGGACACTGCGGTCAGTGGAAATGAAATTATTTCTGAGTGTAAAAGCACACATCCCTCTCCGTGCCGCAGGGCGAACGGGAGGGAGCACCCACGAGCGCAACCCCCGCACCACCGCAGCGTGAGGCTCTGGCACCACCTGCGGGTGACGCGGCTGTCACACCGCGTGTCCCCGCTCCTCTCCTGTCCGGGCTCGCCGCGTGTGGGTGCCCCTGGCGAGCGCAGGGCTGGCAGTGCGAGTCCCTCGCCCCGCGGGCCGGGCGCTGCCGGCACTCCGCCGTTCCTGGGCAGGCCAGCGGCGCCTGAGGGGAGCGGCCGTGGCCCCGCCTCATCCCCGCGCATGCGCGGAGCGGCCGCGGCAAGATGGCGGAGCTGGAGGAGTGAGTGCGGCATGGAGGGAGGGATGGAGGGAATGCGGGATCCGCCGCCATCCGCGGGCTGGGGCGGCCCGGGGGGGTCGGGATGCGGGAGATGGCCGGGATGTGACCGGGATGTGACAGGGTTGTCCCGCCCGCAGGCCGAGGCGGCGGATCCCGCTGGTGCCGGAGAACTTGCTGAAGAAGAGGAAGGCGTACCTGGCCATCAAGGCCACCCAGGCCAAGCAGGCGCTGCTCAACAAGCGCAAGGTACGGCGGGTCCCGGCATAGCCTGGTCCTGCAGCCCCAGCTCGTTTTCCGGAGGAGGGAATCGCAATTCCTTGAAATTCCTGGGAAAATGATCCGAGTGCTCGGGCCCCGCAGTGAGGGGGTGCCCGAGCGGTGGGTGGGCAGGGATCATCTTTGGGATTCTGAGGGGGGCTTGAATTCCCCAACATCTCCGTGTGTCTCTGAGCCTTGTAAAGAGAACAGAATTTTACGAGTTATTACACCGAAACAGAAACATATGGAAGACTGTGAATTGTTCCTGTTGGATCAGTGGTGGTCAAGTGTTGGCAGCCACATGTGGGAAACTGCAGCGCTGCTGAGTTGTCTCTGCTGCCTTGGGATTTCACTGTCTAAAACTACCTTTGTGTTGTAACCCTGCATGGAAACCGTGCTTTTCTGAGGGTGCATTTACAGTTATTTATCTGTTAGAGCAGGACAGGTCATGGCGGGGTCTTTTTCTGCATGTGGGGTGGCACGTGTGCTACTGCAGACACACCCTGGGCACACTGTGCCATTTCCAGAGTGGCAGAGAACAGCAAACGTGTCTAATTCTGAATCTGAGACCTGTTCTGCTGTACCCCAGCTAATACAGTAGGTGTCTGTCTTAAAGCTTTCACAGTGAATTTTGTGGGATTATGTGCAAAACTCCTTCCATTTTCGTTTGATACTGTGTTTATGTTTTTAAAAGCATCAGTGCCTTGCTGTATTTCCAGGGTGGAAGCATAAGCAATAAGGTTAAATAGCCACTCTTTAAGAGTCTTATTAGAAAAAGGACCTTAGTGGTGAGACTTTGGTTAGGTCTGCCTGCTTTGAAAATTCAAACCAATTTCATGGGTGATTTGGGAGGTGAAATAGAACAGAAGACACACAAACGTTAGATTCTTTAATGTAGATGGCCTGCTAATTTAACCAGTAGAGTATCTTAAATATAATTGTGTAATGCTGTGCATTTTCAAGTCCTATTCATATTAGAAAACACTATGACTTGATGGATGTATAAGCTAAAGAGAGGCATTTA
Source organism: Dicaeum eximium (assembly GCA_013396995.1). Lineage (NCBI taxonomy): Eukaryota > Metazoa > Chordata > Aves > Passeriformes > Dicaeidae > Dicaeum > Dicaeum eximium. Next base: position 71,456 of record VWZP01002274.1, on the reverse strand, counting down.
AACATCTGTTTAATTCTAAAAGGGAACTTTACATTTTCTAGTAATAATGAAAAGACTTTAATAAGGTGAGCCAGGTGTTCCCTGTTTAAATTAGCAATACTTAATAGTTACTTGAGTGTTTGAAATTTTTTTTTTGCATGCGTGCCAGTATAGAAACTGACTTTGAATGTAGTTGCATTCTGTTGGAAGGTAATTTTGAGTATTGCTGTAGCATCCATTTTGCCCACGTGTTGTTTCTGGCTTTCCCAGCCATTGCTGAGCTGTGTATGTAGCTATGCCTAGAAGTATCCCAGGTCTTTTCCCTAATTTATATTTTTCCTGGGGAAAAACTCTCTGTTCACTGTTCATAAGTAACAGTTGTGTATAAATTCATGTGTTGTCCCTCAGTTCTGTCACCCTTGGGCTTAGATAATCAAATGTATTTTCTTACCGCTTTGAAAGCTGAAAGAACATTGTTCACTACTTCTGCATTTTATTTGGCCTTTCAGATATAAACCTGTGAGACTGTTGGGATGGATGACACTTGGTTTTCCTTTTGTCTGTAGCAGCAGAAGGGGAGACAGATCCAGTTCAGGCGCCTGGAGACCTTTGTTCGGGATTCGTGGCGCAAACGCCGGGATGACACCCGGCTGCGGCGCATGGAGCAGAGGCCTGGCCAGGCAGCGGCACCTCAGGAGAGCAAACTGGCCTTCGTCGTGAGGATTGTGGAGTAAGGACCTTGCCCTGCTCCTTCCCTTACTGCTGCTACCCTTGGTTGTGTCATTTCTACACCAAGGCAGTGGGATCAACCCAGACATGTCTCCTTGCGGGTTGTCTGAGGCTTTTTGTTGCTGTATTAGAGAAATGTCGTTATTAATACATTTTTTTTTCCTCAGTATTAAGGGAGTGACTAAGAGAGTGAAAAGAGTGATTGAGTTGCTGCGGCTGAAGAAGAATTACACTGGGATATTTGTGAAGCTGAGCCCGCTGTCGCTGAAGATGCTGCGGATCGTGGAGCCTTACGTGGCGTGGGGGTACGTATGCCTCCTTTGACTTGGGGGGTCACTGGATTCTCCAGCTGCTATCACAGATCCATTACTGCTCTAGTAATGGTCAAAACTTAATCAGCTTTATATCTAAAACTTGTTCCTGTTCTCATTGTTCTTGACACAACTTGGTTACTTTCCCACCTCTGCACAAGGAAGTGGGATGGGCTTTCCTCTGCATCGTGTCTCTCTGTTACAGAATCTGATTTTTGTTTCTGCACAGACAGCCTAACCTGAAATCTGTACGAGAGCTCATCCTGAAACGGGGCCAAGCCAAGATCAAGAAAAAGAGGGTGCCTCTGACAGACAACATGCTGATAGAAGAACATTTAGGTAAGGAACAGGGTGAGAAAAGTGAGGAAGGAGTTAGGTACTGAGAGTTTACAATCTGACCTGAAAGAGTGGGGGGAGACAAAATCTTGCCAAACTGGAGGACTGGCAGTTCTGAAGCAGTGTGAGGAAAGATGATACGGTTGGGCATCTCTTCTTTTTCTTTTTCATGCAGGAGGCTGTGGTATCATTTGCCTGGAAGACCTTATTCATGAAATCTACTCAACTGGGAAGTACTTCAAAAGAGTGACCAGCTTCCTGTGGCCGTTCCATCTGTCAGTGGCTCGCCACGCGTCACGGAACAGAGTGGGTTTCCTCAAGGAGATGGGCAGGCCTGGCTACAGAGGTGATGCAATCAACCAGCTCATCCGGCAGCTCAACTAGTCAGGTGAGCAGTGCCTGCTGCCTTAATTCTGAGGTTTACCCTTCATTCCTTTTCCTAAGGAAACCAGACTGCCATTGAAGATGAAGGGGGTGCTCCTTGGTTTTGACTGTCATTCTACAAAAGTGACCTCAGAGTAGGGGAAACTAATCAAGACTGTGGGTCCCATTTGGAATCAGCACATGCTTTTGGACACCTCCATGAGGGCTTGGTTCCTGGGAGATAATATGACTTTCTTGTTTCTTTCCTATTTTGCAGGATTGTTGTGAAAACTTCAGGATCTATGACCTGTTCCTTTTCACATGTACCTTTCATGGACATTATCTACATGCAACGATCTATATGCAACTTTTGACTGTGGGTGCCTCTATGAAAGAAATCTAGAGATGACAATGGAGATGGACTTTGGGCTGGCCCTTCTTAAAGAAGATGATAAATTCTCTTTGGTACAAGAATGAGCTTCTTGGAGCAATTTGACTTCTGCATCTCTCTAAAATAAGTGGTTTTTATGCTCACTACTGCAGTCTTCACTCTTTGAAGTGCACCTGCTTCTAGGGGTGAAGGGGTAGTGCAGTCACAATTGTGCTGACAGGAAAAAGAAAACACCAAGCTATTCTCCTGCAGCGCAAGCCCTAGCAGTGAATAATGTCACTTTTTAAGTACCTAGATTGTATTTATTTTTAAAAATCACGGGTTATGTGCTCCTAATTTAAAGAAGACTGCCTTTTTTTTTTTTTATTTTTTACTTCTGCTAGATTGGGACTGCTGGGGAGAATTATTTCCTGGAAATAGGAAAGCCCAAAATGGTTGTAATACAGTCTACCCTTACATTTACAGAGGTAAATGTAATAGATGTTTTTAAAATAAACTTCTGAAATTATATTATTAAAACAGGAAGTTCTACCTCACTGTAAAAGAGTGGAAAAAACAGTTAAACACTCTGGCTGGAATGAATACAGTGAAGGAGGTTAACAAAGCCATGGAAGAGTCTGAAAGTGCCAGAGTTTTAAATCTCTAATTTCTCCACTACAGAAATGGGTAAGAACACATGAAGAGTCCAGTGCTGTTTAACAAATATGGAAGGCACTGTCATTAGTTCACTGTGACTATTTAAATTGTTATTTGAAGACTTACATGAGGCCAGACTGTTAATCCATGAATGGATTTCATATGGACTCCACAGCACTGGGAGACTCAGGAAGGAAACAGTTACAAGTAACAACACAAGGAGGATGCCTTTTGGGTGTTATTTGTGTGACAGTTACAAACTAGGATGTAGCATTCATAAAACCATCTGAAATACAAAGGACTGCAGATGCTGAATTAGAGAATACTATAAAACTCAAAGCTTTATTCTGTAAAACAAGACTACAAACATAGAAAATGCTGGACAGACACTAGAGACGTACACAGAACAACTCTGTCCCCAGAACTAGAGCCCAGTGGTCATTAAAAATATAAGGCTTCGTGTGTTTGAAGTTTCCTGATAAACAGCTGCTTCCATTGTGGAGCAGTACAAGAAGTGGTTGATTCATTTCAGGGTTATTTCTGCTAATAAAACAGCCAAAGCTTCTAACATGAAAACTGGCACACTAGGAAGGATACTTCAGTTGCTACAGAGAATTTAAGACTGCTAAAAGAATGCAGTTTTAAAGTAATTTTAAAATACAAAATTACAGGATCCGAACACAATTCTAGTAGCTAATCCTAGATTTAGGCAGTTTCTCTAGCAGAGGCAGTGGTTTTACACACCATTAGTTTAGCTCATACAGTAAAGTAAGAATTGAACTATGACCATGAATACCTTTTCTACATCTCTTTGAAAATGATGCCAGCTTAGTCTAATGTCACATTACCACAGACAGGCACGTTGTCTTGGTGTCATACTTCATCAAGAGGACAGTAACGATGTGCTCGTGGCTTAGCTGCATGATAAACAGAAACTATACAAGGTAACAGGATATTTACACACAGAAAACTTGCCCTGCATCTTAGGGAACAGAATCCTTCTTGTAAGCCACTGAGGTGTTGACTTTGTGGATTGTGGTAGTGAAGGAACGCAGCCGAACCTCTTCTGAATTGGCTATGAACTGTGGTCCTGACTCTTCCCACTTCTCTGGCACTGCCAAATCTTTATCTGTGTATATCAGCAAGTCAAAGGCACCTGAGAGCAAGGGACAACAAATTCACCATAAGGAGATGGCAGGTCTGATGTGCATCTTCTAGAACTTGAGACAAGGACCAAGGTTTTCAGAACTTACACTGATACTACTTATGTGAAAAAAAAAAAAAAAGTTAAAATATATTCATGTGAGGCTATTTTAGTATTCTCAAGTAAGTGTCATAAGTTTTTTTTTTAAACATGTTACAATGCTGCAGAGCTGAGCTCTGTATAACACTTCATAGGAACAAATTATTCATGAAAACTTGCATTCCTTAGGGCATACATACTAATTTCCTCAAGTCTGTTAAGGCACCCCAAGTTCTGTCCTGATCTCAGTCTAAAAAAATGATGTCTCACAAATCTGATAGTACATGATGCGTAGTATTCAAAAAGCCTCAGCAAACGAGAAAATATTCCCCAAAGTTGAAAAGTTATTGAGGTTTTTCAAAATGTTTGATTTCTTTGGTGCAGTTCGGAATACTCACAGGCAGATTCCAAGAGTGGCAGGAAGGTTACTGTGGCAGTTATTTGTCTGATGACAGAGCGAATTTCATCCTGAATTGCCTTCTGAGATTTCTCCCGTGGTCCACTGGAAAAATAAGAAAACTCTGGTAAGAGAAAAAACTTCTACTGTGCTGACAGTTTCGTCTAAATATAGTTCTCTTTGTTATGCTCTGGTTTGCTACAGTATTTTCAGAGTAGTAGTGACACACTTAATTTCTTAGAAAAGTGATAGCTGCTCTCCCTTTATTGTTGTTTGTTGGTGTTTGTGTGTTCAATCATCTAATGACTGTTTTGCAGACAAACAGAGGGCAGGGCACTGAGAAAGGATTGAAGGAACACGTCCATGGCATTGATCCTGTGCCTGCACCGGTACTCGGGATAGGGAAGCACGGGAGTGGAGGGACCGCTGTACTCACTTGTCATCCTTCGCAGTTTTGTCACACTCGATGTCAAACTGCCACCGCTCCAGGACCTCGCTGCTCTCGATGCTGGAGATGACCACCACCAGGCGCTGCACGATGCACTTGTACAGCCACTCTGCAAGAAGGCAGGGCAGTCGCTTAGAGCGCGAGTAGCACGGCGGGGACAGCGCAGGGAGGGCCCCGCCGGGCCGCACCTTTCATCTGCTCCGTCACGTTGTTGAGGTAGTTGGCCAGCTCGGGGTCCGTGGTGACCAGCAGGGTGAGCCCGTACTTCTGCACGCGGGTGAAGGTCTCGGGGGGGTAGATGCCCCGCTGGTACAGGATGCTGTTGATTCCATAGGCTGCACGATTTAGACGGAGAGNGCTCTCGGCCGAGCTGCTGCTGCGCCGCCATGGCCGCCGCTTCCCCGCCGCCCGGTTCGAATCCGGCCCCGCCCCCGCCCGGCCCCGCCCCTTCCCGCGCGCGCGGCCGCGCTGAGGGGGGCTCGCGCCGCCTCAGGCCACCCCAGCGGCTTTCCCTCGGGAGTCGCGGTTCCTATGCCCCTTACCCACGGAGAACGGGCTGCAGGCTGCGGGGTCCCGTGCCTGTCTGCGGGGAAAGGAAAGGGGTTTTTCCCCCATGTTTAACTCTCCGGTCCCTCCCGGCGCTGTTGCGTCTGTGGGCCGGGCTGAGGGCAGCGCGGAGCGGGGGTGGAGCGAGTGAGGAGCTCTGCCGTGGGAGTGCTGTGGGAAGTTGCGTTTCAGCTTTTGCCCAGGTGTATTCGACCTTATGGACCTAAAATGGTACTTTCCAGGTATGAGTTGAACAAATACTTCGTTTATAATTTATTGGTGGCTTTCGTGGTGTAAGTCATGCAGTAGCTGTTTCAAATCAGAAATACTATTCTGCAAGCACTGTGAAGAGGCAGGTGGGGTGAACGTGGGAAAGCAGGATAAACAATTTTTCCTTCAATCCATAATAACTCCAAAATAAAAAAAGGGGGGGTGGTTAATAGGCATTTGAGTTGTTGGGCTGCCTTGGTGAAGGGAATTTGTTACTTGGTCGAACAACTTCAATCCTGTTACTACAGGGAGACCAAGGAAGATGTTGGAACCAGCAGTGGCACCTGGAGGAAGCTCTGGCAGAAGTTAACAGGTAAGAGAGACAGCAAAACAAGTAAATGTTGAAGTATATTAATAATATGAAGATGTGAAGTTACAGTCTGGTGGGATAGTAACAAGGTGGCCTGCTAATTAGCTGATAAAATCAGTTATAGGCAAGAAAATGAAAAGTAATGGATTTGCTGGGCACAGAAGAGTTGCAAAAGAAATTATTGCCTGAATGTGATTTTTCCAAAGCATTATCTTATATCATCATCTAAGGTATACCTGTGTTAAATACCCATATTGCCCTTGAAAGAAACAAATTGAACAGTCTTAAAATGAAGTTGTATTCAAAACAGAATACTTATACTGAGGATAAAAACCATGTGGTCATTACACAGTACAGTGTGCCAGCTGCTAAGAGAGTGAATTGATGGTATGATTGTTTATTTTATTGTAATAAAACACTTTTTCCCAAAAGCTTAGGCTTTCTTTTGGTTCCAGTTTTCATCAAAGAGGAAGCATGGTTTTCCTCAGGGTTTAGGCTGCTGTGATTAAAACAAATGGTATAGTCCTGAAGTCATGTGCTGAAGTTCTGAAAGGGTCTGAATAATGTCATTTAACCAGAGGAAGTTTATTCTGGATCTTGTTCACTAGTTATTGTGTTATACATAAGTCTTCTGATTAAAATATTTTCTGAGTAAGAGTGGTTTATTTCCAAGGCTGTGATGATGGAAGCATTTTTCATCCAAAGCCTAGCTTCTAGAAGTTGGTTTGCTGTGAATATCAGCTGTTTCGCTTAAAACCTTATGTACTATGATGCTCTTATTTATCTATCCCAAAATGGTCTCAGTCCTCTGGGTTTTTTTCTACATTTTGCTTTTGGAGAGCTGCTCATTTTTTGTGATAAATAGAAGAACTTGAAAGCCTGAGACCAGGAAAGAATAGTAGAGCTTTTGATTAATATTTAACATATTTCTCCTCTAGCTGTCTTGCTGTTAAACTCAGTCAGAAGAAAGGACTGCAGGTGTTTCTTGGTTTACCAGGTTAATGTCACTCTGTTTGTTTGCATGGTTTGCACACACACAGGTGCATATCAGTGACAGACTGAATTGCTTCTTCGTTGCTTCTGACAAGATTCACCTGGCAGGCCCTGAGAGTGCTTGGTGACCTCTGTTAGACCACTCAGCTGCCAGCACCTGGCATTTCAGAGTTTTGGGTCACTTTTCTCTCCCTCGTTCTGTGCTGTGATTAGCACCAGTTCCTGCCCTGATGTGCTCCCTTCTCCCCCACAACAAATCCCCACCACTTTCGCATTTTGTCTGTGCTGTACCAAAGCTGCAGTTGCCATCTGGCCATGGCCCAGCACTGGACCATGGGCAATCCAAATCACTGGTATGCCTTCTTTTTTTTTTTAAGGCAAGCCAGGTCACATTCCCACAGTCATTCAGCACACTAGGAGACATAATCCACTTGTAGAGTTCGTTCCCATTATTTGTTTATTTTTTAACCTTCAGGAGGATGTGGACAGGTCTCTTCTTTCGAGCATAGCAAAATAGCCTGTGAAATGAAAGTTTCAACAGTCTTTGTAGCACTGAAGTTTGCAGGATAAGTACAGGTGTCTCCTGTCAGCTGTCAAAATAAAATTTCTTTTCAAGTTGGCTAATCCTATTTTTAAAACATAAAACATGGAATATTATTACAAATAGGAATGCTGTGCCCTTCACCAAAGGCAATAAGAGTAGTGCAACAATGAAAGATTGTCTTGAACTTTAAGTATTCATGAAAGGAAATGGATATTAAAATGAGTCAGTATGGGCCAATAATCTGCACTATAACTTTTAATATGATGAGTAGGCTTCCCAAAGGGACTTCCTTTGATTTTGAATGCCATGTGGAAATTTTTGCAGTTAATTTTCTGAATTTATTTTGAAATTAGAATAAGTCTGGTGAGTACTTACTTCTTTTATAAAATGAAAGAGCTTTGATGTTTCTTTACTTAAGCCAATATTAGAACTCCATTTAGCTTGAAAGTAGCTATGTCCAGGTAGTGGCTGCCTTGTACAGTGACATAAATTCTTGTACATTTTGAGAGTTTTGAAAGTATCTTCTGTAGAACATAAAGTGGTATCTTTTTCTTGTTTGGTTTTTGGGGAAGGTCTTCCTTCGAAGACCTGACGTTTTTCTAAAGGAAAAAGAGTTAATATTTGTGACGGTTTTACCTCTGAACTACCAGGAGATGGCAGCAGGCACACGCGTTATCTGCACCCCTTCCGTTTTGGCTGGAAGTACAGCGAGTTGGTTTCACTGCTAGGGACTTCACTAGTTTTACATCTTTTTCTAGTTTTGAAATAATTGTTCCGGAATGAAGGGGATACTTAATGCCCAGTTTTCGTGTTTACTTCTGGTTGCTCTTGCATTAAAGAGAATTTAACAGAGGAATTATTTTCTTTACACATTTCATGTAAGCATAGGAATCCTGTTTCAGAATTAGGAAGAACAGGACTTTATTGAGCTTTTTTGTGCCTTGAGAACTTCTTATTGCTGGATGATGTCATGTTATACTGGTAACAGGTATGTGAAATCCACTGAATCCTGCTCTTTACAACTTAATCCCCTTCATTACTTAATCCCCAGCCTGAAGGTTGGTAGTTTGAAAGGTGAATGTTAATCCAGTTTAGTTTAGCTCCTGTCACATCTGAAGCTTTCATATTAATAAATCAATGGAAAACTAGGGAGTTCTCAGGTACCTTAAATTTGTTAAAGCAGTATTACTGGCAGTTTAGCTTAGTGGTCTTACTCTCAGCTGCAGAGTATTTCTCATTGTTGTGAATTTCTCTCAGGCCAGCTGCTTTAAAGTGGATATGCTACATTCCTGGTGAGCACAAATTAAAGTGGATCACCTGGAAATTAATATTTCAGAGCAAATGTTGTCTCTATGAAAAGTCCAGTAATTCTGAAACACCATAGAAACAGTACTTCAATATAAACAGAAGAGAAAGTTTCAGAAAGGCACCTGTGTCACATTTTATTGGATTTGGGGCTGTTATTTTCTCCTCTGTTGTTTTGTTTAGAGCTAATTTAAGACTTTCTGCATCTCAGCTGCTCATTTTTGCAGGTTCTGACTACTGATTTAATTGCAGAGGGGAGCAACACCCAATAAAGAAACAAAGATTTTCCTCAGCATCAGGGGATCCTGAAGATTGGTAGCACAGTAAATATGCCTTGGTAGTACCATAGTGAATTTAGATAGGATTCTGTTGTGTGGTTGCAACATGTTAGATGGAAATTGTTGCTTTGTGATTGCTTTCTAATCATGTCACATCTGATGTTTAACCATGATGGGCTTGTTCAGTTGGTTGTGTAGTAGGGAATACAGTGCAGCTTACATAGTGCCTGAGAATTGTGATGACTGAAGAGGGAAATACATTGTGAAAAGCATGTTATTGGCATTAGAAATGTTTGAGGCAAAAATATGAATAATTCCTTTACTTCCACTTGAAAATTAGAGTCTTTATGCATTTTGTTTTCTACAGTTAGGTCTCCAGGAAAGTTAGGTGTCCTGTTGGCAGAATGATAATCATTACTGAGAACAGGCATAAAAATACTCTAATTCTTTCTCCAAAGTGTTGGACAGAAAATGGCCAAGAATGACTTTCTAAAGACATTTATTCCGATGTGGCAGGATGAGGTTTTCAATGAAGATAATTTTTTTCAAGAAAAATTTCCTTTTCCATTTGTTTTGAGAAATTTATGCATACCATTCTTTAAAAAAAGAAACAAACAAAAAAAACCCAACCAAACAAAAAAAAACCAACAACAAATTGTCACCAATGAGCCATAATAGTGAGATGAGATGAAATATTTCTCAGTGCACACTGCTTCCTTGGGAAATCTGATCCCATAGCATGGAGACAAATGACTGACTCCTCAACTTTGTGCCTTAATCAGAACTCATCTACTCTGCTGGTTCACAAACAAACATGAGCAGTTTAGAAGTAACATGAACTGTTAAAAAATGCCTTTATCTGGAAATCAGAGCAATTTCTGATGACTACTATTGATGACTTAACAGCCATTAAAGAAGCTGTCTTTGCACAAGAACAGCATTGAGGTAGGTGTGGGATGTACCAGGTACAAACCAAGGCTTTTACAATTCTGCATCTGAAAAGTGAAGAAAGAAAATATTTGTTCAAATTGTACCAGGAAATCCTAAATCATTCATGACAGAAGGGCATTCAATTTGCTGCTTGTTGTTAGTCAACACTGGCAAAATTTTTAGGAGAAAAACTAGAGAAGGGTGTAACAATATTTGAAAGCCCATTTCCAAAATTCAGTTTCAAAGCAGTTACCTGTGCCTTGTGCACAGTGGATTGTGCCATCCAAACCTCATGATGTGACATTGCTAGGAGTGTAAAAATGGAAACCAGATGGCTTAGTAATGTGAGTAGCACTTTGATGCCAATTGTTCCTTACAGTCTTCCTTCCTTGGAATCTGATTTGAGTGAAAACATGGCATTTTTGCTCAAGGTAAGCTACTCCTTGGTTGTAATCTGACAGTCAGTGGAAGGTAGACCAGGGGCAGATTCTTACCTGAAGGGTCAGGTCACTCTGGCTACTGAGGAAAATTCCCTTGTGGCAACTGGGAGTCAGCACTCTCCTTTTCCATCCTTGCTTGCCTTTGACTTTGTATGAACGTGGGCTAATCAGTTTAGATGTAGATTTCAAATTTCCACAGAAGGATTTAATAGTCCTGCCAAGCTCATGTACATGGAGTTTCTGCAGCTTCTACTGTGGAGATGCTTTGTGCACTGGCATCCTTTTATTTTCAAGAACAGTGTCTCTACTTCTTTTTTTTTCTTTTTTTTTTTTGGTAGAGGTTTGACAATGATGACAGAGCTCATGCTCATTTAATGATATGAGAACAGTCATCTAATACTGAGAAAATTGAGGTTCAGTAACATTTACATCCAGAGGAAATCCAAACCCTCATCTCCCATGCCCAGGGAAGTGTTGTCACCACCAAGCTTTAAGCTAGTTTGGCTGGGCAGCATTCCTTATCCTACCTGTGGAAACTGTGCCACAGAACAGAAGGGAGTTGGAAATCCACTTAGGGACAGCAGGGAAGAGGAAGAGATTGAGCTTTAATGGTCAAACCTGGCAAAGAGTGCAGAACCACAGTCCAGCTGTCATATTACGTTGTGTTTCTTTTACTTTATTTTCCATATATTTTCACTTTGCGTAAGAGTTTCAGTACCAATAAAATTTAAACAGTGGGGTCTCTTGCTCTGAGTTAAACTTGTGACAGAGAACCTTTTCTAATATTTCTTTTTACTGATAGTCACATTTCTTTATATAACATTTCCATTGTAAACTATGTTATAAACCCACAAAACAATATTAATGAGAAATGGTAACAAAGATGTGTTGCCCTGGATGGTTATAAGAAATGAGGGATATTTGCCTCCTGTTATTGTTACCTAAATAATCTCCTAAAATGCTGCAGGATGACATACCTTGTCTGTTTGCAGCCTGTGCTGGTTTGTTGGGTAGAATGCCCTGCATCTCTTGTGCAGCTTTTTCCATCGGCAACACAGCCCCATTGCTGAGCTCTCCCTGCCAAAGGCTCCATCTCGCTGTGCTTGGCTGTCTCCAGTTACTGCCACACACCAGGTTTGCATTACTCTGATGATGTTTTAGATTTCCTCTCCATGGCAGCCTGAACCTTGCTCTGTCCTTGGGCACGTTTTGGCCAACCAGGTTGCGCACAAATTTAGAAGTTGTAAAAATCTGTGCTGACCTGCAGGTTTTTACACGTTACCCTTGGTGATTTTGAATTATATTTACCAAACAAATTGCACTGTTATTCATAAAGAAGGAAAAAGAATCCACCTAACTTCCCTGCAGATGGCAGAGGACGTGCATGTGATCACTTCCATCTCTTGTTTTAGCTGCAGTTTCATAAAAAATATGAAAAAATATTTTTAAAAATGCTGATAGTAGCAAAACTGAACCTAGGCTGGAACAAAAAGCTGTAGCAAAGGAGTAGTAGCAGACATGTTACGTAGATACTCTCCAACATTAAACAGGGATGCTGTAAAGCCAAAGGTGAGTAAATGTTACAAAGAAAAGTTTTGTGTAACGTCTCAAAACATGCAGTAACAAATTCAGTTCTTCAGTTTCATGTGCTTCAATGGGGGGTTGCAGTAGTCATGGTACCACAAATGACATAGGTGTGCAAAAGATTGTGGTGTTTGGGCAATGTTCATCAGCCACCCCTGCTTGACAGAGTTGTTCAGGGATGTGTAGTCAGTATAAACTGAATTTTACAGCTGCTGAGCATAACTAGAACTGGAAAATTAGTGACTTGAGAGTAACATGGAGAAATCACAAATGGGAAACCACTGGCTGTGCAGGATTTTGAGACCCTCAAAAGATTTTGGCAAAGAATTAAGTTACCTAAAAAAAGCCCTGTCTCTTAAGATGATGAATTGTGAATAAGGATGATTTAGCCAACTTTTAATATGTTAAAGGCTCAAATAAACCAGCTGTACCTTCTTTGCTAGATACAGAGCAGTTGGTGTCTGAGCTGTTGTGACAAGGCAGTAACTTGTGTTTGTGTGCACACCTTTCACCTTCACGATCCAATTCTTCATGTAGCTTCAGAAGCATTTTGGAAAACTTGACTTAGGTCTAATTTGCAGAGGGCTCCTGAACCATTTTTCAGTCGCTATTCAGTATTAAGTAATATTGACTGCAAGTAACTATGGCCAGATTTGGATAAAAGCTAGTCTGAAACAAAATACTGACCTGTGTAGTGCTACCTTAGTTTTTCTTGATACAGAGTATTTCTGCTATGTTAAATCACTCTTGGTGTTTCTAGAATAGGCAGTTTCAGTCCCTACTCAGCCCTGGCATAGCCCTTTTCTCTCTTTCATTTCTCATTGTTTGAGTGGAGGAGAAGGACATGGTCTGGGAGTGTGACATTAGAACTACATGTGTCCCTTATTTCCCCTTGAGATTTGTAGCATGAAATTATCAGTACTTTTAACAGCACTAAGGGGAAATTTTGTGGGCTCAGAATTTTTTTTTCAATTTGGTAAAGGTGCTGTTACTCGCTTATATGCCTGAGAATGAATTTTCTTATATTTGGCTTACTGTATTATTAACTGGAACACAAAAAACCATGCTTATGTTGGAATAGGACTGCCCTTTATAACAGGACTCGTTTTTGTGAAGCAAAATAATTGTTCCCAGAAAAATGCATTCCTTCTCCATCAAACCTCCATTCTATTTGACACACTGGCTGTTCATTCTCTGAGAAGCTAAAAATCATTTTTAGTGATTTATGGACTGTTGTTGCTAATATTTCCATGATCCTGTTAAACTTGAGTGCTTTTTCCTCAGTGGCCAGTTTTGTGTTTTAAATAAGCAAAATGTCAATTAAACTAAAAGCAGGTCTAAATCATGTATATACTAAAATTGGCATCGGCTTGATAGCAGATTTTGTAATTTATCAGAATCTGTCCTTATCTGAGGAAAATGAAAAACAAGGTTCTGGATAATGTAAGGAAGTAGGAAACATGTAAATTTACATGCTGTGTGGAAATGAAATAGTCACAAGCAAGTCAAATTTTAAGTATTCCTCATTTGTATTTACTGTGTTACGTGCTCTTCTATTATTTTATCTCACACAAGGTTTTATATTTATATATCTTTATGTGTATCTACACCCACTCAAACACACTTGCTCTGGTGTTTTCGTTTTCTGTGATGCCTTTTCCAGGTAATGGAAGGGAGAAGGCTACACATGCATTCAACATGTGCTTATTCATAACACACATTGTTTCCAGCACTTTGAAGGAGATACAGAAACAAAGAATGGTTGAGGTTTGAAGGCATCTCAGGAGATTTTCTTGTCCAACCCCTCCTGCTCAAGCAGGATCATCTAGAGCAGATTTCCCAGGACTGGGTCCACATGGCTTTTGGATATCTTCAGCAGTGGAGATCTTTTCCAGGTTAAACTGTCTCAGCTCTCTCAGCCTTTCTTCATAGGAGACTGAGTGTTGCCTCATGTCCAGCCTGGTGTCCAGATCCTTTTCTGGAAAGCTGCTTTCTGGCTAGTTGTCCTCCAGCATGTCGTGCTGCATGGAGGCTTTTTTTATTCTTCCACAAGAGCAGGATTTTGCACATTCCCTTGTGGAAGCTCATGAAGTTCCTGTCAGCCCATTTCTCCAGGTGGTTGAGCTCCCTCTGGATGGCAGCATGGCTCCCCAGTGCATCAGCTGCTCCTCCCTGTTTTCTGTTATCAAAGTTGCTGAGGGTACACCCTGCCCCATCATCCTGACCATTAATAAACATGTGACAGGAAAGCTTTGGATAAAGAACTTTACCCAATAATTTTTTTTCTCTGAGGAGGAAGCCTCAAAATCCTAGCAAATAAATTTGGTAGTTTTAGTTTTGTGTCTTCACTTTTCTACAAGCATTTCAGTGTTTCTCTTTGGGCTTTCTGCACCATGGGCACCTTACAGGCTTTGGCCTTGGGCTTGAAGGCTCTGGGACTAAGCAATCTCATTGTCTTGGCAGCATTAAAGCATTCACAGCCCCAGCCATCTCCTACACAGCACAGAAGGCCTCCAAGTCCCTTCATTTTCTCATGAAATTTGGCAGAATGGAAAACCTCAGGGATCTGTAGAAGACTAAAGCCTGCCAGGTGCATCTGTTTTAATTTTTTTCTTTAGAGATAGGCTCAGTAACCTTTTCTCTGTCAGTGACAGCACAGTGGTTCTGCTGCCTTCAGCACCTGACGATGACAAGGCTGGCAGCAAAGTTTGGCATTTTGGTAAAGTGAAGACACCTTTGGTTGGTTCTGTCTAAGAAAGCAAAAGCCTGAACAGAACTCCTCAACTTTCTGGTGTCTCAGCAATGGCAAAAATCCTAACTGGTTTTATAATGGTGTGTGAAACTGGGTGTCACTGGGGTTTGGGGCTGGCCATCATCTGTCTAAGTCTCTCTTCTGTACAGTTGGCTAAGTTAACACAGCCAACACAATATTGCATGTGCTTATGAAGCAGTGGAAGCCTTCAGCCCTACTTTAGCAACAAAACCCACATCAGAATATCTTCAGGAATGGTGCTTCCCCTCTGGGAATGTTCAGCAAGGCCAGCTCACTTAGCTAAGCAGTGAAACCAGGATACATTCATCAAAATGGGAACAGGCTTTGGCACAATACCTGTGGAGCCAGATGTCTGTCAGTAACTCACCAGAAGTAACAAGAATAGAGGATGTTTGTAACGTGAGTCTTCTGGTTTTAGTAACTTATCCAAAATGGATAAATGGATCCTTTAATGAATGTATGTATTTTACTGTAAATTACTCAGGTGCTCTTATACAGCAACGCCCCACTCTAGCTGCCCACAAAATGCAGTCTCTTTCCTTGCATGCCAATAGCTGGTTTATAACCCAAAAACAGGTGTATGTCCCAGAACAGCCTTGGGGATCTGTACAGGGTCATTGCAGGTGGGATCCAGAGCCAGAGCACTGCCTGACCCTTTGATGCATGGGAATGTGTTAGACTTGGTTCAGGGATCTCTTCACTGCTCTCTGCTGTGCAGAGATGTGAAAATCTCATTATAGCATTGGATTGGTGGCTGCTACGTCGTTTCTGCCCCCTCCAGTTCAGCGAGTCGCCTGAGTGTGTATATTTGCCTTCAAAGGGAAGCTGTGCTGTTCCCTGGCTGCTGATGTGCTTTGGGAGGGCACTGGAACAAGGGTCTTTTCCATATGTGCTCCACAAAGGAGGTCTCCTTTTCCTGTGTGAATGATTTTTTGGTAAATACTAGCAAGTTCTGTAGCTCTGTTGTGTCCATATGTTCAGTATATCTTTCTTATGCTATTTAATTAATCCCCAGAGCCTTCACAACTCTTACACAAGGGCTGAGTTTGCTGGAAGAAAATTGAATTCCGGCAAGTTGGGATTCTTCCACTGTTCACTCCCTTTTAATGTCCATTTTGCTGTTTTGCTATGAAAAACTGAATTATAGTAGTAACCGTATCAAGCAAGTCTCAATGACAATCACTCTCATTCCCATTAACTCCAATTAGCTTTTTTAAAACTCAGTATAAAAACCAAATTGTCTCTAATTTACCTCCAACATACCCATTTTTACACAAAGGCTATCCCAGGGGACACGAGCTTTTTTAGCAGATTTCTGTATGTAGAAATGTCATGGGTGATGAGTGTAAAGCCACAGCATTCATTGCTGTTACACTTCCCTTAAATGCATGTATATTGCTATACCTTCTGATTATTTAAAGTCACTGTGAAAGAGGTGATACTGAAGTAGTAAGAACTGCATTCTTGGAAGTGTTGCCAGGCAATCTGGACAGAGAAAAGGAATGAGAAATGAGACAGTTGGAAATGGATTCTAAAAAATCCACAGGACAATTAAAATGGTTTAGAAATGGATGAAGTGAGGTCTGCTAAGCTGCAAACCTCCTTCAACCTTTTCCTCTCTTTAGGACATTCATAATAACCCCTGTGTAAATTATCTGATGTCTACCAAGGATTGGGAGACACCATTCCTTTTGCACGTGGACATTAGTAAGTTTTTTCCCTGTTCATGAAAAATGTAGAAATTTAGCATCTTTTTGACCTCTAATGTTTTGATAAAGATGTTTGAAGGGGTCTGGTAGAGCTTTAAAGTTCTTGTGAGGGATGGATATATACAGGATACATGAGTGTGTAACTCCTGCTTCCGAAGAGAGCAGCTTTTCTGAATCCTGATTTAGGTCTTCATTCTATTTTGTGATCACAGCCCTGAACTCTGCTAAGAGCTGTTTCTGCAGCTGACTGATAGAATCAGAGAAGATGATAATCTGAAATAAAAGGATAAGAAAGTGCAGCTTTTTGACTTAAGGAATGTTGATGGCTTGCTGTCTATGGGTGGAATATACTGTCTGAGAAAGTAGAATTGCCAAATCCAGGTATTCTCTATTTATCTCTTTTGGGTTTTTTTTGTTTGTTGTTGTGGTTTTTTTTTTTTGTTTGTTTTTTGGTTTTTTTTTTTTTTTTTCCCATTCCCCTGCAGTGGTTTCTTTCTTTAGAAGAAAAAATTAGAAAAGCCAAGCTATTTTCAAAGTAGGGAGAAAACAGAAATGCCTTATTTTCTTCAGGATATCCAGAGGAGAGTAAGTAAAAATATGAGTTGGAATTTCAAGATTTGTGTCGACAAAGTTCTGTCATGTACTTTTAATTGTGTGCCTACACACACTTATCAGGAGACAAGGTCTCCTTTTAGCCACATGTCCTTGTCTGTGGTTCCATTTCAGTGCTGCTCTGGCATAGCATTGACTCAGGGCATCACTGAGGTTGGCATAAAAACTTTATTTTTACTTTTTGTGCTTTATTCAGTGATGCCCAACCAGTACACCCAGGAAGACCTGGGTTTTTTTCTCATCAAGTGATGAGAAATAATTCTATTTAAAGGATCTGAGCCTTGAGGGCTGACCAGCCTGTCTGTCTCAGCAGCTAACTCAGGAAGGAAATACAGACTTATGTGTGAACTAGACATAAGTTGCTAAGGGGTAGCACCAGTCACATCAGTGATTCTGAACTTCACAAGACACAGCAAACAGTTAAAAACATCTTTCCAAAGTATCCGAGGTATTGTTTTTCCGTTAATTACCATTTCCCAGTCATGCAGCTATTACTAGTGAAGCCTTCTTCATGTTGTTTGTATTATTTTATTGTGTATGACAAAGCAGAAACATGCAGGTGATACTGCTCAGTACTTCTCTACAAACAGATTGTTTGCATCATTTTTTCAGTTTAAGTAAGATGCATCACTTTTACTAAGTTGCATCTTAAAACCTCTCTTGAATCTGCATATGTTCACTTTTGGAGAGTTGAATGTCTTGTTTCCCACAGCGAAAATTATAAATAAACACATGGTTTTGTTTACATGGGGGATACACTCTATCATTCTAATGCTCTTTGTATCTTTCCTAAGGAGACAAAAATAGTCTGATTTTGTGTATTTTCTTATGCGTGTTTTTCTTCTGATGTCATCATTTTGTCTTGTGGGAAGCTGTGCTTCAGGAAGAAGTCATGTTAAAAATACAGTTAGAAGAAAACTGATCTTCAAGTAATCCTTTGAGTCAATTAAATAATACTGATCTCAGTAGAACATCTATTAGTGTATATATGATGTTACTGCTAATACAGCATGAATTTATTATGGCCTGGGGTAGCCCAATGAATTCCAGATGAATTCACAATAGCTGGATTCTTAAAATGCTACCAGGTCTACTTCAGGTTTTCTGTTTCCATGTGTAATTAATACCAGAACCCAGCACTGCTACCTGCTCCTCCTATTAAAAAAAAAAAAAAAAAAAAGACATTTGAAATCAAATTGAAAGCTTGAAAAGCTGTGCCTGAGTCTTGGCATTAATAATTTAAAGTACTAGTTTAGAATCCATCTGAATAGACTGGTTTTACATAATTAAAAATATTGTTGGTTTATCTCCTTTAGCCAAAATACTCCAAACTGCTTTAATATACCTAGCTAGATTATTAGCTTGGAAAACTGCTCATATCATATTTAGAGATACTTAAGTGTAAAATTGGCTACAAAGCTGTACTTCAGGGATAGCTATAGAAATGAAGTGTGTCTTCAGAGATTTGTTAATCAGACATCCTAATCCCAGGGAGCAACCTAGGAGCTTCATCTCGTAAGAATGGGAAAATCTGTTTGAATGGGCACACTTTTTTAAAAACAGACATGGAAACTTAAGCAGTTTCACCATATTGTGGGTTGTATTGGTAAATTATTTTCTTAGAAATGTCACATGATTGTTAGAAGCTTCACCTACTGAAGCTCAGCATTTCTTGCAGCACAATAAATTTCACACTGCTGTGTCTGGACCCATGTAACATCACATATTTTTAATTACATTATCCCAGCTTGGTGCTGGCTATTAGCAGAATCAGGTGGTTTCACTGGTCTCTTTTTTCCATCAGCCCTTACCACATGGCTCACCCAGCGTTTCCATAGATTGTTAGACCAGATGTGTGTGTTGTGCACACTTCATCAGAAAGCAGTGCACCAAGGACACGGCAAAAATCATCTCCAGTAACTATTGAATGTATTCCTTCTGTGATGGTGTAAATCAAATCATGGTCCATCAGGGCTCTTTCTTTAACGTAGAGGACAGGCAGTGGGGCGTGAGGGGGAAAGTTGGGACATCTTTATTTTGCCTTTAGTGTATGGTAGGAGGAAGATACTTTTATCATCACTGTGAAACTGAAATTAGCCATTTTTTGCTTCCAACTCTCATGCCAGCTGAGCACTGTAGCACTAAAGTCAAGTGTGTATTTACACCAGCACTGTTTCCTCAAAACCCTGACAGTGAGGAAAATTTATCAACGTCTCCCTCAGCAATTCATAGTTTGATGACAGCTTAGGGAAGAGAATGAGGGTGAATTTAAAATGTGGGTAAGGTGTCAACAACTGGGAATGGTCTCTGCTACTGAATAAGGGCACATTTGGCACAAAGACTTAAAAATTAGTTTGCCACTCACAAGCAGAGAAAGTACAGGGCACCTTTTCCTTACACAAGCGTAGTATGAGGAGAAAGGCCACATCAAGGTGTGCTGGAATGACAGAGTGCTGGGTGACAGAGATGTGGTATTAGCATTCTTATCCCTGGGACTTCCAAATAGGCATGAAGAGAGCACCCAGCTTTTCCTTCACTCTTGGAAGGAATGGGTGAAAAGCAAGAATGAGCCAACAGTGTGCATTCACAGTCCAGAAGGTCAGGTCTGTCCTGGGCTGCATGGAAAGAGGAGTGGGCAGGTCCAGGGTCCATCAGTCTGTGCACTTCCCAGATCCTCCTTTGAGCACTGCGGTTTAAAAAGAAAAAGAAAAAAAAAATCACTTACCATCTTTTCTAGATGAAGTCTGGTTTGGTTTTTTTTTTCAAATACAGTGTTCACCATGAGATTAAAGTCCTAGTTTCCTGTTTTAAACAGGCTTAAAAGTTTTTTTTGAAGCCTTGTGCAAAAGGAACCATGAAGTATTGAATGGAGATGGAAACACTGACAAAAGCAAAGAATGTAGAAGGAGGTTGTAAAGGAAGCAAAGAGAGAAGGGAATAAAGATGGAAAATAAAATTAAGAGAATCCACGCAATTCTTTCAAAAGAAAAATAATTGAAAATAAGTTTCAGACACTCGAGGCTTTACATAGGGTGGATGAAACTTAAATCTGATATTGCTGGGTGTAAGTGCAGTTGGACTAGTGAATTTGTACCTGATTACAATGTGGGAAAA
The DNA here is from genome assembly GCA_013396995.1 of Dicaeum eximium. NCBI lineage: Eukaryota > Metazoa > Chordata > Aves > Passeriformes > Dicaeidae > Dicaeum > Dicaeum eximium. The sequence continues at coordinate 51,215 of VWZP01002274.1, read as the reverse complement.
TGTAAAAATGATTCCCTTTTTTTGACAGTGCTCAGTGATTTATGAGCTAGTCTGTTTTTAGAAAGAGTCTGTATCAGAGCTTTGCTGAGACCTCAGCTCTGAAGTGCCTGTAGCATTTCAAGACTTAGGCTAAAATTTTAGAGGTGTTTGCCAATGAAGAGCTTTAGTTTTGTGAAACATTTGAACAAGAAAACTTTTGGGAACAATGTTCATTGAATTTTCCAGGGACAATGAAATAACCAGGAAAGGACAATAATGGTTGTCTTGAACAAGAGGAACTTTTGCACAAAGAGAGAAATAAATATTTGTAGAGTCAGGCTACCTAACATGTTCCTTCACACTACTGCTGAAAATGTTTTAATGTGAGAGCCTTTCAGAATTAACTACTGCATATTTCACTTGAAAGGACTGTGAGCTAATGATATTCTGGTCGGGGATTTTGCAGTGCAAACCACACACGCATTAAATTTTGATGCGATGGCGGGGCCGAGGCTGCTGCCGCCTCCCGCGGGGCCGGGGGCTGTGGGGCCGGCCCTGAGGGCACTGCGGAGCCTCTGCTGCCTCCAGAAACGGCCTGCCTGCTTTCATTTTATACCCGCTGTAAAATCAATTCCCAATAATATCTAACCTATTATTGACACTTCAGCCCGTGGGGAATGGCCGAGTCTGACTGTTATAAGCAAGCGCTGATTTTGCCCAGGCCCTCAGGGCCTCCTGTTGTGGCTGAGGCAAATGTTGCTAATAAACGCCTCCTTCAAAGTGACTTTTCCAGCTGAATCGGAGGGATTGCAGCCACCCATTTGATGGAACTTTAACCAGAAACGTGTTGGACAAATTAAATGTGGGTTAGCCTCTTGCTCTGGACTTTATCAGGAGCCTATAAATGCAAAATGTTTGAGACGCAGAAGACCGTGCTCTGTAATTAACTATTGTAGCTCTCCTCGCAAATCAAAAGCGGCCTAACCTGGGGAATTCAGTGTGTCAAGACATGGGCACTGAAATGTTTGGAGAAGGAAGAAGAGGAAAGAAGAATAGGAGGGAAAAGTAAACAACATTTTGCATACACATATATTACTGTTAGCAAATAGCAAAAGCCTTGAACATCTCACCTTGTAATGGAAAAGTCACAAGCTTAAGTATTTTAATGTATGGACCCAGATTTGGGTCTGTATGTCATTTATACTATTGGGAAAAAATGATCTTTACACTCATGCACTTGGAAAATAGTGATGAGCTAGAAAGGTTTTACAAATAGATATAATGGTTTGATTTACGTTTGGGTTGCTCCTGGAATATTTAAAATTTAGTTTAAAACAGCTAGTCAGTGGCCTGTTTGACAAGCTGAAAATTGCACAGATGATAGCAGCAAATGTGGCGGAGCAAAATAGCTGGTGGTTGACTCTGTTTTCAGGTCTCAGTATGGAAGGAAGGATTTCTTTGAACAGACATCAGACAGCTTTTTTTGTGATCTTAGTCAGGAGTTTGGTGTTTCAAAACAGGGGCTCTCAAGTAGTTTGAAGAGAGAAAAAGAATTTGATGAACAGGTACTGAGCCTTATATTTTAATATAATTTCATTTTAAAATATAATATTAATCCAAGTACAATGAAATATTTGTAAACATTTATTGAAGAACTTCTGTCTTAAATTCTGTCTCAATTTTAATAGTAAATGTACTATGATTCTTCATCCCTCTCTTAGCCAGCCATCTTCTGGCCAGAATTTGATGTTGTTGATCTTAAGTTAATCATAAGTTATTAGTTATGACCACGTTTTTTGGAAAACCTGTGGAAGTACAGTTTCCAGTGATGCTCATGCATATGGATTAAATGCATACATTTGAAAGAAGTGAGACCTAAATTGAAGCTGTTGTGCTGTGTTGCTGTTTGTACAGGAAAAACTGTTTGTCAAAGCTGATACCTCTTTGCTTATCTGTCTTAATTTTTAAGTAAAAGTAGCTGACAATAATAAGGAGAGAATGACAGAATAATTTGGTTTTTGCATAACCATAATGATATTCATTTCATCTTGTCCTTCCCACTTAGAGTGTATGGAGAGATGGTGAGTGGAGGTCTCAGTGGGGAGGTGAAGCTGAATTGCTTTCCCCCCTTCTCAGTCTAAAACTGCTTCTTTGTACTTATTATGCTTGTAAAACCAGGATATTGGTAAAGGACTTCTGTATCTTGGCCAGAAAGTAATGGGCAGTAAATACGTGTGTGTGTTTGTGACATGGACATGGGAATCTGGTGTGTAAGCACAGGAGCCAGGATGGATAAGCAAATGCTCTTGTTCCCTTAGGGAAAAAAAAAAAAAGTTTATAATACTGCTTTTTTTTTTTTTTTTTTTCATTTGGGAATATGTCTAGAAGTGTTAAATGNTTTTTTTTTTTTTCTTTTTTCCATTTGGGAATACATCTAGAAGTGCTTAATGTAAAACCAAGATGGTTTTGTCTAAGTTCTGTGCATAGGAAGGCAGGACTTCTGGTGAAAACACTCTGTTGCAGCTCCCTTCCAGTGTGGTTCTTAGACATTGTTACCATTGATAACATTGTGAACAGAGCTGGGAGAAAAGGCAGGAAAGACAATTACTGTGGAGAATTCCTGACTCTGAATCTTTCTCAGTCTTCTTGGAAAGAGAAGACCTTGACATGGATTGAGCACTGGACTGGTAGGGCTTGCAGGGCTGGGAGCAATGAAGTGCTGTGTTCTTCCATCTGCCCTCTTCACATCATGGGCTCACAGCTAATTAATCACTGGTAATTTCCAGATGGCCTTCCAGATCAGCCCAAGGCAGTGCAAACTTCAGCAAGGGAGCGTGACAGCGCTCTGCTATCAAAGTTTCTGGTAAAAGAAACACAATCTAGTGTTTTCTACTGTACTTAAAAGGCTGGAAAACCAGGAGGTATAGCATTGTTCAAACATGAATACAAATATTCCAGCAGTGATATTTGGCATGCAGCTGTTTTCTGTGAGGTGCATACTGTCATGAATAAGCTCTTCTAAAGCACTTGTTACTTCAATTTCATAATAATGCTAGAAAACTTTGAATCCTACAACTTGTTCACAGAGACAAGATTCTTCTGAATGGTTCTGAACATTGTGCTGTATTTTTCCCTAACTGTTCCATTTGATACTACGCATAAAAGGCATTATTGCAAACAGTGGGGGTTTTCCCTTGCAAAAGAATGAGTTTATATGCTGGAATCACTAAACTTATCTTTAAGTTGCCTTGTGTTAGAAAATATCTCATTTTCTGTAGTCATGCAAAGAATCATAAGACACCCAATTCTGTGCCTCTCTTGGTGCAGATGGAAAAAAAGGATTCTTTACAAGAAACTGTGTAACAATTCTTGTCTAAATAATGGTGCTAAATCCAGCTTTTATTAAACTCAGCACCATGGAAAATTTAGGTGAGATGTAGCTGGGGATGTTTATTATGAGAATAAGGCTTTGTGAGAGTTTGTTTTTGAAAACTGGATGTGGGGGATGCAAACTCCCACAGATATGAAATGGAGCAGAATGTTTGCACAAGCTCTTGCAAAGGAAAACACCAACTCTGAACAGCTATGTTGCATAGTCTGAATATTTATGTGATTTCCCTGTGTTTGTTTTTTTTTTTTTCATGCCATGGCTGTTAGGGGCCTTCATGTGCTGCATAACACAGTTATGAGAAGACAGGAATCTGGAGAGGTTCTGGAAAGTAGTGAGTGATAATAAGCATTTTAACCTGAATTTTATCTGGTTGGAACCCCACGAGTCTGTTACAAAGTCTTGATTTTCTGCTGTATTTTTGGAATATGTTTTCTAAAATATCTGTCCATTTTGGACCGAAATAACATGTTTCAGTTGAGGAATGAAAGTTGGTTCCTTATGGTCTTGCAGCTGTCCGAGGAACTATTACAGATTATGAACTGTTTATGCATTTTGTGACAGCTGGCAAGACTGCTCCTCAAAACCAACAATAATAACCAAATGCTGGTTTTTATAAATTGATGTGTTCACATATTTTACTGCTGTGCTGGCCTGTCTCTGTTATTACTTGCTGTCCACCACAGGTATTAGTAAGAACTTAAGAATGAGTTCATGGAAATCTAATATTTCTTTTGCACACTAAAGAATATTTAAAACAGTGCACTTTCTTGGCAGATAATACTTATCTGACGTGTTTCTTTCTTAAACATGTAGTATTAACTCAGGCTACACCTGAAATGATAAAGATCTTAATGTTGAAATGAATTAGCAGAAATTAATCCTGTGATCAAAATACTTTGCATTCTTCTGTAATTCTTGATAGACCCCTGGTAATTTTTACTTTTTTGTTAAAATAACTTCTGCACTTATTTATGTTATAAAAAATAGAGTGTCAGAATGTGGATAAGTAAATGAAAACATATTTCTGTTAATTTTGGGATTATTCATGATTTTATCTGGAGAGGGCCTCCCACATCAGATCTGACTGTGGGCAAGTTGATTATTTGTTCTGGGCAGCCCTTTATGTGTGAAATTCCAATTTCCTTTGGGTCAAAACTGAGTTTCAGGTTTGCTAAGTGTCAGATACAAAGTTGAGTCTGTTACATAGCTTGTGACTTTTCAAATCTCTTCTGGATCTTCAAAACTAATAGAGTTTCCAAGTGATGTGTTAGCTGATGACATTTTGTAACTATCAGCACAGGGGTGGTTTTTTGTGTTACACTGCTGGTGTAGAGTTATTCTGTCCAAAACCCTCAGTGGTGTTTGGAAATAATCACCATCATAAAAAGGGTACATTTTTTCATAAGTGTGCAGGAGTGTGCTGCCACTGCTGCTGGAATGACAGAACTGCCCTTGGACCAAGCATGGGTGAACCTGGAAGTAGAGTTATGAATTGTTTCCTCTATGGATAGAAAACAACAGAATTTTAATTTCTTTGTCTCCCTACTCCTTGTAACTCTTGGATCAACTGAGGTAGGAAGAGTGTAGCTATAGAAGAGTGGAACATCCTAGACAGTGATATTTTAATCTTGCTTGTCCTGAAGAATCAAAACAAGAAAATGATGTGATGAATATATAATCATTCAGAATGGTGAATATGCATAATGAGAGAACATCAGTGTTACTAAATTTTTTTTGGAAACCAGGGTCCTGCTGTCCACATATAATTTCATTTGCTGTGTTCTCTCACAGGTGGGCTATAAAGCTGTTCAGTACTCAGTCCTTACACCTAGGAATAACAAAAAAAGGTGATTTTGCTGTACTGTGCCATTCTGTTCCACTGAGTTCCAATACTTAAATATGGTGCTTATTTGAGCCAAGTGTTTGTTGGTGGCTGTTGCAGCTGCCTCATAACTCAGCATGACTGAAGCTCCATCCAGCATTCCTGGCCTCTCTGCCAGTCAGTGTCCCTGCTCATTCCCTTTGACCCATCCAGCTGCACTTGTCTGCATGAGCCCATGTCTGGTCTGGCTGCCCTGCCTCTGTCTTATCCCAGTTTGTCTTCTACTTTCCTATTTGTTCCTCCAGCACATCATAAGCAGATCCTCTTCAGTTCCCTTCTCCTGTTCTGCAGGGTTTTGTGCCCCTGATTTCCACCTCTTTTATTTCTATGGCTTAGCCTTGGATAATCTCTCAACAAGGGCATTCAGTGTCTCCTTTAGTCCGGACTGAAATCTTTGTTGTTCTCCATCTTCTGTTCTTGAATGAGCCCTCAGCTTGGCTCAGCAGCTCAGCCTCTCTCCTCTGCTGCACTTGCTGCTTTGCTGCTTCCACTGAACTGATTATCCCTGAGATTTCCTTTTTTCTGCGATGTCCTTCATGCTGAGAAGGTGCTCCCCATGAGTTAGCAAAGGCACTTGAGAGGCTTCACCCTTGATGTTTCTGCTCTGTCATGAGGTCTACAGAACTACTTAAAGCAAGTATGTAGATGGTGTGCTGAAGCAATTGATTGTACTGTTGACTAATTTATTTTCTTTTTCTTTTGGTACTATTGTGTATTTGTCCATATTTGGAGACAGCAACGGTGTTCTTCATATTTGTTTGTGAACTTGAGTCTCCTCAGTAATGCAAATAATTATTAATAAGAAAAAAGTTTTAAAATAATGTTGTTGATTAAATGCAGTATAGGGTATCACATATATTATAGAAATTACAATGATCAAATTATAGAAAATGGAGACATTTGTTTTCATCCATGCAAAAATTTAGTACAGTCTGAATGCTTTCTGTATTCCACATGACTTTATGCTTTTATTTGTTAGCTCTCGTTGGATACTCTCTGGTTTTCCTCCACCCTTGTACTGATATTCTCTGGGGGTCACAGTGAATTGCTTTCAGGTTCTTTCCTAATGGCTTTCACTTGCCTTTTGTAGTGTTTTAATACATTGGCTTAAATCTACCTCTGTTTTTCCTTAAAGTTCTTAAAGAAATGGCTGCCCTAGTATTCTTGTTAAATTTCTAAGCCAGTTGGACAATGAACTTTGCCGGATCTTCCCAGTTGATTTATTGAACTGAAATCTCCCCATCCTCCAGGGCATGCACTCTGATTTTTATGTATAATAACCTTATTTACATTGTTCTTTCTTATTTCTGGCCAGGCAATCCTCTTATTCTCCCAAATGGAGTACTCTGAGTGCTGGAGCAGAGTGTATGGTTTTTAGTTGGCTGGCCTTTTGGAGATCTAGGAGTTCCTAATCACAAGGGTTTCCTGAAGGATTAACAAACAACACATCTGTCCTTTGGACTCTTTTGACTCTGACCAAGACCTGCTCTACTGAGTACATTTGGGTTTCCTCCATCTGCACAAGACGATTCCTGTTGAAGTTTCTGTATTTGTCTCATCTACTTCATTCCAGTAAAAATGGAATGTGAAAGGAAGTGAAATTTGGACTACATTTAAATTAGCCTAACAGTGCAGTTGTTACAAGTGACATTACAAAGAACAGTGTTCTCCAAGGAAGAGCAGTAAATTTTGTTCCAGAAACGTGGGCTGTTCAATTCAGGAACTGCAGTGCTGTTCAAAGGAGAGGCTGAAACTCGCAGTAAATGAAGAAAGTGTTCAAGAGTAAATCCAGTGTGGTGGACTACTATGTAACCCTTAGCACAAGGGTTATAGTTCAGCTTCTTTGTAGGTTTCAGCTGTCTTTAAATCCCCCTTTCCCATCCTTTTTTTGTGTGTCCCAGGGAAATTACCTCCACTTTGAATATAGTTGTTCCAATAAGAGAAGTGAGGCACCTGAGTAGATGCTAGCAGGCAGTTAGTTCTCAAGTGACTGAGAGGGCATCTCAAGGGAAGGGTAAATCCCTAAATACCTTATTTTCCTAAGCATCTGCTACTCAGCTAGCTGTGGACCTTTGGTCTGACCAGAGGTGGTTTTCTTATGTGTTGAACCCCAGCAGATAGAGAAAAGCTGCAGGGATGAAACAATTAATCAGGCTTTCCTGTCCTAAATTTTTGGATGGATAATGAGAGCACTGTGAGACATAAATGATGAAGACATCATGCACGTGAGCACTCCCAGGACTGATTGTTGGCAACTGAAATGTTGTTAATACAATCCTGTAGTGTAATGTCAGAAATGGTACAAAAGTTGGGGCCACTGCCACAGAATGCTGTTCATCCCTACACGCCTTGCTCAGCCTTCTACACCCTTTAGTCTTCTAACTTGGCTTTGAAAAATCTTAGAGAAGTCTTGTAATTCTTTTCAGTCTGCTTATTTTCTGCTTTTCAGCAAATGGCAAGTACTTCTATTTATTTCCTTTGCAAAGCAGAACCAAAATTTCCAACTTCTATGACCTTCCAAAGCTGTTTCCCCCATAGATACACTCTTAAAGTCTCTCACAGGGAATAAGAAGTCATCTTTCTTTCTTATTAGATTGTCAGCTAAAGCCATCTAGGAGAACCAGGCATATGGTTTCCTCACAAACTTACTAGAAGCAAGATGTGCTTAATCTGTATATTATCCATGATCTCTGAATATTTGGTAGCAAAAATAATGTGGCTAATAAGCAGTAGCAGGGAAGGCTGAGTTTTATGTAGAATGTAATGAAGAGGTCCTAAACCTCATCACTGATAAAGACAGAAAACTCTGCTGGCAAATATTAAAAAAATTTGAAAGTTTGGACCACAAAAACAGTCAGCAACCTATTGTAATCTTTCACTGTTTGCAGGGACCACTCACCTTTTTACTGGTTGCAAGTTTATTGCAGTTTTATCATGAGGATTAGAATAATCATGAATTGAGCCCTAAACTTTATGAATAATAGCAGAAAGCTTATTTGCAACTGAAAACAGGCATTTTCAGCTCAGACTGAGGCTTTTTGGACTTGCTCAGCAAACAGCAAGGGAAATCTTGCATTTCAGCAGTTACAGCTCTGGATGTTTTTGGCTGTAGAATATGAAGAGTGCACAGTGATTAATCATATTTATACATAATATATAGCAATGTCTGTGTGAAAATAAAATGTGATACAGCAATGTCTACCTCAAAATCAGCTTTTAGGGTGAAGCCAAGGATTGTGTGGTGTACAGCACTGAGGTCACAGGTACAGTAGTGTCACTCTTTGTGCAGAAATTCAGAAGATAGCTTGTTGCTAGAGTGTCCTTCAAAGTCCAGGTGATGGTATGTCTGATCATATAAAAGGACATCGTGAATCTATGTTTCATATTTTAGGGGTTTCCTCTTATTAAATGAACTTCACATAACCTTTCAGGAACGGTATCAGTTCTGTCCAGGTTTTGAGACTTGCTCTGTTTCTCCCCTTGTAAAGAAGAAGAGTAAAAAATTTAGTGTTTGGTCTTCATATTGCAATTCTCATATTAATATCATCAGGAACTTTATGGCAAGAGTTTTAAGGAGCCACTTGAGATACCATGTACTGTTTGCTCTTTAGACAAATACTCTGCCTTTACCAGTAAAAGGATACTCTGATGTTGTTTTATTGATCTTCTTCCTTGCATTTGGTTTGGTGGTGAGGCTGTGTACTTTGTGTTTGAACATCTGGGGCAGCATTTACGATGAGAAAGCCATAAATTTTACTTTTTATTAGCTGCCCCTGGTTGCAAACAGATTCTCATCTGAAGATCTAACCTGCCTAGGTCAGAGACATAAATGTTTTGGCAAGATTTGCTATCTCGCATTAGTCCCAGTTTTCAATCCCCCTCCTCACCCCTCAAAATATTTGAGCCATTCCAAACTTCCATCCACTGGGCCCCACTGTAATTTGCTTATAGGTCATGGACTTCCCCTTTCCAGTTTTTCCCTGTTAGTATCTGCTGTACTATCTGGAACAGAACTTCCTACATAAGGTGCTACGTTAACACAGTTCCTAAATTTGACACCAAAGAATGTGTTTCAGTTAATAAACAATGCAAATTTGGCATCCCAAATACTTCACATCCAATCAAACCCAGCTCACTGGCAGCCTTGAAGAATATGGTGTAACATTGTATCCAAGCATTTCTCCTACTCAGTTAGGAAATACTACAGACTTTTTATGGAAACACAAATCAATGTTTAGCATGCTTCAGACCAACATGGGTAAGAACTGTAAATTCCTAAACCATAACAAAGGAAAGCACTTGTGTAATGCCTTATACTAAGGACTGCTTCACTGGCAGCCCACACTGCTTGCTTGCTTTCAAGATTGAGTAACTTTTCTTGAGCCAACAATTCCTTTGTTTCTCATAGCCGTTCTGATATGCCATTAATCTACTCTAATAGGAGCAACCCCAAATCCCTTTACTCCTTAAGAGCTCTTGGGCCAATATGTCGTCCCATCTGGCCTTTTTCTTTGCACAGAATTCCCAAGGCAGTACTATGCTAAAACTGGTTGAAGGATGAAAGCATAATTCTTTCTAAGTACACATCAATACCAAAATGTGCCCTCCCTCTTTCATTGTCTTACTTTATATGTTGTGATAACATTGCTCTCAAATTTGAAATGTCTATATCGTATTTTTAAATGTGCTTTTTGTCTAGTCTTAAGTAGTAGAGAATGTCCTGAAAATTTATTGGAGGCCCATAATTTACTTCATACCTGGCTGAGATTGCCAGATGGTTCAAAGTGAAACTTAAAACTATGAATAGAGAATTCCAGTGTTTCCATTGGTGTTCCTAGTGAAGCCATGTAACATGAAGTGCACCATCAAAAAAGATCACTGCTGTCAAAAGTACTACATTAGTAGCCCCATGAGCATTAATTCAGAGAAGAAGAATGTCTGAAATGCATTGTATCCCTGCAATCCAGCCTGAGAATAATTTCATTAGTGCAAAAGAAATCACAGTTTTCTCAGCTGTAACCCACCGAGGGTAATATGGAAGTGTAAGGTGCATGCCATAGCAAGAAGGCCATTTTGTTGTCACGGCCAGGTGGAACCCAGGGATTGAAAAATTATATGAAAACCTGGAGTCTAGGTTCTGATCTGTTGTGGCTGTGTATGGAGCCATCAACATGACTCCAGAACTTACTGGTTTGCATTCACTGAGGAGCTGAGTTGGAATGGTTGTGGTCACGATTGGGTTGGAGTGGATAATTCTGCACCTCTGAACTCTAGTATTACCTAGGGTCTGCAGAGAAAATGCAGGTTCAGAGGTCAAAATTTCAGCTGAAACTGAAGCTTAAAATATTTCACTACCTTTGTTGTAGTGTTCAGTATTAAGAATGTTGTAGCAGGTGTCCTCAAGTGGAGCAGTCTAAGTGTTTGATATTTTCTTCTTCTGCAAACCCAGTATCTGTTCAGTGCTTCCTCCAGAGAGGACTGTTGAGAGTGTGGTAAGAGTTGATGCTTTGGAGGTGGTACTTTCTAAGTACATAATCCTGAGGATTTGGGTAGGTTTGGTGTTAGTAGTTTTGAGGATATTTCAGCCCACTTTGTGTGGGTTTGAAAGACACTGTCTGGTGGTTTTGCATGAGCCAAAACCACTACACACTGTGAGTTCAGATTGCTTTATTATTATAATCATCTGAGGCAGAATTTCTGATCACATTGTTTACAAATGCTGCTTTTATTTTTTTTTCTTTAATCAGTTTCTTTTTTGCATAAATTGATACATCTTTGGTGTGCTAGTCTAACCCACAGCTTTGTACACTTATAAATCCATCCCTATAGAATATAGTCATTCTTGGAGCCCCTTTGACCTGGTTTAAGTGGGACAAAGTAGAAAAGGACACCTCGCTTTTCCTCTGGTCTGACAGGATCTTTATTCTGGGGATCTGCAGTGTGGAGCACAAAGATTTCATCCTCCATCTGTGCAGTGACTCCTAACAAGACAGTGCTACTACCTTGGCTCATTGTCTGAGCCTTCCATGCATTTTATAGACCATGGTCTATAAACCCCAAACACACCACCAGTCAATATGAATTTTCTTTCGTTTTCCCCATTTTCTCATTGATTCAAGAGTCGAAGCAGTACATGTGGAACTTGTTCTCTCGTGAGACTAACAACTAGATTTTGAGTCAGGCTAATTTGAATTTCAATTTTATTTTAGTCCATATAAAGTGAGAATTATATTCACTGTTCCAATGAAGTTACTATGATATAAAAAGATGGGAGATCAGGAATCAGTGTTCATTCAGCCAGTCATGCTGTGTGTATTTAGGCACTATTTAAAAATAATTTCTTTATTTTTTCCTGTAAAACACTGTAATAACGAACTTCTATGAAGTCACATTTGCACATGATGATTTATGTCCAGGGATTTCCACAGGTAGATGTGTAACTGTTTCTTTTCTGCTCTTTGGAGATTTGAGGTGTATTAACTTTATGAACTTCATGGGAAAATCATTGCTTTTTAGAGGGATTATTCAATTACCCACTTAAGGCAAAATGCAATAAATCTTACCTTACACTAAAGGCAAGCATTAATCAGTGGGCCCTGCAAACATGACAGCTCTCTTCTTCTGAATGTCCAGCAGGCTTAAGACAGTATTCATTGTCTTCATTTCATTCCCCAGAGCTACAGGTGATCAATTCTTATTATTCTGCAGCAGGTTTTACTTACCAGCCTCTGTCTTCATCTTCGGAATTTGCTGTAACCCCTCCTTGTCCTTGTGCATTTTGATTGAAGTTTAAATTCTGTTTCCCTGCTAAGTGAGGTCAGTACATTTATACAGACAAAGGCAAAATATTTTCCACATAATTCCAAAAGTTAAACAATATTTAGGAGTCACTTTCAATATTTAAAAAAAAAATTTAGTACAAATGTTCTCTGTTTGAATAGTTGATATTCAATAGTGGCAAAAATTTATGAAACTCAACTTCGGTGCTTTTCAGTAACCTTAAAACCCAGATAAAAAGTTGACATTTGTTCTTACAAAGAAGTATTTTCAGCATAAATGGTAATCAAAAAATACATTCTCATATAATTTATGGTTTCCTTGTTAATGCATGGAGAATATTTTCTGTCTAGAAAGGGAAAATGAAATATTTAGGAAGGCAAGAATAAGAAAACTCTTTTCTAAACTAAACCTTTGTGTGAGGTTTTATTTTTGCATTCATATTTTAACGTGTTTTGCATAGCTAAATACATTCCTGGCAGTTACACTAAACAGCTCGTTCTTCCTCAGTGTCTGTGTGGTGAAGAATTGCTTGCAAAGTCAGTGCAAGCAGCTTTTTGTTTATTTGTACTGGTTATCTTACAGACTGGAAAGATCCTATTACATTATATCATTGCACTCTGATGAATGTCAACAGTAATGAGAAGCTAAGAAAATATTTTTCGAGGATGTAAGTTAAATCTTCCTTGCTGATGAAAAAATAGAAATATTCACGCTGCAAGAAGAAATGGGGGTGTGTTTCCTTGATTAACGGGGCCGTTCTTGCTGTGGCAATCCAGGCGCTTTTGTTCCCAGGTCAGTAGGTGGTGCCAGAGCCCAAGTTCTGGCTCTGAAAGGCACTTGCTGAATTTGCCGTTGGTGTTAAAATGGCATTTCGAGCTGTAAAGATGCTGTTAGTGCGTGTAGATATGCAAGAACGAGGTTTTGTGTTAGAAAGCTCTGGTTTTGAATTTCAAGATACTTGGTTTCATCTTTAAATGGTTGATAGAAGATAAGCTTGGAAAGGCAAGGGCTGGGACATCACAATCTGGGAATAAGCTGGTCCTGAATCTGCCTGATGTGATATCTGCACATTTTACATAGGAGAGCAGTTGCTGCAGGAAACAGAGGGAAACGCAAATGTTAAAAAATCGAACTGATGGAACAAACCCTCACACAATGCAGCTCACTCTGTGTTAGTGTGTGAAGATCCCAGATGGAATGCAGGTTTGGGTGCAGTAGTACATGGCGAGTTTTATATTGGTTCTGTTTGATAGCTACATTATGGCAAAAGGTTTTTTTTCCTAAACTATAAAACTATTTGAAGGTGAGATCAAATCACTGCCTAGGATTTTTCTACATGGGAAGATTGTTACTCATTTTGTGGAGGACTGTAAATGTTTTTAGCACTCATTTGCTTGCAGGTATTTCTCAGAGGGAGAGTCAGTGTGCTGGCTTGGTCAACTGTGTGCTGTGCTTGTGATTACTGATTGTTTATTTGTGTAACCTTGGGTTGTGTGTAAGGCTGCACACTTCTGCTTTCTGATATTTGGGCTGGGTTAATGTGATGCAGGACAAGCAGACAAACACTTTCAAGCTTGAAGCATCTTCAGTCCTGCTTACACATCCTGGCACAGTATTCTTTCAGTGTTGTAGCCATGTGGCCAGTGGTGTTTGCCCAACAGGATCTCATCTGTCATCTCTGTGGTAGAGATAATTCCAGAGACTCCAAAATGTTGCTGTGTACTGCCTTCAGGATAGGACAAAGGGATTTATGGATTGCTGGCTACAGTCCAGGTGTTATCTGGGGCAGATGACATTCTTTAGTTATCCACTTTGAAATGCAATTAAGTGACTGGCCTAGTTTGTCACAGCCTGTGATTGACAGTGCAGCCTGGGAGCTGACTGACCAAACGTGTGACTCCAGTGCCATTCTGTCAGCAGGCAGCTGGGGCCACCCTCTCCAGCATGACTTGGGCTGTCTGGAAGATCTCATCACCTGCCAACCTGAACGTGGTACAGATTCAGCCATGATTGTATGTGCTGTGTGTCTGACTCCCACTGGAATGATGATTCAAATAACCAGTCAGGAGCTTCCTCCTGACTTCACAGCTGTTTGATCCAGGCAATTGAAGCTGTGTGCATTACTCTTTATAGTCCCTGGTTGTTCAAGTAAGGACTTAGAGACAGCTACAAGGTGTTTTGGTATCTTTCTAGCCACACTTGGTGACAATTCATGCATCCCTCCAGGCTTGTATGTAGCTGCCTGGAAAAAAATAATGTCATTTGGCCACAGTTTCATAGTATGGTTTAGTTGGTGACAGATAGAACCATCCTAGTGCAAACAAATTGTGGTTTTGACTGATTACAGCAGCACAGTTTTTAAACCTTCCCGCAGTTTAGTGGACTTCGAAAAAAAAAGGTATCCTTTAATAATAATGACTTTTTTTTGTACAGCTTCCTGCACTTAAATAACTCTGTGCTTTGCAATCAAAAGTAGTAATCAGGAGAGGGAAGTGATTAGTCCTAGATTGTTTATGAGCTAAGCAGCAGATCCTGGACTAGAACTCCCTCTCCCAAATCCCTGGAGTTGTCCATAAAGCAGTTCAGAGTCACTGCATTAGCCATAGCCAGGCAGATTTAAAAGAATTTATAAATAGAATAACATGTACTAATGGATATGAACCCATCAGACCATTTCCAAGTTTGAAGAGATTTGGATGCAGCACTGTGTAATTTCTTCACATCTGTATTCAGGCTGCTCTTCCATTCTCTGCAGACCATCCAGAGGGAAGGAAGTAAAGTGCTTCCTGCATACAGGTAAAACATTGCACAAAGTAATACAAAGATAATTTTTAAAAACAGACAAATATTTATTTACTGGCAGGATCCAGTCCCAATGCCAGTCCGGTTAATCCAGAAAGGAAACCCCTCCACACTGCAGTAATAGTGAAGCAGTATGGCTGCTCAGGCCACTGAGTTCAGTGATGGATTAGCTCAAATCACTTCCTGAGAGCCCAGAAAGCCTCCAACTGCAGAGGACCACCCAGCTCACTGGCTGCAGCCTCTCCAGTCATAGGGAATATTTCTGACATCCTCAGACAAAATCTAAACTGTAGTGAAAGGTCAATGACTAAACGTGTGATATCTTAGAGGTCTAGCAGGGAGCAGAGCAGCCCAGATGACTATGTGCATTTCTTGTGCTGTGCCTTCTGACTGGGTATTTTCTTCAAGATTTTTGTGGATGAAATGGTTTGGGCTAGATAAAAGTGACTGGATAGTTCTAACCACCTAAAACCCCTTTGGTCTCCAAGGCTTGGAACCTTGTGGCTGCAATACTCTAATGGAAAATATTTGTGGGCTGGTTAAATCTGTGGCTATAGTAAGTGAAGATAAAAGAAATATTTAATAATATGTTCCTGCTGTTGTCCAGCACATTGCTGGCTGCATGAAAGCATGTGGTGTCCTCTCTGTAGCCAGTGGAGGTAACTCGTGCAATGGGGTGGGAAAGAGGGTGTCACTGCTTATAATTGAATTGTCCCAGAGTGCCTGGGGTCATTCCAGCAGACAGTGTGTACAGCTTCAAGATCTGAAAGGGCTTTTGGTGATGTGAAACATGCAGTTGCTAAATGCTGGGTTTGATTTGTTTGTTGGAAGCTCAGAATAAAGAGGATAACTTTAAAAGGGGTGTTAATTCCTTGGCCAGGGACAGTTGCCATCTCACCAGAGGCACATGTGTGTAGGATTAGCTCCTCTCCTAAGCCCTTGAAGCTGATCTATAATATGAAAGAAAAATTTTGAAACGAGCAGAATCTGTGCTGACCTTCCCATAGGAGGGGTAAGACTGGGCAGTGACCATGTGGGTGGCAGAGTGGAAGTTTCCATGAAGTATGGGTGGGAGCTTCTCTAATAATTTCCATTTATAGTGGTTCCAGCTGCAGCAGTTTGGATCACTGGCAAGGGCAGTGCCCCATTCCTGATCCCTGTCTTGCTCCATCTTGTTTGTTAATGGACCCTTGTATTTGGGTACCTAAAGATAACAGCCCTGCTTAATTCAATGTGACTTCAAGTGACTTCAGTCTTGTGATCAGTGTCACAGCCATGCCTATTGCCTTGGACACAGAACTGGGATTTTGGCAGGGTCAGAGCTGAGTGTGTATCACCATCAGGACATTACACAGCCCACTGGGCTGATGATCCATGTAGGAGGCAATGGGAGCAGGTTGGTGATGCTGACAAACAGGAAAAGAAGCCGTGGTTTCATGAGTGCGTATCCCTGCTTTGACATCCAACATTCTTTAGCCATCCTTATGAAACCCTCCTGGTGCAGCACTGCCTTGAAAGATGCAATCTGCAGATGCTCAATGTGGGCTCAATTTTCCCCACATCATGATAAAGTTAGAGATGAAAAATTTCCATTTGTTTTTATCCATGGTGAAAATGGAAAAAAAAAATTCTTTAAGGCTTAATTACCTTCTTTTACCTTTTTTGTTTTTTTAAAAAAGGTTGTTTTCCTTCATCTGATCCAAGCTTTCATCTCCTTAAGTGTACATGTGGACATGGTCAAACTTCCTCTGACTAACTTGGAAGTTATTTGAATATTGCAAGTGTGAAATCGTGACCACACGTGTTCTATTAGCACTTTGCATAGGAGAATTGTTTATGTGAGAGGAAAATCAGATGCATATATGAGGTGAAAATGGAAGCAGTTGGAAAAGGTTGGAAAGAAATAAGGGAGACAAAAATAAGAAAATAATATTTTGTGTGTATGTAGTGAAACAAATAATATAAATTTAGTTATCTAGACTATCTTCTCATCCATCACTTCTCAGTACATCAGAAAATGGTTCATAATCTACTTGAAAAATAACTGATTCACTCCTAGTAGAAATACTGCAATGAATGCTTTTAATTTGCAGGCAGCAAAATGATGGTGAGAGACTGAAAAACATAAATATCAGTTCTTGAAACTATCAAAACTGTGCAAAGGTCAAAAGACTTTCCCATTTTTGTTATAATATAAATGAAAACTTTCAGTGTAAACCAAGAAAAAGTTAACTGACTTCCCCTAAATTCTGAAATATAGATGCTATTTCTGTCTCCTTTACACACACTTCATGCAGCAGTGATAGATGTAGGAAGAAATATTTCAAATATCAGATTACTTCTTTATGTTGTGGGATGCTTTCATACTTTTAAATTTTGAAGGTCGTGTCTGTCTGGTGGTTTTTTAAAATTACTCAACACCTCTGAGGCTCCTTCATACTCTTACAAACCCACATTTCCCACAGTTTTTGCCACTTGGCTTTTGAATGGATTTTGCTGGTTCTGGTACTGCATTCACTTCATCATGCAAGTCCAGGGTATCCTCTTGCAGACCCTACTGCAAGCAAAAACCAAAAAAAAGGTTTTTTAGCATAGCTACTACATTTTCCTGACAGGTAAGCTCTTCTTTTTTTTTTCCCCTCTTTTCATTTTAAGTTTTCCAAATAAAGAATTTTAGGGAAAAGGGAGAACATGCAGAGGAAAGGGTTTCCAGGCAAAAGATGAGGATACAAAAAAAATGTCTTTTATTTTTAAATGTAGCATGAAGTGAAGGCAGTGACTGTGATAATAGAGGTAAATGATAAATGAAAGAAAGGACACTTCAACATAATCTAGATAACAGGAAAATTTTAAATGGACAATTTAACATGAGAGTCTGCATGGAATTATTTTTCATTAAACAATCAAAGCTTGTGATAATGCAAATGAAATCCATTTTTAGCTGCAGGAAATTTTGAGAATTTCAGAGGAATAGAAAATACAGGAATAATAATATCATGATGGTAATTCACAGTAATTATAGAAAAGTATAATTGCACAACACAAGCACTAATCAAAGCTCAGAAGAGTACTTTGGCATTCATTAGGATTTCAGAGCTATTAGCATTTGCCTTTGTCATTGGGCACCACACAACAAGCATTATTAATTTCATGTCAATCCAGAGCATAATTTCCCTGATCAGATATCAGTTCATAATAACAAACCACCAAGATTTCCTTCTCTGACATGGATTTCTGGCAAGTATTTTAAAAAGAGAGCTGAACTGGGGACTGCTTTGGAGGTAGAAATGTTGCCCTTGAACTTAGGTGATCTCTGAGCTATCCTCTGTATATTCCAACGATTTATTTGCATCTGCTGGCCTGAAAAAGCTTCAGAACATCGCCCATGCTGTCCTTCTTCCTATCTTACAGGACATTTTGTGAGCTTCATCCATGGATGTGTGTGTTAATAATGAAGCTATTATTGAACTCTGCAGTTACCTTGTGCTGCTGTGGTACATGTGCAACTCATTAGTTGTGCTCCTGGAACTTCTAACCTGCTCTACAGCTTGTCCTGTGTTGTTCTCTGTTGGGAATTTGTGTCATTTGCTTGTTGGGTTTTTACTTCTGCCCCTGCTGACTAGCTACATGTTTCTGCTGCAGCTGCCCTGAATGCTTAATGTGAGGAAAAGAACATTTTGCAGCTCATACCAAATGGTGATGGAGGTGTAGGGAACATTTGAGCAAATCGAAGTTAAAGGAATAAGAAGAATATGGAATATTCTCTTAGGTTCAGTAGAAGAAAAGCTGTGTTTTGTGCAATAAAAGAAACAAACAAAACTAGGTTTGTGAAGATGAAATGAGATTCTCTGGAATCTGTTCTTTTACTGTTATTTCCAGACTTTAAAAGGTTCTATGCAGTTTGTATAGCTCTTGAAGGGAAAGGTTGTCTATAGGACTAGACAGTGGTGGTAAATAAAGGAATACTTCAATTTATTATTCCATTAAGCAAGATACAATTTATCAGCATGCAGGTGGGTCATGTCCCATTGTTGGAAGCAGTAAGTTTTGACTTAGCCTTTCCTTCCCTCAGCTCACTCACTGTCACTGTGCTTTTCTCTGGCTTGTGGCAGGATTGTTTCTCTGTTAGCAACTTATTTTTTAGCACACCATTCTGACACCTTGACAGTTCATGTGCTAAATCAGACTTTACAGTTACTGGCAGGCACTTATTAGATGTATTGCACTTAATTAACTTTGCACCTAATTACAAGCAGTGCTGGCCGATTACAAAGGGCATAAATATATTTGTGCCCTGGCTGTCACATCATGAAAATGGCTGTTTGAACAAGTCAAGCAAAAGCAATTACCACATTGTGTGCATAGTGAAGTGTGAAGCAGAGTGCGGGAAGAGGGGTGAACTGGGGTTCTCTCTGTAGGAATTTCATTTTGCACAGCGCATTTTAGGCGACCCAGATGAGCAAAAAGTATGAGGAAATATTTCCTTTCATTTGTGCAAACACTTCAGAACAAAAGTTGCATAGTAAGAACTGATGTAAGTTCTGTTGGATACCTACCCTGTGTATCTGTAAATAAAGTATGAAGAGTCCAGTATTAAGGAAGAAAAGCTGTCTAACATGAGATAAATGCTAAAAATTATAAGTAAAGCTTGTGATTTAGAATGACACAGTGTAACCATTACTTATACAGTTGTTGCCAAAATGAGAAGGAAAGCAGAATTTGGTCTCATCTGTAGAGGGATATGTTGTAAAGAGCAAATGTTAGCACTCAGCTGGCATTCCATGGAAATCTGTCTTGTGTTAGCACAGGAAAAAAAACATTTCTGCTGGAAAAGTAAGCAAGGCATTCGGAGCAATATTTAAAATTTTGTCAATGGCTTTGTAAACAAGAGTCTATATGAGAGATGTTTCCTCCTGTATCAGGTTTCCGTTCCAAGCACCACATGCTCTCTTTTGCAGAGGAAAATAGGCCGTGTTATGCAGGTGGCTTAACTTACTGTTGTTATACATACAGCTGTGGAGGAATGCTGCCTTCGTTCCACAAGAATCCTGGCCAAGGAGAAGAGCTGAGAACTGTTAAATATGGTAATTTTTTTTCATTCCTTTTTCTGCTTTGCAGCAGACTATTCTCTGAATTAGTAGTGTTTTGCAACAAAACAAACCGTTTGTTTTCCCTCTCAACAAAACTTAATTAGTCCTCAGTGTGTAGACAAACCACCATAAGCCCACTCACAGGAATTTGATGGTTAGCAGACTGTACTATCTGCTTTGTACAAGGTATGTAATGCTTTGTACTGAGGGCACACATGCCAGTTTTATATATAGTGGCCAAAAAGGTCACAAGAACTTGACTTTGCTTGAGGCGAGTGGAAAGAAACAGAGGCAGTCACAACATGGTGCTGAGTGAGTGGCTGTGGGCTTGTGCGCTGTTGTTGTTTACAAGCTCTGAATAAAGAGAGCTGTGAGGGTGTGTATAAACCTTTCCCAGCCCTGAACAGCCATTCATTGTTATTCACTTCTCAATAGGCTGGCTGGGTTGTTTCTGATAACTCATGGAATAGCAGTGGTAGGTGGCCTTAAATAGAAGTTTTGGATGCCTTTGCATGCAAAAGTGAGCAGACTCCTTTGTGTGCCACAGCATAAAGTGGGGAGATAATGTGTTTGCAAAAACAGCATTACATCACTGCTGAAAACATTGCACAGTTGATTAAGATCTTGGGTGGCCAGCAATTTTTACCCTGTATAAAATTAGAGACATTGCTGTAGGGAAATAGTGCAGGAAAGTGTCCTGATGGAAAGGCCTGGGGGAGGCAAGTGCTGTCATTCAAGTAGCTTGTGCCAGAGCCACTCCTTACTAATAGTGAGGAGCTCAGCCCAGGAGAGACGTTAACTCAGTCAGAGGCTCATGTAGAGCTCTATGATTTCAGTTTTCAAGGGCAAAATAAAAGTTTTTTCACTTTAGGGTACAAGGAATTAATGTAAAATATTGGAGACTTGAATCTTCCAACACACAAAGTGAGTTATGTCCAGCACAAAGTGTGTTAAGATGTTGCTTTCTAATTGAATGCACTAGAACTACCAAATAATGCGCGAATAATGTCTAAAAAATAAAAGCACATCTAAAACCACCATGCTTTTGAGGAAAATGAAATAAAACAGCAGTGAGAACTCATTCCAGTAGAATAGGTCAGTCTTATGTGCTTGAATTTTTTTCTGATATGGATGATCATAGAATAATTTAGGTTGGAAAAGACCCCTAACATCACTGAGTCCACCTGTAAACCTAATACTGCCACCTGTAGAATATTTCACTAGTCCACACCGAGTTCTTGGCTTTTCCACATTTATCATTTTTGTACTAAGTCAGAAAGCAGAGCTGATTATCTGCTCCTTTCATTCTGTAGATGAGATGTTTCTCTGTCATGACTTCTGAAGACTTACAGCCTTCCTGGGTTCCCAAGATCCAAGGATGCCCTCTTACCTTGACTTTTATCCTTTCTTGGAAGCATCTAAAGGAAAGCTGGAAGCTGCAGTGATACCTGAACAATTCACAGGTATGTAAAAGCCCTATGTTAGACTTTCTATCTTTTTTGCCTGCTTTGTTCCTGAAGCTGCACACTTTTTAGTTTGACTTTTACAATCTGTTGTAACGACTCATTCCATCTGAGTGCATCGTACTGCAGGAAGCTAATTGACTTTGACTCCTCTGCTTCTGTTCCCAATGGGGGTTGCCAGTTGTAATTCTCTTATTGACTGTTTAGAGCAATTAGCGGAAAACAAATTTTTCCAAAGAACAGATAATTTGGTTTTGTTGCTCTCCATCATTAAAGCTACAATTTGTTATCTAAGAAACAATTAGTTATCTGGGAAGAAAATTAATAGGAAACACATTCCATCTGTTTGTTAGCTGAAGAGAGACAGGTTACCTCATCATTAATGTCATCGGTAATTAGCGCTCTCGAGCTGCACCAGCTGCACCAGGGGCTGGCAATCCATCAGCAGCCTCAGATGCCAGGGCTGACTGTGCTTGTTTGTGCCAAGCAATGGGCAGGCCCTATGTGGTGCCCACATTTGTAAACAGTAGTTGGCTAATGTAATTGAACTGGACAGGTTTGTTGTATCTGTGACTGCCACCCTGGGAAGGACACAAGACTTTAAACCTCCAGGGCAATTCCCAGCCATTGGGTCACCGGCAGCAGGCTCAGAATGCCACTCTCAATTAATCAGATTTCTGATATCACAACTGGTTCTTGTTTCCATTTGGGAAAGGTTTGGGAAGGCAGTGTGGTCAAAGTGGCAGGACCTGCGCTCACATTCCATCAGCATCACAGCCCTCCGTGATAACCAGCAGATAAACCCTGACATTGGAGAGGCTGCTTAGGTGGTGGTGTTGGGTAGGAAATGTCTTGCTCTGCTCCAGACTGAAAAGAAGAAATTCTACTTTACACCAGCTGAAATCTCTTCAAATAAAAAAAAAAAACACCACCAAAAACAGCCATGGAAAAATGAAAATAATTCTGTAATATTTAGACTCTAGTTTTAGTGTTTTACTGACTTTTGCTTCTGTTATTCAGTTTGATTTTGTAGTTTTATTTTGAGAAGTTGTTCTGAAAATTCTCACTGCTTGATAAAATTATCTGAGGGTCAGAGAATCTTTAGATCCCACATGCAGGGACTTGAAGGCTTATGTAAGAATGGCTGTGCTTAAGTTTGCATAAAGTTATTATAAAGTAAATGATTATACATGTAGGTGGTTAGAGGGTTATTTGTTTAGTAGTTTTTCATTGGTGCTTCTGTTCCATGCATTCAGTTATGTGGATCATACCCAAGTGCAGGTAGAAGTTAAATGCTTTCTATGGCACATGCTTTTAAACCTACACTAAGCTGTATTACTTCAGGTATTATGGAAATTATAATTAGGGAATTCATATTAATTGTGGTTATTATTAAAACCTGGACATTTTCTTCTCGAGGGCCAGGGGAGCACAAAGCTGTTATAAAAGTGAGCTCCCACTGACAATGTAGAAAAATCCATTTCACATTTGTAAGGTAGAGTACAATTTCCAAGGCACTGCCAGATGTTTGCTTTTGATGCATGAAGCCTGAATACATCCAAGGACCAGTCTGCTTTTCTGATGTGAGAACGTGGACTTGCCATTGGGAACCCTGGATCTCAGTCAAAGGTGAGGGGAATCAGGAATTTCAGAGTCACTATAATGCATTTGTAAAGATCTGGTGTTAGCAAGAGTTAGATTAGTTGGTGTCTTAAAAATGGACAGAAATAGGTCATTGGAGGCAATAGCAAAACAGGGAAGAGTATGAAGGATGCTAAGAAAGCTGTGATGGCTCAACATGAAGTCTTTCTTGCAGAAGAGGTTCTGGATATATATATATATGTCTGTATAGATACATAATTTGGCAGGTGAATAATATAAGGAAGGAAATAAGTCACAGAATATTCCTATTTTCTTTTTCATTATATTACTTTTCTAAAATGTTTATTTTAAAAAGGTGGTTTGCACTCATGTACTGATCCAAAACATCTTGAATCGAAATACTCCTTTGTGTTTCAATTGATTTTAGGCCCAGGCATCTTTTCCAGTGCTTTTTGCCTAAATTTATGGCATGCAGATTTTTACAGAACTTGCTACCATAAGAAATCATCTGTCCTAAGAAGCATACACTAAAGAAGGAATAAACATGCCATGAAAAAGTCAGGTGTTTGATATCCAATAGGAATGGCAATCTGCTTTATAAGAATCTTTTGTTCTTCCATTACTTTTGTGTCATTTCAGTAGGGTTTTTTTGTGTGGTGTGCCAATTTACATATTACAGAATATAGTTTTAAATAGACATGTTTATCCTGAGGTATTGGTGGATCAATACAGAAGACAAAGTCATTTTAGCTTTGGGATTAGAGGAGGAAAAAGAGGTTTTAGCTGCACTATAGGCATGTTCTAGAGTACAATTGTAACCTCTCAGTCACTTTTCATGCCTAATGTGGAAAAACACCACAGATACTAAAGTTAAATGTGATGCCAATACTGTAAATCCAGTGTAATGATTTATTGTATTGCTGAGCTCTTTAAAATGTTAACATTCCCTGGCTTCTCTTGGAAGCATTAACTAATTCCAGGTGAGTCACCTCAGACAACAAAACCCACTGTTGGTAGACTTCTGTCAGGCAGGGCATGAGGTAACAATTCTCAGGGGGCACGTGTGGATGTGAGAATATTTTGTTACTGTGTGGTTACCAGCATTCCTTTATTTCTCATTAGTTTATACTGCACTCTGTTATATGAAAATTAATTTCTGTTAACATCTACAGTCAGGTAATGTACACATATCATTTAATGAACATAATATACCTTCAAATATTAAATTACAGCCTTTCTGCCTCCCAGGCAGACTGTCAGACCTGGTGGTATAAATTAATATGTAATGCTGCACAGCTAATAAATTCCTTTTAGCCAAGAGAACTGAAAGCAGCTCCCAGAGGCAGGGCTGGAGTCTTCTACTGGGGGCTACTGGAATCAGTAGAAAGAATTATAATGACTTCATTAATTGCTAAAATAAAGCTGGGGATGGAAGACAAAGGTCTGTGGGGAAAATAAATCAGAGAGGCAGGTTATACTTCTCCATTAGAAGTGGAATCTTCTTGGAGATAAGTAAATGCTCCATCATAGGTCACCTCAGTAACTGTTCTCATGTATTTGTAAGTAGCACATTGAATATATTTAGCTATATATTTGTATATATTTAGCTGTTTTCAGGCATGAACCACTTCCATTGTTTCTATTTGAGCTAAAGAGGAAAGCTGAGTGTTGTCATCTCATCACAAGAGTGGGAGCCATGGTGTGGAGTACAGGGGGCTAAAGCCATCTCAGTCTCCCAGGTTTCCCACCTGCCTATGGATTGTGCTCCCTGGCAGGAGTGAAGGTGATGAGAAGTGAACACTCCTTTGAGACTAAACAACTAAGAAACCAAACAACCCATGGTATCATTTTCATTTAGAAAAATAGGATGTAATCCTAGAAAGTTATTATAAATTGTTTCTTGATCGTAAATAATATACAGACAATGGATAATTAATTGAGAAGTTCAATTAAGAAAGGTCAGCCTCAGTGTGCCTTATTTTATTTGTGTCTGTGATTATCACTGGTCAGATGTAATTACATACTTGTCAAATTGCAGCTCTGGAAATTTGGTTAAACGTCACTGTAAATTGCAGGTTTAAAAAAAGTAATTATGATATATTTCTTGACTATTTTTAGGTTAAGGAGGTGTTTTTGTCTGGTGATACAAACCAAAGCTTAAAATAATCAGAGGTGACTCAAAATATGCTCAAAAATACCCATTTAATTTTAATAAGATTTGGACCTGACTGTAGGAGCAGAATTGTTTTAGCACATATAGAAAACCTGGCAGTTGGCAGAGTCTTACATAGATGCCATGGCAAATTAAAATTTAATAAGAAAAATACTGCTCCTTCTGATAAATGAGCAAAGTGACATCAAAGAACATCAATGAATACTCCTAGAAACTACATGAGCTGCATTATAGGCAGATAAAGTCTGGGACCTAACTGTTAATATCTATATTAATAAAGGCTAAAGAAGCTCAGAACTGCTCCTTTCCTGAGTAAGTGACCATCAGAGCAGGAATCTGGGCCTTGTTTTAATCATCTCTTTGTGACAATCTAGTTGGATTGTTGAATGATGGGCAAAACAATTAGGCAATATTTCTAATACTGAATGCCAGCTCCAAACTTTTTAGCCTGTCTGGTTTTTTTTCTTCCCAGCCCTTCACAGGTTTTTTTTGTTCTGTGCTGTTGTTGGATATATCTTCAGATTTATTGTATCAACAGTCAACTTCTGAGATTCTTTTGAGGCGTGCTGGCACTGGTATTTTCAATCTGTAAAGCTGTCCAGGACACTTCAGCATAACTTCTGGCAGTGCTGGGTATCAGATCTGAGCAAAAGCAGCTCAGGTTTCATGGTGCCTGCTGATGCTTATGGGGATCCAAAAAAGAAACCCTATTTGCCCAGAATGTTGTAGGGTATCCCAAATGCAGGGAAGGGGGTTGTGTGTCTGCATCCTTCATCCATCACAGCTGCTGGAGGCACAACGTAGCTGGGACAAAGCCAACCCCATGCAGCTGTGAGCTAAGGAGAAGAGAGGTGTTGTAAGAATGACCATTGATAGAAAGCTACTGAAGTGAACTGAAGTGTAATTGCAGCAGGATTGCATCCCTAGGAAAACTTTCTTTTCACCTCCTTTGACCACAGGCTGTGAAGCTTCACTCTCTTTCTCCCCTTCATATTGTGAAGCATCTCATGTTGAAGAGTTATACCCCACCAAAGTAGAAAAATATCTAGAAAAAATGTACTGGATGTTCTTTCAACCTCTTTTCTGCTGGGAAAGCTTGACTGACAGGAATGTAGAGACATCACTAGTATTGACCTGTGAGTTGAGAAAATTAGCAGGGTTTTCTTCTTTTTTGGTTTTTTTTAATGGTTGGATCATAACAAGCAATTTGATTTTGGGTACAGACCCCTCTTTTGTAAATCTAGCCCCACCTAAAAAGTGCTTTTGTGGTATGAGCCAGAGCTGTGCCTTTGAGCCAGAAGAAACTTGCCTTGGGTCCTAGTGGACCTTAATTAGCCATCAGATCCTCACTTTATGGACATCTTGGTAAGATGGATAACTGCTTTCTCTTTTCACCAACTTTATTAGCTCAAATAATTAAAGTTTAGAACTTCACAATCACTCCTCAGTGATAAAGGGACGCTTTGTTTTGGCTCATGTTCTTTGAGATGGGTGATTTTTGAGCATCAGCTTGAGGTGGACAGTTTCACAAGTGCAGTTCTTGGGAAATGTCACCAAATTCTTGATGCAAACAGGCATGCTTATTTTTGAATGTTAGACTTATAACTCAGTATTATTTTCAGTTCTTTGAGAACAGTTTTTGGTTTTTTTGTGGGGTTGATCTGATATAGGAAAAGAGGAAAGCATTTCCAGTTTAGACTGCATATGCAAACAGGAACGGAAATTGCCTACGGAGTCTTCATGCTTCAAGTGCATTGTGTGATTCTTTTGATATTCAGCCACAATCACATTCTGTGTAATATTCCACTCCTTTTGTTTCATGGTATCAAATGAAGACTGAGACATTAAAAGCGAGGCTTAGGAGAAATGAAAAATGTCAGTAAAAGCAGCTGATGAAAACCTTACTAAACAGCTATGCATGTCAGGCCCTGTTCCTTCTGTAATGTATATGTTTGTAATAACAGCTCAGAATTCTGCAGGGACTTATAAGTAATGAACAAAATTGGTCAAGCAAAAAAGAGAAGTTATTGGAAACTTGAGTGCTGTTGAGTCCCATAACAGGCAAACTGTACATCTGCATAAAATAAATCTGTGCCCTGCTGGTAGCTTTTATACTGTTACCCTTGTATGCATCAATTTGTTTGCGAGGTTGAGTTTACTCTGGTAAATATTTTATGGTGAGAATAATGTCCCCAGTTTCCACAAGTAGCCAACATTTATTGTCAATGTCAATAACAGGGCAAAATGTAAAACTGAACAGGACAGGCAGTGTCTCCAAGGAGAAAGTTGCCCCTTTACCTAGAGTGGAAAGTTTCTGGTGTTAATATATTTTTCCCAGTGGAGGAACAAAATGACAAGGGCAGAGAATGATCAAAGCATTGCAAATGCTATGTGAAGGAAGCCACAGTGTGGAATCAAGTCCAGGGACACCACTTGAAGAGTTAGGCTGTACAAAAGACACAAAAGAAGGGAAACAAAAACATTGACAAACTCTACTGAAGGGGATCTATTAATTTGCCTAGAAAGACAAAAACCAAAGAGGTGTAAAGAGAGTCTAAAATTAGTAAAGAAACAAAACCTGTTGACTTGGTGCAAAAGTTGCACAAAAGATGTCATGTACCAGAGTACTGAAAATTACTTGCTGGAAACTCTTAGAGTTTTGTGAATAAGAAAAGCAGAAACCTGTGCTCAGCAAGGTTTTGAGCTAGGACAAGCATGTTTTACTAGAGCCTCAGGCTCTTTCTTGGTTCTGCTCTGTCAGAAAATGGTGGTTGAGCTGAGGGGGCTGCCTTGAGTAAACCTGATAGGAAACTGGGGGAAATCATGAAGCTAGAGAACTTACAGTGAAAAGTGGAATATTTCCTTGCCTCTAGAAATATGAAATAGGAGAAGGGTGGACAGATGGAGGGATGTGGGGGAGGAGGTTATGAGATTGTAAAGATCTTGCTCTTGTGGAGCAAGTGCTCACTCCTCTGGATGGATTGCTTGGCATGGGGAATGCAGTGCCTGTGGTCTTGAACTGCACTCCTGGACTTCAGCCATGGGCTTTTGGTAAATACCTTTTGAAAACATGGTGTTATAGGATCTGCCTTCACAGAGCTCCCTTTGCAATAAATAGACTTTATGAGGCGTACTCTGGGGCAGATGATGATTTGTGTGCTCAATAATCTTTTTTCTGCCCCGTGGAGAAATCTTTGGACTGGCCAGCAGGCCTAGAATCAAGGAGGGTGCTAGGCTGCTGCTGGAGTGATGATTTTATATTAAGTACTTGAGTTTCTTTTTGGTCCTGCCATCATCAATATCAGCTTTTGTTTGTTTGTTTGTTTTTTAACCCATGCAAGTAATGGACTCATCTCACCTGCTCTTTGCCATTATTTCACATCTTCCTGTGTGCACTGGAGAGAGCCTGGACAGCTCCATTCCACTTACCTTACTGTGTCAAAATCCTCTTTGCTCCTTACATTATGAGCTGGAGCTCAAGGCTTTTTTACAGCCCAAGTGGTTTGTGAAAGACACTTTCACTGTGAATTCCCAGGAGAAAACAGAACTGACAGTATGAGAGCTTTTGCTCTGCTTTCTTCAAGTATTAAGGAAAAAACTACAATCTGTTTGGCTTCAAGGTAAAGAGCAATATTTATACAACTAAGCCCAAGGACATGACCCAAAATACTATTTATTTTGTGGTCTGCAGAAAGAAAAATATTAAATGAACTTGTCTGCTCTTTATTGTAACAGGCAAATTCTCAGAGTAATGCCATTTAAAATTCAAGTGTCCTCTGGTTTTAAAGATCAGTTTGACAGACAGCAAATTAGTCTTAAATTTGGTAAATACTAAAGGGGTGAAATTTTTTTTTTCTACTTGTCTCATGGTTAATCATGTGTAGCACCTAACAAACTCCTTTCATTCTTGCACAGAAGCTTATAATATATCACAGAATTAGCATCACAGGTGGCTTGTCAGTGAGACATGAAGCTCAGCTTAAAGAATGACAGAGGTCTATTTTGTATTCCCATAACAACTGTATAGTCTCCAGAAAGATGCAAATAGTTGAATTCAAATGGCTCTTAACATTCTTCTAGAGTACTGATATAGTAAGGAAATAATACCATAAAAATTTCCAATAAAAAGGTACATTACATTCTCTGGGTACTAAAGCTTTAATTTGTTAGCCACACAGGCACTGGGGTGGGAGACTGGAGAGCAGTGTAAATGGATACAGTCCAGGCACAGCCCAACTAAAAATACACATTGAAATAATGATTTTTGATTTTTTGGGGGGGCCAAACAGAGTATACTTAACCTGAACCACATTTTAACAGCCCATGATGTACAGCCCATGTCATAGCTGAGACCTGCCAAGGCAGTCTGGGAAAATTAGTGACATCCAGGTGAAGTGTGCAGCAGCACAAATGCAACAGCTTTGATGCTCTTTTCACCTTGTCTCCCGTGTGCTGCTCTGACTTAAAATATTTTTAGAAGTTCAGTGTTCAGTTCCAAAAATCTTAAGGACTGGCAACAGATATCCAAAAGTGGCCTCAAAAGAGTAAATGTGCTTGACATATTTCTTTGTTCTTTTAAAGTAAATGAAACAATTAGTCCAAATGAGGCACTTCATCACTGAAACCCAGAGGAATTTCTTGGCTGCTGCCAAATCGTGAATAATAATAATAGTGCAGAAAGGGAGGAGTAGTCATGAGAGTAGATAATCTATGGGTGATGAATAAAAGCCGATTTCAAGGACTCTTGAGCTGTGTTAACTTCTGCTGAAATGCTCAGTTTCTGGTTCAAAGTATTCAGTAAGCCAAGAGTGTTACAGTAGATTGTATGAGCTCCTGCAAAGCACTTCATGTACTCATTTCTATCATAAAAAACTGATTATTCTCCAATTTCATGTAAAATGTGGTCAGTGGAGATCTTTATTAGTTGAAAGCATGTTCACTGGCAAATGTAGCATGAATTGTATAAGGACAAGCTAAGCTTTCTGCTTCCTGTTAAAGCCTGTTTATTTTATTTTGCAATGGTCTTGCCCATCTGCACCGCATTTTTCTGTTTGCTTGGCTTGCTGTCCTGGCTGACTGCACTAGTGCAGGGCACAGGTTGTGGCTGTTGGTCACACTCACTTTGTCTGCAGCCTTCCACCAGCCAGGGCTTCGTTCCTTCATTCCTGTCAGCTTCAGAAGTGAACAATATTTTAAGAAAGTCAGATCTTTACCTTGTAAGAGAGCAGGCTGAAACGCAGACAAGTGGCTTTGCATCCAGAACATTGCAGAAAAGATGAAACAGAAACAATAATGTGCTTCTTCAGCTCTTCCTGATCCCTATTTCAGAAATCTGTACATTTTAAGGAAGTTGTTACATCAGGTGTGGTTTGAGGAGATGCAGTTATCACAGAAGAAATAAAAATTTATCTGCCCACAAACAAGCAGCTCTTCCATTTGCTACTATGCATCTCATCTAAAGGACACAAAAAATAATTGTTCACTCTTACACTGTGTCCTTCATCCTAAAGACTTCAATGGATGCTCAGGAATTGGAAATGTGGGAAAGCTGGAAAGAGAGTGTACTACCCCTGTACTTTTGTCCTTCTGTTTGAGCTGGTTTCAGTTTGTCTGAGGACAGTGCCTACACTTGTCCCCTGTTTGTGTTTTAGGGGCACTTGCGTGGTTGGGCCACACAATGGAGCTGTGTGTGGACTCAGTTCTCTGCCATTGTTGTGCCCAAATAGAAGTGCTCAGACTATGCCAGCAAACCCCAGTGTTTCAAACCCCAGGTACAAGGTGTCATTTTACTGCTAAAGGCTGTTACCAAATTACATCCTGCTGCAGGAAGTGTCCCCAGAACCTGCTCCCCACTTCCCCAGCAGATGCTGCAGGCAAAACCCACTGCTTTTGTAATCTGCAAGAGCAAAGAGTTTGGTGTGTTTAACTAGCTGTAGTAGAGTGCTCTTTGCAACTTCCCAGATGTATAATCCTCATAGTCTCTTTTCATAGAGTAAAGGAGATTAATTTTAGAAACCACGGATTTTACAGATCCCAGGATATTTACCCTAATGACTATTTTGCTTTGAGTAAGTGGGCTCTCTGGCTGACTTTAGGGGAATTAGATCACAGACTTATTAACAGCTACACCCCAGCTGAAGTGTGCACCACTAGGGATTGTCTTCAAGCCCAATAAGCTTGCTATTATTTCCTATCTTCAAATCTGTGCTAAGTAATAAAAAATTTTAAAAGGAAGGAAAAAATAAGGTTGAGGCCACACTGCTGCTGCAGTCTCATTGAGATTCCAGATGAAAAACACAAGCTAATCTATACAAAAATAACACCTAAAAATGATACCTTAATAATCATGGACATGAAAGAATACATGAAATAATTTTAAAACATGAACTACGTGAAAGAATTTTAACAGCCCCACAGTCTCCACATTTTGGTATCTTAGAGTTGTAACCACTTTTCCTGGTGATGGGCAAACAGAAGGATGCTTTTTTGGCAACTGCTCCTTTTCTGGGAAGTCTACAAATCCCCTTTTAACTCTGTGCATGCAGTTAAGTCTCATTCTTGTCATGGCCAGTTAAGGTGTGCTTTTATCTACTTTTGAAGAGTGAATGAAGGCCTTGTACCTTAACCCCTACAAAGAACCAGGATGTGTGATGCTGTCAGGGCACAAAGGGACTGTGCACTCCTGCCTTTGGCTTTTGCTGGCCAGATAATCCTGAGGAAGGAGGTGTGCAGCTGGAAGCTTGTTTCTTTTGTGGTGTCCTCACTGGGTGTCTCCACAAGAGCTCTGTAAACTCTGAAGTCCTTCTTGCTCAAGACAGCTTACCCCAGGAGGACTTGGGAAATCCTTGATGTTGCAAGTAACCAAGTGGTGCCATGTTTAATTATAATTGATTGGTATTTTGGAGCAAAATTTTATTAATTAACAATTGAATTTCTCTTGGAAGCAAGATCCCCATCAAAGAAACTGATTTTCAGATGAAGATAGTTCTGCAATTCTTAAAGTTAGATAAATTACTTTTAAAATTATTATATGTATTTTTTTCATGTTTCTCCTCTATAACCATATAGCCAATTGTGAAAATTGACTTCCCCCAAGGTGAAACAGGAGGGAAACAGTTGCTGGATTGCAAAAAAAAGGGGGAAAGAAAGGGAAATCTGTAAATGAAAGATTTCTTAAAGTGCTAAAACAAAAAGGTGAAAGATTTGGGAATGGGGAAAGAAAAACTTGAAATAAAGTGAATTGCAAGTGGGAGAAACTGTGGAAATTATTAAGTTGCTTTTGAGCTGTTCTACCATTTTCTCTCAGCAAACCACAATGCCAAATTGACAGAGTTCTAATGTCTCTTTTGCAGTTCAGGGTTATGGAAGAGAGATTCCAATTTGTATTTACTTCTTAGGCTTATAGATGTGCTTTTCCCTGGTAAATAGAAATTCAGTGATGCACTTTAGTGTCTTTTTCAGCTTTCCCAGCAGGAAGATTGGCCTCTTTACACTGGAAGACCTCTGGCTGTGGTGTTTGCATTTCAGAGCCTTTCCACCTGTTTTTGATAAGCTGATAGAATAGATCAGTAAGTACCATGGCTGTGATAAAAGTAAGATTGCATGTAGTCAGGAGTTATTGAAGAAGTGAATTTTCAGTTCAATTTGAACAAATCTATGGCCAATAGTACCCAAGAATTAACAGACTATTAGCTCAAAACTCATCAGCATTTATATGGTAGCAGATGAAAATGTTTCACGTGTGAACTAGGTGCTGTTCTGTTCAGAAATAGATGTTTAATGTTTTTGCAGTAGAATAAAGATTAGCTTCATGTTGAGCCAGGGCACTAGCTGGGAGAACTGTGCTGTGTTAGAACATGATCTTACTCAAAAGTTGCTGTTCCCACTGGAAACACATTTTTGTATCCAAGGCCATCCTACCACCTTCTCACTTATCAGCAAAGGAAACAGGGTCAAATATTTCCGTCCTCTGTTCAAAATACCTTTCAGAGAGTATTTTGATACTGATCCTGCAAAGACTGAACAACTTGGTGAATTCTGACCATTGCATGTGAGCAGAGAAGTCAATTTGAGGCCTGCCTATCTGACATGAAAGAAGAACTGTAACAAGACATGTAAATATTTAATTTCCATGTTGGCTGATCCAATTAGGTTACATTGGCATCTTCTCATTCATTAAAAAGAGGAGCTCAGCTCAGTTACCTGAGTGCTCAATCAGAATAATTGTCCTGAAATGAGGATCAGAGGCTTTTGTTTTTCACTGCATTCTCTAAGTTATGTACGCTGTAGCAGCTGGAAGAAATTGGGTTTGAGTCCTGTCATGGTTTGGAGTATTTTTCTCCATCTCTGCTGTTCATGCAGCACTAAATCTTTTGGCCAACATTCCTCAGAAGATGAGAGCAGAAAGGAACAGGGCAGACCAAGAAGGTGAAGTACTTTAATGTCCTGTATGGCATCATCTTCTTCTGTCTTTACTTACCTGGTTATAATAATGGCAAAATTATTGGGCTTTTCAAATAAAAATCTGTTCAAAGCTCTTGGAAAGCGTCTGGTTTTATCACTCTTAATTGCTTCCAGTGGGACTGAGCTTTAGTAAAGATAACTCTTCACATCATCAGGGATTAATTAGGACAAAGTGCAGAGGAAAGAGCAGTAGAATGAAAGTTGTTCTTAATCTTGTATTATCTAAGGAGGATTTTTTTTTTCATTTTTCTGTTAGCTATCATGTTTACAAATGTAGGTGAACTATCCTGTGTCCAAGCTCTGAGTCAGAAGAAATAGGAGAACATTGCTGTAAAGAACCAGAAAAACAGCAGTTTTTGTAAGAGATCTCAGCCATTTTACTTTTACTGGAATCATGAAATCTCTGTAATTAAGTGACAAGCTTGTAGTGTTCCATACCCATCTCTGTAGGAATTCCTTGCATTAGTGTGCAGAGGCACAGCTTAAGCTGGCCAATAGGAAGACACCATCCTTGGTTTATTTTTCCTTGGAGACTTCTAAACTACACAAGCTTTCTATTTGACCTTTGCATTTGCTTCTGAGGACAAGGGGTTGAAGTCTGCAGGATAACCAGAAATACCCAACATGGCTCTGGAGAAAACCTCCACTGCTTTTGAGCACCAGGAGTAGTAAACATCTGGGGATCATTTGAAACTGTAGCTGCTCACTCACTATGGAAGACATGAAAGAAGCAGTTAATGTTTCTGTTCTGGGTTGGGAATTGATCTTTATCACCACTTTCCCTAACCTGTATTAATAACAATCACCAGGGACAGGAGAAGCATGCAGACTTTAAAAGGCAACAGTAGTTGCCCTAGGTCACAGAAGTAAAGGAGGAATTTGGATCTGAGTTTTTCTTGTTTTCTATCCAGAAGTATGAACCTCTTTTGTTGGAAGTAGGTTTTGTGTGAAATTTGACTGCAGCTTCTGAGGATACATAACAATAAATCAAGTTAACAAGAAGAAAGAAAAAATCCTTTCTGTAAGGCCTCAAAAAGTGATTTCTACACTATACTTAAAAAAACTGTAAATTTTTTCTTTTTTGTTTGCCAGGCCTTTCAATTTTTAATTTAAGGTAGAAGTATATGAGAAGGTAGTTCTTGCTTCCCATAACATTTGTTCTAATATTTTCTATAACCTTTGTTAAATTACTGCCTTTAGCATGGACCAAGTTGTTTCAGGAGCTGTTCCATCTGCCACTCAGGATATTCCACTCCCATCAGTAGAATGAAGCCTTTCTGGCCTTTTCTTTTAATGCAGAGCCACAAGATTGAAGGGAAAACCCCATGGGAATTTTTTTAGGGGTATAAATGAAAATTGAGGTTCATATTGTGAAATTATTACTGAGAGAAGTGTGAGGTGCTGCTTTTGCTGATGTAGTGGAATAATGCAAGTACTAGTTTAAAATTGTACAAGTTCCTCTAGCTGGAACACAAACTAAAACATTGCCATCTCAACAACCTAGCACTCCCTGCAGGTCTCTGTGCACCTTGGAGATGTTTGCTTAGAAGAATTTTACTTTTCTTAATTTTGGGAAGGTAGCTGTGCAGAGATATAAAAAGCAATACAAGATATTCATGATGGGGGAGATTTTCTAAACTTTTCTTGACTATTTTTATATGAACTTTTTCTGCACAGCTATGGCAAGACAGATTTCCAAAGCAGCATACTTGAGTCCTGCTGCTGTTAGATATTAATGGTTGAATCCTCTGTGGTGCTTTGAAAGGGTACACTTGTATGGATAATAAAGTAGTTACTTTCCTTGTTCACAGATGGGATTTTTTTGAGAAATAGAACTACAAAAGCATTGCTTCCCATAGACAGAAACAAGGCCCACACATCATCCTTCCTTCCTGCCTTCCTTCCAAACAGGCTGTTCCTTTGTTGCACCTGGAAAGAATGCCAGAATCCTGGCTGATAAAAAGTGGATTTCAGTGCAGTCAGAGGGGAACATGAAATCATCAAAGGAACAGACCACACAGAAACCCTACAGCACAAATTAAGGAAAGGTTCTTATCTGTCACATCCTAATTGGCTGGGCCTACTGTTTTACATATCAGGTGTCTCCCTGCTGCTCCGAGCATCTTGAGTGAAGTAAATCTGCCAGAAATAATTTATCCTTGTACGTGTTTGTGTCCATAGATCACAGGGTGGCCTGCTTCCTCTCCACTGCAAGCATCACCCTGATTTAAAGAGGGCATTTGTGCATCTCTGCTGAAGGACAAAGTGCTTGCAGAGTTAGGTACTTCTCTTTATTGGGTCACGAGTGGGTGAGGGTTCTCTGAAGTGCTCCATTGTTGTGGAAGGCAGTTTAATGACTGCACACTGTAAAAGCTCAAGCAATTAAATGTAATGCATGATAAACAATATGACTTCCAAATGTTCACATGTAATGCATGGCAGATTTCAGCTGGAAAACAAAACAAGCCCCTCAAGGTTGCAGTCTGCTCTTTAGAAGAACCACATGTTGTAACCTCAGAACCTCAAAATATCAGCTGTTTTCTGTGCATGATGAGAGCAGTGAACCTGTGCCATATTCTGTCCTTTGTTTCCTGGAATCTGGCTGCAGTAAGGATCAGATGTGTGCTTCTGCCAAGTGCAGTTGGCGTTTGATCCACGTTCAGACCAGTGAATTGGTCTGGGCTTTTTTTTTTCCTCATGGCATATCTCATTATGACATGTTTTTTACAGGGTGTAACAAAGATAAATATGTAAATAAGGAATGATATTCTCTAAAATTCATTCTTTTATTACTTTTAGGCAGCGTGAAACTACCTGTAGACACCAAATAAGGTCAAGGACCATTGTACTCTCATGCTGGCAGCCTTTTGTGAAGCATTTAAAATCAAAATACTCTGGACACATAAAGGAAGCAGATTTACATCTTCCTAGAAAGAAGAGCAGAAGTGACCAGTCACTGTTGCCAGGAACATTCTGCCTTTTTCAGAAGAACTTCTGAAGGAGTCCAGGTACTCTCATTTGAGTCCTTCAGCACAGATTCCATGTCCCACACAAATTTCCTATCCTATTTTATGTGTGTGTGTTTCTGCTGTTCTTACCCACTGCTGGTGCCTTCTTTATTATACAGTGTGCTAATTGTTTTTGTTAATCAGACTGTGGGTGTAAGTTAGCATGGTAAACTGAGCCTGAACCATTCAGGAAGTGCTTCCCTCCCTCTTCTGGCTCATTTTTTCCTTCCATGCAGGCAGTGGCACACAGGAATGAGGTAGGGCTAAAGGCAAGGGTAGCAGCTGCCTCAACTGTCAGGCACTGGTCTGTTTTGTATTCATGAGTTATACACCAGTTCAGTCAAGGAACTGTTCCAAGTAAAGAAAAGTTCCAAGTAAGTATCATAAAATATTAAAAGGACAATGGGAAAGCCTGGTTGAACCACTCAGGTGTCTCCAACTGGATATCTCAGAATTATTCCTTTGCAGGTGAACCTGTTTGTATGAGAAATACACCCTCAGGCACACAAGTTTTGAATTTTCTCAAAATGTGTTAACTGTGATTTTTCTGAGGATTGCAATATTTCTTGAAAAGTTTGTATGAAAGGTTTGGATTTGGGGCTTTTTTCTGCGTCTACAGAAATGTTATAATCTCTTCTGAAGCAAATCAGCTTCCTGGGAGCTTTACAACTATTCAGGTTAGTTTCATGTAAATTCTGTGGAATATTGCCATCAGATAAATAGACCAACAATACTGAAACAAGGCATTTGAATATTGCACTTGAAAACAAAAGATTTTATATATTGATATAAAATTGTATGCATGTAATTTTATTTAATAAAACATTATTGTGATTATAGGTAAAGGTGTCAAATAGGGTGAAGCAAAGGCTTGAAAAGTGTTTTTATTTAACTGTTTGCTTATGGTGTGGTTGGTATAAATTGTTTTGTTGGTTTATTAACAAGGGTGGGAAGAGGCAAAGTACTGGGAGATTTATTTAAATCCAGCTCAGGAGAATTGGACACAGGAGAGCAACTTCAAGGTGTCTGGCACATATCAGCATTTTATTTGATTGTAACAAAAATTTTGCATATGTATTCATAAAACACATTTGTTGGGTTTCCTTTCAAGTTTCACAGTTTGTTCTTTTTGTTAAAACCTGTGGTAGGTCAGAATTAGTGCTGGCAATTTCCTTTGCTAATGACCTCAGATATACTCTTTGTAAACCCAAGTAGATGCCTTCTTAAAAAGGGGCTTGAGGCTCTTCTAAGCAGCATTAAGATGACACAAGAAATGACACTTCCAATTCTGTATCTACATTTGTATTAAGAACTGCAATAAGCCTCAAAATAGTTATTTTTAAACTACTGCAAAATGTATTTAGTGTTCATAGGCAAACCACAACATATTTATATAGAAGCAGTCTTTGTATATCTATCTCAGTGTTATATGTGAGATGAAAAAAAACCCCAGTGATTACAGGAATGTAACAGAACCTAAATCAGATTTTTTAAAAGCTATTTAGTATCACTCAGGGTCTGCTGGTCAATCTTCCTCCATTTTGACAGAGAGGAAGGAATGTGATGATCCCTTCTTTTAAGTAGGATTTTGGAGTTTATAAGCTTGCTTTCTGTATTTAAAGGTGGTCAACAGAGTGGTAGAAGGATTTGTCAGTGATCTTGGCATGAACCTCAGGGATCTGTGCATCAGGGACATCTCAGTGTAAAGCATTTGTGTTCTCAGACAGCTTGAAGGCATTTTCTAGTTACAGAGTTATGTTACTGGAGATCTTCTAGCCACTTATGTCAGTTTGTCATAATCTGTAGAGAAGTTCCAAGCTTTGATTTCTCAAGTATTTTCCTAAAATAAGAAAAAATCCTGAACGGCAGCAGTATAGGAACAAGCTCTGAGGATTTCTCCCTTGTGATGGACACAGGGCTGTATTTTCCATCCCATGCTCCTGAGCCCCAGTAAAATTTCATTTGTGTCCCACAAAGGCCCCAGACTCAGCAAAGCAGGGACTAAAGGCATCCCAGGCCTTTTTGTCAGAATAAGGACAATGCTAGAAACCAACCTTGTGTTAACCTACTGAAGAACAGAGGACAAGAATTCTGAAAGCCAAAATATAGAGAGATGTGTGAAAGGGAAAACTTTTACAAAAGTAGGAAGGCTGAATAAAACTATTTATCTTTAAGCCACACAAGTCATGGTAATTAAATTAGGTCAGCCTGGCTATAAAGCTACAAAAAGCAGGCTGTAACTAATTTAGAAAGAGACAGAGAAGACCTGAAAAGAAAACAGATTGACAGCCCCCTATTATTTTTTATCTAATCAAGACAACAAAATGTAAGAAAGAGAAAAAGAAGGGGGAAAAAAAAAACAAAAAGAAAAAGGAATCTCATGTTGATTTATTAAGATTTTCTCTCAAACCATTAGGATAGACAAAAGCACGTAGTCACATCTTTGATGTGTGAAGGTTTGCACATTGTTCTTAGTGCTAACTGAGGGTTACATGTATATTTTACCCTTGAGAAAAACAGAATAATTGAATACCTTAAAGTTCAGAAAGTGGTGGAAACTCCAACAAATAATAACACAATCAGATCTTTATCATTATATTAATTGCACTGATTCTCACCGGGCATCCATATCATCATCTGCTATGTGAAGAGAAATCCTAAATATCTGTGAAAAGAGACAAATAGATTTTTATTTAAAACCACTTCTTCATAAATCCCTCTTGCCAGTTTGTATAAACATCCTTTTTTTGAAAATGGTTTCAAGTATTTGGTTTGAATTTGAAAGTGACAGGTTGTACAGGGTGTGGGAAATAACATTTCTGAACGTTAAGAAGGGAAGGATCAGGGCTTTATTTGTAGTGTGGATCCAATCTCATGAAACAGGTTTAAAATAATATTTTCGTTGATTTCTATAATACTTTTCATTCTCCAAGTGATTAGAAAAATTAGCATTCTAAGGCTGTCTGGAGGGTGAAGAGGAGTGTGTGAACAAAAGGGGGGAAGGGCACAGACAAAAAGCCCAGCTTGGTTTGTGTTGGTGTTTAATAGCAAACAACCCTTTCCCACCCTGCTTCTCTTTTATGCCTGTTTTAGTTCTGAGTAACTTCCAAAGACTTTCTAGCAGCAGATGATGCTCAGCTACTACATTCATCTGAAATAAGAGACAAACTTTGCCCTGTGAAGAAAATATTTGAGGTTTCAACACAATTAAGGATTGCAAATTCTCTGTGAAAATGGAAATTCTTTCCTATTTCTCCAACAGGTCCCCAAGGGTGAAGTTTTGACCCCGGTGAAGTCAATGGAACCTTCACTCTCTTTCATTAAGACAAGAGCCATCCCTCATCACATCTTGCACTTGCAACAATGAAATGTGGAAAGGAAAGGAAGAAACTGTTTCCTTGGGTATTGCCATGAGGTAACACTTTTTCCACACAATGAGAGAGTCTTTGAGAGATGATCAGAAAAGATACACAAAAATGCAGGAAGTCAGAAACAGGGAGCATGCAGGGAAACAGCAACACTGAGCATTTCTCCCGTGCTGCTGGAAAATGTAGCAGACAGAACATAAGCAGAGCAGGGTTGTCATTTTTAGAGCTGAACTGGCACCACTCAGCAAGTTTGCTTTTGCTTGAGAGAAGATGGAGCTCTTGCCCTTTAGACTTGAAGAACACTCAAAGCTCCTCATCAATTGAAAGTCAGAATTGAACAAAAGGTTGCAAAACTAGTTAACAGCACTTCAGAGCACTGGCCCAGAATCTGGCCCAAACACAAACTCCCTTACTTGAGATCTTACTTAAGTAATCTTTTTGTGTGCTTAATGTTCCAGCGAATGCGGTCCAGTGTATCTGAGAAGGGCTGAGGAACAGCTGCCAGATGCACTGTCTGCTAAAAATCAATAGCCAGAGCATAATATTGAACCAGACTTTTAAAGATAAACCACACAACCAGGTCAGAACTCCCAAGATTTCAGTATAGCAGTTTATTGCTCTATGCACTGTTCACATGCAGCCAGTATGAATCAAGTAACTGCATTAAATCTGCTGAGTTTTGACAGATTTGCTTTTACTTCATTTTTATTGTATATAGGTAAAAGGAGAGGTGCCAGCCTACTATAGATACAGAACCTACAGGATTTGGACTATAATATCTTATGCTTTACTGTGTTTCTTTAAAAACACCCCTGCTATTTAATGAGAACCTGTTGATTCTATTTTTTTTCTATTTTAGGCTACAGATAAATTGGAGATGGCACAGAGCAGTGGAAGAGCAACAGCCTTTAGAAGCCCTCTCCAAAGTAAGTTTGTGAAATGCTTTCCAAACATCTGCATGAGCAGAGCTACCAACCTTCCAGTGGCACGGTTGAAAAGAGTGTCCTTTAATCTAAACCATGCTTCCTGAGATTTCTTAATGTAGTTAATTCTACTTTTTTTTTAATATATATTTTGCCAGTGAGAAACTGCCTAGTGGTCCTTACCTCCGAGTCCTTCCCACTAACTCTTAGTCCTGGCACATTGCTGTACATTTTCATTGCACAGGGATCTCCTCAAACAAAGGAAAATTATGAAACTGTCAGATCAGATTTCATATATTGCTCTTGGCATTGCACTCACTAGACCTGGTAGTGAGTTTTGAAAGCCTCTGATCTCTTATAACCATTTCCAGTCTTAAACATACATGTAAAAGTTCCTCATCTGCAGTCACTGGGAATATGACTATGAAAGCTGAGGTAATTTGGATATTTTCTTTCTGTAAAGACATAGAGAGTGATCCATTACAGCCATAAATAATTTCCAATGTTTCATTATTCTTTCTGCTATACTTCTGTTTGTTTTAGTAAGGCTCTGAATTTATTTCTTTCACTTTTGGTTTTTTTTTTCCTCTTTCCTGCTGGGGATATATGTTGTTTTATAACTTAAAATCAAGGTGCTTAGATGTGCCTGTGGGAATGAACAGTGACAGCATGTTAAGAGTGGTGAGCTCTGCATCATCTGTCTGATGGTACCATAAAACAGACTCATCAAGGACACCAAGTCCTTTCTGTCCTCCCAAGCTGCTGTGGCAGCCTAATGACCATGCATTAGCACCTCAGATATTAACCAGCCTGTGGGCTGGGAAAAGTGGGATTTTTCTTCACTGTTGTGTTCCTTCTCAGTTCAGGGACATCAGCCAAACTGAAGATACGCTGACCTTTTGAGACTGGACTAGAATATCCCTTGACACAAAATCCTGTAAGTGTACTTATACAGGGAGTCCCTTGGCCAATTCAGAAGGCCAAACAGAGGATTCCTAGAGCTGAAAGCACGAGCCATGTCAGCTGCAATCTAAATTAAGTGAAATTGCTGACTGTGCCACAGAACAAGAACAGACAGCAACTCCATGTTACTTGTGGCATTATAACTCAGCAGTTGCCTCAGAGACCAATCACACACAGCTTCCTTGGGAAAGAGGAGTAAGTTTGCTGGAACAACTGGTGGAGATGGCAGGTTATTCAGATGTCTTTTCTGAATGCCAACAAAACAAAAGCATGCTATCTTTAA
This sequence comes from Dicaeum eximium, assembly GCA_013396995.1. Classification (NCBI taxonomy): domain Eukaryota; kingdom Metazoa; phylum Chordata; class Aves; order Passeriformes; family Dicaeidae; genus Dicaeum; species Dicaeum eximium. The sequence continues at coordinate 9,045 of VWZP01002274.1, read as the reverse complement.
TGCTTGTGTTAGAAACAACTTGCATCCACTTCCTAATCGCCTCTGCCTTTCCTCACTCATAGGAACACTTTAAACAGAGAGCTACTTTGTAAAGCTCTCAAAAACTTCTGATTGCACTTATCTGTACAAGTCAGAGTAGAATATCTGTGTACCTTTGTTACAAATAGACCAGACTTTTTGATTTCTGCTGCCACTGTTTCCAAACCCATTCCTTAGTAGCCTTTCCATCGTGACTAGGAGATGTGTAACTTTCTTAGAGGGATTCTTTTTATCCTTTCTGTTTTTCAGTTCCTTTCCCTTTTTCTTGGCCATCTGCTTTACTGCACAGCCTACTGCTCAGTTCCCTGTGCTCTCCAGAGCTCAGATGCAAGTCCTTCCTTGTCTGCATAACAAGAGTTGGTCTCCTACCCCAGTGTTTCTTTCAATGTTCCTGTTATCAGCTCACAGCCTGGTATTTTTCAATTTCAGGTGGAATATTCAGGTGACATACTGTATTTCAGTGCATGTTTAGAACTTGGTACATGATCCTGAAATGGTGAGTAGAGTTTCCTTAACTTATTGTCTTCACCATGATGAGCTTTCCTACCTCTGTTCACTGTTTAGTTTATGTTAAATCAGATGGCTGTTTCTTCTCTCCACACTGACATACCATTGGTGTATTGGTCTTAAGTCTTGTAAGTTCAGGAGCTTCTCCAGCCCAGTGATATGGCTGGGTTCAGTTGGGACATTATATATTGGGAATAAATCAGGGAATAAATCCTTATGGGTTCTGTTGAGAAAAGACTGATAGCCTCTTTCTTATTTTAGAGAAATTCCAAATTTAGCTCAGCTGTTTTTCCTCCACTGGAAAGATATGTGTAATGTCTCTGAGAAAAGGAGTTTAAAATATTTTTCCTTAATAAGGTTTGTGGATAATATTGCCTATGCTGGTTTTAACAAAAAGCATAAAGAAGCCATTGCCTAGAGAAACTCTGCAACTCATTAGCGAGTTTTATCTTTCCTTCAAAGAAGGAAAAGCAAAAATCTGACTGATATACCCATCCAATGCTCTCTGAAAAAAACCAGCTCTGCAGCCAGACCATTCCTTCCCTCACAACAAAGCCAAACAAAGAGAAGTCGTGCATTAAATTTTTTCAAAGAAGAAAGCCTATAACTTAACTAAGAAATGTTTCAGATCTAGAAAATGGAATACTTTCTGCTTTTGGAAGCATCAGATCACAGTACCAAAGAAAGGATAGTGCACAGAAATATGGCAAGTTTATCAGTGAGTGTAGTGTGGATGAAAGTAGTCATTAATTAATGAAAAGGAAGGGGTTAGGGGAGGATTCAGGTGTTTAGCAGAACCCCAAGCTTTGCTCTAAGTGGTGTAGGCAGAGAACCTGTGGGGTTTGCTCAGAGTGGTTCAGCTGCTGACCAAGCACATCAGGGAAGCTGCTGCACAGCACCAAGGTCAGGATGGAGATTATTGCACCCCTTCACCTTATCCTCAGGGCAGGCCCTCCTCGAGCCATCAGCTGTCATTTGGTTTCCTCCTGCTCTCAGAAGCCCTTGAGATGATCTGTAAAGGGCCTGTTGTGCATCAAATCCTTCAGCATGGCTGGAGCTTTGATCTCCTGACATTCAGCAAAGCAGGGCAGCCCAAGAGCATCGCTGTGGGATGGCATGGGCAGGCCTGGGACCTGAGATTCCACCTCTTATTGTCAGCACTTCTGTCATGGTATTGGCTGGTAAAGGCAGAACTTCAGCTCCCAGAGAGAAGTAAGATTCTCACAATCAGTGAACTGAATTCTGTTTCCTTTTTCAAGATCTTTTAGAAGTGCTCCACCACAGTTTAGGAAAAGAAGAAGGGACAGTTACCCAGAAGAAAAGCTGAACAACAATGTAAAGGGGGACACGTGGCCAGCACATGTTGCACTTGAGCTGTTTTCAGCTGGAGCATGGGCCTCAGGAGTGTGGCATAGATTCCAGTGTCCTGACAGTGTCTTGCTTTACTCTGGGATCCTCATATAGAATTCTCTTAAGTGGACAGTGAAAGGAAAAAAGGCTTTTGTTTAAGTAAAACACTGCTTTGCTTTGATGTTTTAAGACATTTTATCACTAGAGGTGGTCTTCAAGATGCTCCTTAAGCTGTAACTCTTGGGATCACCTCATTCCTTATACCTCTTACTCTAAGCAGGAATGTTGGAGCAGAGCACAGCTCAGCACTACATGCTCCATTAAAGGAGCTTATATAGCATCCTATAGACCTAGAGGTCCAGTGGGAACCTTTGGCAGACACAAAAATACTTTGGAAAACTGTGGAAATGCTGATGACCTGACAGTAATTTATATTATTGCATTAGAAATAGTATGGCAGAACCTGTCAGGATGGATAAAGCAAGGATTTGCAGTAACTGTGCAGTGCAGCTTTCCAAACCACTAACCTGCTGGTTAGCCCAGGCCTGTATTTCATCCAAACCCTCATAGAAATGTATTGCAGATGGGTACTAAGAACCTTGAGGAAAATCCTTTGCTGTTTCAACAGCATCTCTGCCATGATGGTCTCACAGTAATGTTTTCCCCCCTCCCCCAGCAGAACCCCAGGTTTTCTCCTGCCCAATATGGTTTAATCCTCTCTTACAAATGGCAAAGAAAAGAATTTATCAGCCTATCTGGGATAGCCAAGGGATGAAGTACCAGAAGGCTGTGCATGAACAAGAGAGAGTTAAATCACACTTGGAACTGCAGGCACAGCTTCAGGTGCTGTGCAAAGAGCCCTGTTCTCAGCCCAGGTCTTATTTTGCTGTGAGGCCTGATGGCAAGGAACTGCCCTGTAGGTCAGAAGAAGAGAGTTTTGTGTGATTTGGCTTCTCCTCTGCTGTGTGTTCATTAGTATATCAGAAAGCACACCTGGGCAGCAGTGTGATTTGGAGCTGAGGGCTGGAGCACTGGGGCAGTGCAGTGGCACACTGGGGACCAGGACTGGGCATGTGCCACGTCCTTGTGTACCCCTCGCAGAGCAGAAAGGCTCAGCTCCCAGCTCCAGCTGGACTGGGCATGCTGATAAATCTCTTGCAGAGCCAAGCCCAGCACAGACCTGGCACTGGCAGCCGTGCTCTAGTTCCCCATTACTGTGTTCACAGGCAGCTGGGAGCTGCAGTCAGCACCACCGTGGGGCAGGAGCTGAGCAGAGGGAGCAGTGCCAGAGCCTGCAGCAGCCCTGAGAGCTGCAGGGAAGGAACAAAGAGAGCTGGTGAGTGCCTGTGCCCTGACCGGCTTGACACAAACCCAGCCCAGGCCCCGAGGGCAATCGGCCCTGCCTCTTGCCATGATGTGCAGGTGGCAGCTTAGAGAGACGTGCTCCCAAAGCCTCACATCCCTCTGAGCCTGACACAGGTACCTCCCTATGTTAGCACTGAAAACCAGTCCAAACCTCAGTGACCTTAAAGGCCTGCAAAGACTCAGGGTGTGCACCTGAGCAGGTCATGTGCAGAACCATGCCAGTGCCTAGCCAGATGTGTATCATCATCTGCCATCACAGAACTGGGAGGCAGAGATTGACAGGGTCATTTAGTCTGGGATAACATGGAAAATAAACACAGAAAAAATATGACAAGTATGCACAAGTGTTTTGAAAACTGCTTGGCATTCCATAATGAATAGCTTGAGAATAAATTTTCTTACTAAAAAATACTGAAAAATATAGAATCTCCTTGTTTAATAGCGAGCAATAAGACAAGAGCAAGAGTTAGCCAAGTATTTTATTCAGTTATGTGTCCTGAATCAAGATTGAATGTGTACAGACATGTTAGTCTGATTTTAATATTATAACAATTTTCATTCATGAAGAGATTACAAAGAGATAATCTCTTATCTCATAAGAGAATGCTTTTTGCTGTTATTAAGGTACAAATGAAATAAGTTTTACTTGGCCTGTGAAGGGTCTTGTGCCTTGCTGGCAACAATAGGTTAAAGCCCAAGATAACCACTTCAGACTGGCTGCATACTTCAGTATTTTCCCCCTTCACAGTTGTTAAAACTTTATAGAGCCTCAAAACATATCCAGATGGACAGTAACTGTGACTGCCACTCACAAAACCAGTATAATCTAGCACAATACACAAAGTAGGGTAAGTGGGAAGGAAAACAAGTTCTGAATAGAGGACCTCCTTGGAACATTGGATCAGCCATCAGACACACCAGTTCTGTTTAGACAGGCCTGTTACACACACCCAAATGTTCTGCAAAACAAAGCACACCCCCAGCCTTTCACCACTGCAGGTCCACAACACTTCTGCCCAAGGGTGGTCTTCACCCTGCTTGAGGCACTGTTTGTGCCTACGTCTTTATTCACAAACTGAAGCATCGGTTTCCAGAGCTTTTTGGCAAAGCTGAGACACATAAACCATGTTCTTCCTCTCAAGGAAGATCATATCTTGGCAGTTTTGTTTGGGTTTAACTTTTTCAAATATGCAACAGAAAAATAGGAACAAATGGCACACACTGGTGGCACACTTACCACTGTGCTGCCACCAGTGGATTTCCCCACACAAGGCTGCTTGTGTGACACCAGGATATGTACCATCACCAGGAGAGAGCCTGGTCAAGACAAAACTGTTGTTATTTGAAGTTGTTCACTTGTGGGATGATGTCTGCTAAACACAATGTAAAGCGATATATAGTGACTTTTTGGATTTTGAGCTGTACATATTTTTCTTGCATACAGTATGCATGTATCCCAACAGGGTGATTAGATAATGAAGCCATGATGTAAGGAAAAAAGTCCAAATCCTGGCAGATTTATAGCAATTAAATCTATGCCTTCATTCCTCACTCCTGCTGGCATGGGTGCCTAATTTAACTGAAGTTAATTCCAGTGCTGATTCCTACTTCTGCACGTGTTGGCAGAGACAGATCTCAGTGCGGTGGGCATTCTCAATCACTTCTTTGTCACATTTCACAAATTCCAAAATTTAAAAAAATTTGCTTGGGAAATTGTAATCTGAATTTGTGATATTTCATCCCCTCTCCTGCCTTCCTCCCTTTCCTTTCAGTTCATGGTAGTCAAATTCCCTGTTCAAACACTGGTGCAATTGCTGGGTTACACACCTGCTGCTCATGGTGAGTGTGCTTTGAAAATGCATCCATGCCTCCTACCTTGTGGGAGCAGGGATGTGTTTTAGTATGCTGTTCTGCAGAAAACATTGTTTGCCATATGTCTCAACAGACCCTGCTTCTCTTTTTCAAGAAATTGGCCTTTCAAGAAAGGGAGCTATGATTATTTAATTTGTCTTTTGGTCTTTTTGCATCATGACTAGAGATTGGCATGTGAATTATTCAATTAAGCTGTGAATATTGCTGGGTATTGCTAAGTTACACAAATACTGTGTCATTTAGTTATTTATGACTAACAAAATTAACAGTACAGAAAAGCTAATTAAAAGCTAAATAATCTTGGAGTTTTTTGACCAGCTGTAATATATCCATACAACACAGTTCTATTGAATAAGAAAGCTATGAGTTGAGTCTTTTGTCACAGAAAAAAAGTTGTGATATTTTTCTTTGGTTTTCCTCATGTCACAAAGCAAGCTGCAGCCTCTGGCATTTCAGCTGGGCTCTGTTCTGTGCCCAGGGTGATGGAGCCACTCATGGTTGCTCACATGGAAATGTGCTGAACAAGAACCACACCATAAACAAAAGCACGCCGGGGCTTCGGTGGGCAAAGGACAAGAGCAGAATATTAACCACAGATCCTGCCTAGGCAGAAATTCCTTTTGCTTGGTCATGGCACATAACGAGGTTTCATGCCTCTCTTTTTGGCATGTGTGGTGCCATAGACTCCCCAGGAAACTTATTTCATTCAGGTGGCTGCTTCTTAATGAGCTGATCTTCAGAGGAGCAGCTATTAACTGATTCAGTGCTGCCTTACACCTTCAGCACATGATTTTCTCTCACAGAGGTCCAGGAAACTCACTGCATCTCAAACCACAAGCAGTGGCAAGAATGCTCATGCAGCCATTGTGGGATTTCCTCACTGTGCTGCAGAAATTATGTAAAAATGGAATAATCCCTTCAAATGACTATAGCAGTCATGAGGGACTTGGGTACCTTAGAAAAAATACTGTGTCATTAAACAATACTGTTTTAAACATCAGTACATGCAAAAAGTGATAAAAGTGATTTAAATGCCTGTCTCTTGTTTATGCCGTGAACTGTATGTGCTTCACACCTCTTAATTTTTCAGGCTTACATCTTTGAATAGGAGGAGACCACCATGGATGGGCTAAATGGTAAAATGCATTTCCTTCTCATTCCTTCTCTCCAAACTCTTGGGGAGTCGTGGAAATGTTCAAACACTCCCTTAGTGAATTATGGCTGTATGAGAAAGAGACTTCATGACTTGGCTCCTCCCTGTAGTTTGTGTCCTAATTTTTCAAGTCTTGATTTAAGTTTGACTGGTTTTTTATCCAGAAATGCCCCATTTAATGTCAGCTACCTCCTAAATTTACCATGTTGCCAAAATAACCCCAAGATGGCTTTGTTAGATAGACATGAGCAATTAAGTGATCAATTTTAAAATACTTGGTTTTCCTTGTTATTCTTTGCAGTAAATTTTCTTCTTGAATCAAGAAGTAGCACGAGAGGAAGAACAGTTGGAAGTATTGAGCTAACCAAGTATGGTCAAGGTAAGGAGGAGACCCTACTATTTGTAACACTGTTAAAAGGTAACATATGAAAAGCTTTGCTTGACACAAAATATAGGTACAGAGCATTTTGTGAAAATAACAGATTTGCATATGCAAGTACTGTTCTCTAACAAGATTCTGAATAAGTAAAGTATGAGGCTAAAGTCATAATTGCTGTCAGTTTTCCAGATGAAGGAGAAGGATTTGGGATTAATGAAAAGACTGGTTAGTTTTGTCTCCACCATCAGACTACAAAAATAAAAAATTAGGTCAGAGAGGAGAGTTTTTTGGGAACCACAGCTACTCAGAGACCTTCCCTCCTCTTTTTCCCAGCCTTTTCTCTTCCGTTCAGGCCCATTGGACAAACATCAGTCAGTCTCCTTTAGTCTATTTTGGTGATGTTCTGTGGGCTTCCAGCTTATTTCTGCATAACCTGAAAAGTCTGTATCTGCATCCAAGGCTGCCCAAAATGTTCTTTAATTATTTCCCAGGAGCTTCCCTTTGTTCTTTGAGGGGGCAGCACTGCATCCTTACACCAAAGGTCTTGTCAACATTACCTAGAGATGTCTAATCTGGCAGGATACTGTAACCCATCAGATGTCATTGCAGAGAGCTGCAATTTGTTTTACAAGACTTCAGGACAGATGCCAGTTATCTATAATTTGGTGCTTTTTCTTTCTTTCTTTTTTCTTGGTAATGTCTTTTTGTCTCTCACTTTTAATCCTCCTGTGACTTTGAGAAAAGTATTTTCATACTTGTGAGGCCTCTGGAAATTTTCAGAGCATTTAGATTATGTTGTGATAAAACTCTGACTTCATGAGTATGTATGTATGAAAAAACCTTACTGAGGTTTATTATCTCATTTGAAAATTGTCAATAATATCTTCTGCATTTGTTCAGTCCAGAGAGATTTTAAAAAATCGTATCAGAACAGCTGTGGGTGAGAAATTCCTTATCAGTCATCCAAACCTGCCAAGTCAGTTTTATGAAAGCAGTGAAATGAATGCAGAAACTAAACCCAGCTTGATAACACTAAGCCAAAAGCAAAACAGAAAAAAGGGCAGCGTTGCTACTTTAGCTTTCCTCATCTGTAACTGAAAAGGAAGGGAATGGGATGGATTGAAGGTGTGTCAGCAGGGCTGGCAGACCCACAGCACTGAAAATAAAAGGTCAGACACAAAACTCTTTCTTCCAAACTGGAATTCAGGGAATTGTCAACCAGTCCCCATCCCTGCAGAATGGCTGCAAATGATTGTGAGGGGCCTGATGGTAAGCCTGGCACAAACGCTGCTCCCCATCAGCCTGGCAGCAGTTCAGAGCCTTCTGGCTGGGCTGGGGCTGCTCTGTGTCGCTGTCCCGTGCAGCTGGAGCAGCTTCACCCCTGCCAGAGCACACCGATCCCCACGGAGACTGTGTGCATCTGGATCTGTGCTCCAGCAGCTCTCCAGCTCCTCAGGGGCAGCCCCAGGGATATTCCAGTAGGATGAACCCCCTTAACTACAGGGCCATCAAAAGAGGAGAGTTAACAAGGGGCTGTGAAGTGTTAGGGCAGAGGTGCTGAGGTGCCTTTCTGGCACCTCTGCAAAGTGCCTGACAGCACTTTGCCAGGCAGAATTCCTTTGCTGCCAGTGCTCTGGAGGAGGTGCAAAGCCCAAGCTTTGCCCAAGCAGTGCTCCTGGCTCTCACAGAGCTCTCGAGGCAGCCTCTGTGGCACGTTCAGCGCTCTGTGCTCAGCCAAGGTTCCCAATTCCCCGGCTGGAGCACGTGGAAATCCGCTGCTGCCACCCCTGAGGCTGCCAGGGATTTTGGCCATTACTCTCAGTCATATTTACCCTGTTGATGGTAGCTCGGGCTTAGGAAGGACAGGCTCTGCCACCAGTCTTGGTTCCAGGCTGTGCTCTAACAACCCACAGAGCCCAAGAAATGTCTCACCAGTGGGACGGCACGGACAAATTCCTCACTGGCTGTACTGGCCTCCCTTGTTGCCAGGGTTCTCAGGACAGCGAGACAGGGACCGGACAGGGGCGGGACAAGGTGAGGCCGGGAAGGTGCTCGGGAAGGGGCGGGGCCGGGCCGGGGCCGAGGTGATTTAAGCCCCGGACGTGGCGCCCGCCCCCATTCGCTCCGTCAGTGCGCGGTCGTGCCGGTAGCGGCGGGTCCGGGCTGTCCCGGCGGGGCCCGGGTGAGGTCTCCCCCTCTGTCCCTTTTCTCCCCTCCTACCTCTCACCCCGCTGCCTCTCCGCTCCTGAGCACCCCTTCCGTCCTGTTCTTGCCGCTGTACACACCCTGCCCCCCACTCTACCCCTTCTTCCCCCCTCCCACGGGTAAGGACCCGGCTCCCTCTCCCCTCCTGGATCTCTCCTTCCCTCCCTTCACTGCT